>JAGXJF010002152.1:0-509942 GCA_019208055.1 Stipa capillata | reverse complement strand
TTGCATATTCTGATATTGTGATATCTTTTAACCAGTTATTGCATGTGGTGGCACCAAGCGTGAGGCGACAACTGCATTACTTGCGAGGAAGTCACAAGTAAGACATACATACTGTTATAATGGACATGAGAATGTTCTTTATATTCATAGTTCATATGGGTTCCCAAGATTTTTTGAACAATTAATAGTAAACTATAGTATTCCCAAGTGATAAGTAATGTAAAAATCAATTAATAGTAAACTATTGTATTCCCAAGTGATAAGTAATGTAAGAATCTTATTGTATTCCCAAGTGATAAGTAATGTAAGAATCTTATTATACAATGTAGTATGGCCATCATATTTCCATGTCAAATATTGTGAGATACACAACATGGGCCTAAACGATATTGAGAATGAAGTAGATAAATCTCATATAGATAGGCGGCGAAAGTACGAAGCAATGAGAACAAGAGACAAAAGATTTGGTGAAGCCGGCTGCAAATTCCTTAAGCACAACTTCAAAAGAGTACAATGATTGCCGCTCTCTCACAACCCTCTCCGATCTGTAAGGGCCCTCGAATCCTTGTCTATACAAGAATCTAGGGCTAAAGAATATCCTAGCCTCTAATCCTCTCGAACACCCTAATTGCTTCTACCTTGCTTTGGGTGAGATCTTGATTTCTTGAGTTTTCCATGGCAACTCGCCAACACCTTGTGGCTTAATGCCCCCCTGACCTGCTCTAAAGAGAGAGTAGAAATACCTACGGGAGTAAGATTTATATAGGAACCCTTGTAGCACATCTCTCCAAGTCCTAATAGGATAGAATATGAGTCACCTTCCTCAACATGGTGCAATAATCAATTCGCCATACATTCTTGTGTGGTGTACGCCTCTTGTTGAGCATATTTTGCTCCATTAAATTGGATTTTCCAGGAAAACTATTTTTTTAGAATATTGTAATTTATGTATTCCCCTTGCATGCATAGTGCATCTTTTACAAAAACAACGCCACTTAAACTAAAACATCCTAGGTGTCTTTGGGATGTTTTCCCCCTTAGCCACGGTGTGTTTTCTTGGGATGGGTGATGTAATTTTTGAAGTTCATTCCTCTTTAATGAATATGCAGAGCTCTTGCCATCCGTTAAAAAAAACGGATTTGCTATTTCTCAGTCGCTTGATAAATTATTTTTTCTCAGTCGACCGAGTTGCATATTATCAAACCTATGGTTGCACAAAAAATTGTGCAACCCTAGGTCTAGAAATGTGCAATTGACCAGTACACATTTTGAGACCCGAAGTTGCACACAATTTCTAAAAGATGCAACTATCCGATTAACCCGTTAGATAAAGAATCAACGTCCAAGATTGTCGACTTAGAAATAACTATTTCTACGTCGACTTAGAAATATGCACTCCCTAAAAGAAACCTGAAGCATCAGATGCCTGAGTGTAACTTTCCACTCAGTTTTTACAGAAGAACTAACATGATAATTGATTGTCCTCTTTCACAAGGACTAGCCAATAATTTTTTTTGGGGTCAAATGTCAACTCTATCTGCCATCATCATTTTGAGAATTGTAACGGGCACTTGCCCCTGCAAATTCAGAGAGCAAATGTGCATATACTCGAGTTGAATCTGCACACCTTGCATTTGCATAAAAGTACCTCTACTTGTAACGCCCTTCTCAGATATATTTTGTCCAGTACTAGCACATAAAATGATGTTATATTCAGGACCTTAAACGACACCGATTCGTTACCACATTTCCTACTCCCCAAGCTACTATACTGTTGTACACTGTGATAGATAGGCGAGCCTCTTTGTCATATGGGGCCAGTTATCTAGACGTTTCATGGATGAACAATGGCTATTACATGGGCTCCTCCCTTTCTATTATTTTTTCAAAATGACAGAAGTCGCATTTTTGTATTTTTAGAGGAAATTTGAGTGTGAATGTCTACTGAAAGTCCAGTTACTTTACAGAATGCATTACGAAATTAAATAATTTCTGTGCCCTTACACATACATGATTGCATTGGTCTGTAAAAGCCTGAAGAGTAGGTTACTGCTGCAGGTGTTGTGACTGCTGGATGCTCAAAATTTAGTGATAGATTTTTCCTCTCTCTGTACGTGCATGCGTGCGTGCATGTGCGACTCATGATAGCTACGTTAGTACTTAGTTCTGAAATACAAGCGATAAGTCAATACATGCTAATATTTGATTCTTTGAGGAGTTCATTACTAAGCTGTGGAATCTGTGACTAATAACTATAAGAAGAACAATTTGGTCTGCTATTTTTAAGGGTTCCCTGTCTCCCTACATGCCTAAAAATAATTAAATGAAAATCCATGCCTCGAATTTGCAGGGTGACCAAATTATAGTTTAGGATGATATGCCATTGTTCCAGTTGGTACGTTAAAATATTATGTCTTTTTTTTTCAAATGGAGCTTGTGTGCTTGTCAAGGTTCTTAGGGAAAAAAAAGTTCTGTGCTGAATGTCGTAAAATAGGAGGTATTGAACTTTTACCAGGCAGAAGACAATGCACATGTGCATGATAGCAAGGGGTGATGGTTACACTGATAACTGTAAATTATCAGAGAAACATGATTTTTCATCAAAATCACGATCTTGTTATAGCTCAAAGAATATTCATGATACAGTGATGTGCCTTTGGTTATCTAACCTCCCATGTTCCCTTCAATCGGTTATTATATTAGATATGCCTTGAAATTTGCAAGTACGCATTTTCTATTCTTGCATATTTAGTCTCCCTAAACAGCTGAGCCACTTTGAGTTGGGGTGTTCGAATTTTTTTTAAATCTCTTGTTGAACTGAATCATTTGATCGCTGTACATATATTGTCCTCACATTTACATGTTTTTACTTTTCACTTTCTACAGCTTCCAATCTTCCATTGACTTTTAAGGGCCAGATTGTCTTTATGGACTGAATCATTTTGCCCTGTTTTCTTATGGCAGTTTGTTTTTCTAATTCTTCATCCGGCACCACACAAAAGACCCTGTCTGCATACCAGTTAGCTTTTTCTGCTTTGGAAAACTAGACCATCTTTTGATGTTGATAATATTCTATTCGTTACTTCATTCAGTGCTATAGACAATGCATCCTGTCTCTGACCAATTCGCCTTTCTGTTTTGGAAACCAAGACAATCTTATAAAGTATCTGTTTGTCATTTTTTGAACAGAAGTATTCGGTGGTCTTCTTCAGTCAGTGTTGCACACAATGCATACCAGACTATCTTTTAAAGTATTCCATTTGTCTTTGAAGACCATCTTTTAAAGTAGTCATTTGTCTTCATCTCAGGAAAGAAGAGTACACCATCCGTGAATCCCTTGTATAGCTAAGTAGTGTCAAATTTGTTCAGAGGAAAGCCAATCCTAAATGATCTAAATAGGCCAATAATTATTGGACAGTTCCCAATACAGAAAGCACCAATTTGCCTCTTATACATTAGAGCTACCGTTTGTTCAGTCTGTACACAAATGATTTGCAGCCCTCAATTAGCTATTGTTCTGCAGCCAAAGTTACTCTCCTTTAGTCTGCTTGACTCATGAAGACCCGTGAAACAGCCAAGCTTGTGCTATACCTCCCTAGTGCAGTTGTAGTCTGCTGCAATCAATCCATGGCTTCTTGATAAACTTTTTTGGAGTTGCATGTCTTTTAAATCATGGGAAATACCAAAATGGGACTTACCCCAGTACTGGACCTCTTGTTCTACTCTGCTCCCCATCCTTTTGATGCAGTTGGCTCAGGTCAAGATTAACAGGGTCATTTGGATCAGAACTGTTGGACCCTATTGCATTCAACTCAGTGGCACCTCTTGTTTCACATATCTGAAACTTAAATGATGTCAATCAGCTATTTTTCCAATATCATGTGAATTCTTGTTGAAGTTTCAAAATCAGGCATGAGTGCATGACATAGTACCTCTTTGTGTAGTCCTACGTTTTCTTTTGACATGATGCTTATTCTTCCGCAGAGTACCATATTTTCCTTGTGAATAAGGTTCCCTTGATAAGGAATTGGCATATAACGTTAGCAGCCTTTCATGTATGATCACTTATACAGGGATGATCAAAGTGCATCAGCAGCAGGGTTGAACCTTCCTACTTAGTTCTTCAATTTCTTGTGTCAAAAGGTGGTCCTGTGTAGCAAACGTTCAACTGCCTCAGTATCTCAAACGAATTGAAAATAAAGTTGCAGAAATCTATGACTCACATGGTAATGTGACCTTCTTCGTCCTGGCTCCATGGAGGTTCATTTGAAGTTGGTTCTCTAAACTTTGGAGATCACTTACACTTAAGCCAGGAAGCTCCACACCCATTAGCTGTCTAAGCATAAAACAGGGTTATTCTCTGGGAGAAAATGTAATTTAACGAAACATTGTAAGCAAGTTTAAGAAAGACATAAATCATCTGTCCTATATGTATGTTGGAGACCGCTAACTGATTATGAAATGAAAACTGCTTCGCTTTCCATTGCCAAATACTCTTGTCATTTAAAATGAAAATATTTTGTCCCTGACCTGGATGCGGTTTTTCTCAGTTTTGTTTGAGACGGTTCTTATGTGATTTTTCTACGATATTTAAACAAATGTAAGCAACCTCAAGAAGCATAGCTTCATATTAATATGCGTTTCAACTCTTTGCAGAATCTATGGATCATCATACTTGTTACTTTCTTGCAAGTTGTGCAGTTGTCGTCTCAAGCTTGCTGCCTCCATTTGCCCGAACTGCAAAGTAAAATAGGAAGTTCAGTCAGGTTATTTCTCTTGACCACTAAAATCAATTTCAAAAAACTGATTTAGTGACAACTACTTAAACAATGAATATAGTAGTTGTATGGCCATGGAGATCCATGATACTTACTGCATATGCAATGAATTTGATATAATATTTAGATAGCAGAGATCCTGTTCTTCTTTAGTTCATTATTTAATCTCTTTTGGTTAGACCTACTCCGACTTCAGTGAATGAACGGCCATTTAAGCAAGTTTGAGGAGGCATTCGGCACTAAACTACTCACTTTCGATAGTCCAAAAAGAAAAAAACATACTCACTTTCTTTCTAAAATGTTTTCAGTGCCATTCTTGGTTTTGGGAGCAATGCTCAAGACTTCAATACTGCTTAGAGCAACAGTTTGTTATCTACACTACACCTTCCTAAAGTAAACGTAAGCAAGCAATATATCTGCATCCTTTATTTTACTCGAGTGACTCCTTTCCAATTGGATATTTGAAGGTAGTTTGGTGCTAAAAAAACTTACCAAATCAGGCAATGCCCGATTTGATGCTAAAAGGAATCTTATCAAAAATTTGGTAATGCCAAAACTAGGGCACTACCCAAATTTGGCAAAAAAGATTGGGCTTGCGTGGCTGGTAGCTCCAACTTGCCAAGCCTATTGTTGGCATACCCACAAAATTTTCAGTTTATTCAGTGTCACGTTTTCCATCTTCCGAAAGGGTGTTGAGCTGAACCTGTGGCAAGGAAGCTATATAAATAGGTCATGTATGACGAAATACCATGCTGCTACCTAAAATTTCCCTAGAGAACATCTCTTGCTAAGGATTTTATTCGAAGCACTGTGAATCTGCAATGAATGGTGGAAGGCTGCTGAAACTAACACGTATCGTAATTACTTGAACTAGACAAAAGCTAGCCCAATTCTACCTGACAAGATCGGAATGACCATGTTTTTTATAACCCTTCATTTAAAGGGACAGAACTAACAGATAACTATGTAGAGGCATAATGAGACAAAATGTATGTGTGTGTTGTGCAGAATGTAAAAGGAAAGTATAGTCTTTCTTGAACAGTCTAATGTAGCTTAGTTTCTGAAGCTGCACCAAGTCCAAGCTCCTCTTCCTTTGCTCCTGTATATCTCTCTATCACAGCCTTCATGCTAGCAAGTAAAACATAACAAGTGATCAGTTCATCACTGTGTTCCTTAGGTACCTGCAGCTTGCTCTTGGCATTGTACCCAAACAAAAAACAAGGCCCTTACTAATAATAAAAATAAAAATGGGAAGCTGGCCGTGTAACGTTGGTATGGCTAAAGCAAAATGGATGCATTATTTGCTTTAAACATCGAATGCACGGCAAGAATAATTTGTGTTATTTGTACTTGCATGAACACCTAACGGAAATTTGAGCTGCTTTCTCAAGCAAATAAGGACTTGAGTGGTTGATCTGCGTCATTTCATTTATAACCATAAGTTCTTTAAGATCTGTGCATTTTTTTTCTACATTAAGAAAATGTGAGCTCTAGTGGTTTGAGCCTTTTAGGAAAGACAAGACCTGTTATGAACCTCCAGGAAGGGTTGAAGACTTGAAGGTTACAACAGTAGCTAGTCCCTGAGGGAAATCCTTGTGGTTGATAATGTTGTTCATGCTTGTCCCTGAGGTTGGTTTGTGTTACATTCCACCCAGGAACAATCTGTTTTGTAGTTGAAATTGCTTTGATAGGGTTTGAGTTGGGTTGATTTAAATTTTTTTGAGTGTTTGCACACACCGGCCAGTCCGGTTATGTTGGTGTAGCAAGTATTAGCCCATTTGGTTTCCACTGTGCGAACTATTTCCCTTCCCTACCTCTTCAATAGCTAGTTTATGGGTTTTGAGTGAGTACTAGTGGGGAAATTTTGGAATTCTGATTGAAACCTTTTCTAAGTAGCTTTCATGGTCGTACAGCTCCCTCGAGCCTAAGATGTGGACACAAAGTGGCATGCAATTATTTTTCCTGGAATTGCAAGTCATGTCTTAAACTCATGTCTTTTGGCTCTAATGCTATAGCTTATGTAATCCGAGATCCTAAGTAGATGAGGGGTAATGATGATTTTAATCTACCAATAGATCTTGTTTTGTTTCTCTAAAAAGAATTTATCTTGGCCAAAAGGACAAGACATGGCATCTGATTCATCTGATTAAGTTATATTATGTCACCCGATTTACTCTGCTAATTAAGTGATATGTCAGTACGCCATATCAATGATTAGTCCCATCTCGTGTGACCAAAAGTTTAATGTCACGTCTATATCAACACCCAAAGTCTATATCAACACCCAAAGTCTTTTTAGGGAACAACCAAGAAAGTTGGCTAGTGCTGTTGTACGAGGTTTGTGTTTGTTCCCGGCATCTCATGCAGTCATGGTTTTGCGCTAGTGGTCCTCCCTTTGTCGTGCATGCTCACCTGCGGCCAATGATACTGACGTGCACATGCAATTTTGTTCCTTTTCTTGAAAACTGAAGAGACACTATTTGTCTCTATCTAAGCCTAACCTCGGACTCAAATCTTTACTATTTTTCTTAAGATGGCGTATACAATTGTGTGATATTAGGCTTCTCTTTGTCGTGCCATATATTATTTTTCTGACATGGGAGAGAGAGCGAGTAAAAAAGCTTGCCTTCTCTTTGTGAAGAGAATGCTAAGGGAAGGATCATGCTTTGGAATTAAGGAATACAAGGGACAACAATATCATATACAAGAAAGCAACTTTCTTGACTAATATTTTGTTATCTTTTGTGCAATCTCTTCGTGAAATGATTCCCCCCGTCCCCAAGACACCTGACAAAAAGAAAGTCTTTATTGAAAAGCTGAAAGGAAAGAAATAGAGGAACGCTTTGTGACATGGGAATTCCTTGTGAAAGAAACCATTCCACCCTCGTTGGACGTGGGCATTACGAGGGAATCCTGCGTTCTAAACGACCAAGAAAGTTGGCTAATGCTGTTGTACCTTGTGCGAGGTTTATCGGTTATTGTTCTGGAATCTCATGGTGCTGCTTTTGGTCGTCCTGCCTTTGCTGTGCATGCTTAACTACGGCTAATAAAAATGGCGTGCACATGCAGCTTAAAGCATGGAATGTGCACCTAACCTCGTACTAAAATCTTTGTTCCTTTTCTTTCATGAAAAAAAACTTCGTTCTTTTGATTTGTTATAAAGAAGGTGAAAGGAAAGAAATAGTGAAACGCTATCTGACATGGGAATTCCCTGTGAAGAAACCAATCATCCGGGCCTTTCGGGTGAATCCAGCATTCCAAGCGGGGTTGGCATTTTTATAGATGGTACTGATTTTGTTGAAATCTAGGTACAATAGACCCCAAATTTGATATTTTTCCCTTTCAATTCGTTATATTTATCTTAAAGATAGATAGCATGCTCAGTGTCTCATCTGGAACGCAAGAACTCCTTTTTAAAATCTCGCTAGAAAGGAAAAATCTAGACACTCCTGCAAATCAGTGGTCCTCAAATATCTAAGAGGAGAAAATTCAAGAAAGGTCAAGTGATCAAACTTTCAAACAAATCCTAAATCAAGAAGAAGAGCACAGATTAAACCCAAAATCAGGGGGCTCAAGAACAGGTGAGTTCCTTCGTTAGCCTACTTTTCCACGGAAGACTATCGAGAGGGCTAGCAGCTAAGCTAGCTTATAATTCATGAACTATATATGCTTACTTGGTGCTGGCGAAGTCATAGAGCCTGCCGGTGCTGGAGAAGACGAGTAGTCCAACCTCGGCGTCGCAGAGGATGGAGAGTTCGGTGGCCTTCTTCAGCAGCCCGCTCGGCCGCTTGGTGAACGTCACCTGCTGGCTCATCGAGTTGTCCATCCTCCGTATCACCATCTTACACCTCCCCATGATCGATCTCTATCTCTCTCACGAGTCCACAGGTGCGCAGTCAGATGCCACAACACCACCAAGACAAGCTAAAACAGAGATAGCTGATTAAGGATAGAGAAGAAATCAAGAGAGAATGGATGTTGCTCCCAGCGGCGCTGCATATGCCTGAAGAGAGGAGATAAGGCAGCAGGTGCTTGATTAGGTTTTATAGATGAAGAAACAGCAGCAGGTGGCTGGTGCTGCTTAGCTTCATTCTCAGGCAGGCTTCTCTCTCCTGTGGTTTTCTTTATTCTTGGCACAAAACGGAAAGCTGCTTTGCTCACTTTTTTTTATTTTCTTGCGGGGAAAGGAAATAACATTAATCACAAATTCACAATGTTGGGTTACAGCCGGATGCTCCTCATGGGGTTCATCAAACGGACAGCTTCCTAGCCAACAGACTGTCGGGGACTGAATTCTAGCAAAATTTGCCAGTGCATGGCTAACTCTTTAATTATGAGAGATTTTACAAAATCGTACTTCCCTTTCACCGTTAATCAGATGCTTCACCACTTCAACAATGTTTGCTTTAGCCGACATGTTCTTCCTCTTCTCCAACAACATCGTAACCGCTATGGCACAGTCCATCTCCGGCATAATGGGCACGGTAGTCCATTGCATGGCTAGAGAGAGACCGTCCATGTAGGCTAATAACTCGGACTCCAGCGAATCAGCACAATTGTGTAGGGTTCGAATAGCCAAAAAGATGATGCTACCATCCTGGTCTTGAAATATCATGCCTGTGCCGGCAGAGCCATCAACATTGTAGGAGCCGTCCATGTTGAGCTTCGTCTAACCCAGGCCAGGGGGTAGCCAAGACTCCGGGTTGGGTTCAGCGGCACCTACAAGTTGCTTACTTCCAGGGGTTATTTTGTAACTAACAACCTGTTTACCTTGACGAGGTCTGCATGTGGGTGCTGCTTGATGGATACGAGAGATTCCAAGTACCTACAAAGGAAGCGGCGAGACGCCATAACTAGGCGCGCCGGCTTGTCGTGCTAAAGAATCAAAATGTTGAGTCAAAGGGGAGGGGTGAGTAGATAACTAAATAATTTTATTCAATTTTGAATTTCTTGTAATTGTACCGAATTAAAGATTGTCTAATGCAATAACTATATGAACACCGCTAGATATTAGTCAGCACACAAGCACAACAAAGAGTGAAGCTTGCGAAGGTTAAGAGCGGATTGAAGTAACAAAAGGAGACACGTGATATTTTGCTGAAGTTCGGATCCTTGGGGGAATCCTACGTCTTTATTTGAGGAGCTCGATCACTTTGATCTAGAACTGGCTTCCTTTCAAGTCTTTATCACTCGAGGACGCACTTTGTGTCTCATTGATCTTTTCTTGGTGATCCTTCTCTGAGGGAGGTGGATCCCAACCTTCACAAACTTCTTGAGGTTACCACAGCTTACTTAGGAGCTCTGAAGGGGTTCTAGCCGTCTAGGAGACCCAATCTCAAAGAGTAAAAGATGCTTGAAGATTTAGAGATGAACTCAATGCTCTAATGCTCAACTAGCAACAATCTCACACTTAATCTAAATGTTCCTCATAAGAATCAAAGGATTTTGTCTTCAGGAGGTAAGAGATGCTCTCTTGAGTAGGATTTCGAAGTGGCAAAGAGTTGCGCTTGGATGAAAGACTGGGGTATAAATAGCCCACTCAAGAAAACTAGCCGTTGGATGCAGAAAAGCACATCCGGAGTATCGGGGTCGATGCCCCGAGTATCTGGCCATTTAAAACCGAACGGTTATAAAATCTCTCACGAACCCTCGAATTGTATCTAGGCTCACTAGCTCTCGGAGTATCCAGAAAAAGCCCAGAAACTCCGGAAGGGGTCATAGAGGGTGCAAAACTCCTGTAGACAAACCCGACACTCTGGCTTCACTACCAGCCTAGACACTTCGGTGGAAGTAACAGAGACCCAGTTTTCCCTAGAGTATCTGGTCCCGAGACTCCGACCGATACTCCAGCCAAAACTCAGCTTCTGTTACTGCCCGGATACCTCGGATAAAACCTCGAACACTCTGTGTAACATATTTTCTCTTTTTTTTGCTTGAAAATTTTGGGTGGGTCCCTTAAGGAAAAGTATTCCTAACTGAGCATAAAGAGCACTAAAAATTCCTTCCAACCCTGGAGAACATCCCTCTTCATCGTATGGTTTTTCCTATACCAAAGGTGACTTTCTGAGTCACTAAAACTAGGAAATGAGACATAGTCTTCACCGCATCTTACCTAATACCTTTCATCTTTTTAGGGGTCACCAACGCCGATTAGATCAATCACATGGGACTAAAACATGTTCATATACTTGACATGTGCATTAGTCCCTTAATCGTTTGTTATTAACCACCAAAACCCACTTAGGGGGTCTAGATGCACTTTTAATCTTACTGTTTTTGGTGATTGATGATAGCACAATTAAAACTTTGATTTTGGATGGAAAGAATTTAAAATTTTGGTTTCTTGATATATAACGAGCCCTCCCTAAATGTGTGTATTGGAAATTTAGCATTGAAAACAATTGTGTACATGTTTAAAAAGTGAAAATATGAGAGCTCCCCTTATATCCAAGATCTAGTGGGAATACACAGAGTTCAATTTAAGCATGTGAAATAAAGTAACTATGCATCCGTATGAGTGAAGAGTAAGACATGTCATGAGACATAATTAAGCATAAGGTAGAAAATAGGTCCAAGCATAAACGACCTAAATAACATGTCTTACGACAAATAAACATCAAAAGAAGCAAGCGCCAATTCCTGTGACTCACAATCTAACTACCTTAAGACCCCAAAAGTGAGCCCTACTAATTCTTCTTCCCCTTTGATATCAAGACACCAAAAAGAGGAAAAAGAACTAGAAGCTACTCTGTCCCATGTGCCGAAGGCGGTGAAGTTGACAGTGTTAGCGAGAGCAATGGAGAGTAGAACTGGTCTGGTATAGGCTCATCATCATCATTTGGTGCATTCTCGGAGCCCTCAAGTGAAATATCCGACATGTTCATGTGAGCTCGGATCTTCTTCATCCTGATAGCATTCTTCTTCTGAGTCTTCATAATTCTGGATTGCTTCATTGAGATTTTCTTACACATTGTGAAGATAGACTTGAGAACATCAGTGGTGGAGCGAAGAGAACACTCTGAGGAGGATCACTTGTTGCATTGGAGGAGGTTGCCTTTGAAGGAGTTGCCCCAACCTTTTCCAGCCTTAGTTGGTACATCACATGCTTTACCTCCTTGAAGAAAAAGCTCTTTTGAGATGGCATCCACAAATCTCTGGACATAGGGTGCATAGGGTAGGGATCTTCTCTTCTCAATCATGGCACTCCTAATCTCATAGAATGAATATGAAGTCCATGATGTGGAATTTTCCTGAGAGATTCATCTCCTTCATAGACTGTGAGTATAGGATTCATAAAAGTAGCGTCTCCGACTTTTAGTGGAAGGGTGTGCCTAAATAGCTTGTTCAAGGTAGCAAAGTATAACAACAATCTCTTTACATTTCCCAAGATCCCCTCGGAACTCTCATGATAGAACTTGATGCAATTGTTGCCATTGAGGGAATCCATATTGTGAAGCCTTGTAGAAACCACATCCTCAAACCCTGGGATATTTAACACTCTGGCAAAGTGATCGAAGTCCTCCCATCATCTTTTGCCAAATAGTGGCATAAAATTGCATGAAGATCTCATCAAACCAATCATACTGCACTCCCATCAGCTCATTTATCCCCTTGACGCGGCAAACTTCATATATGTATGGGAAGTGTGCATGATGGCTCTTGATGTACCTTCAATCTAGAGCCCTCTGGTAGATGACTGGATCTGTGAGTGACATGATAATGGACTCATAGATATTTTGTTGCACTAGAGTGTAGAATCTAGGTTGTGGCATCATTTGGACGTTCAAACTGATTTGTGTTCCACCTTAACTCCTGTAACTCAGTCTTGTTCATTGTCACGTAGTTGACTACTCTATGAGCACGGCGTCCCCGGATAGGACGGTGGATGTTGAGCACAGTGAGATCTCCTCCTTCCATAGGAGGTGGAGTAGCTTCTCTTACTGCTCTTGCACTTGTCTTGGCGGCACCCCCAACCCCACTAGCCTTTCTTGGTGACCTCCTTTCCTCCTCACATGCTTGGGCTCTTGGAGCGGCACCTATGAGTTTTTTAGGCACAGTAGGGGAGGCACATTAAGATGATCCTTGAGCCTTGCTAGTGCTACAAGAGAGAGTCTTCAGGCTAGGGTCATTATCGGCCCGAGATTTGGTCACTTTCCTTGTCACAACCCTCTTACGCTGTGCTATGGTGATGTCATCCTCATCATTTGAATTAGAGGGTTGCTTGACCTCCTCAGCCACAAGCTTTTTCTTTCTTCTCTCTTCTTGCACAAGGTGACACTCATCACTTGAGCCAGAGCCGTCACGTCATCCTCCATATGTTGCTCCTAAGATGTAGCAAATAAGAGCATAAGGAATGAACACATGTGCGGATGATGATAGCGAGGTGACGTGTGGACGGGGTAGCGAGGCAATGACTCTTGAAGGTGTCCCCAGGGCGGTAGCCTGGCTATGCTACATGGTCATAGACGAGGAGCTAGCCGAGGAAGATTCGACACTGACATTGGAGTAGAGGTGCGCGAGGACGACTCGTGTAGCGGTAGCGGACACAAACCGATCTATGATCGGAAAACCAAAAGAAACGCCAATCAAATGATCAGTGGAAGAGAAAACTGATATAAAATGATTGGAATAACTCTAGGCGAAGCTGATCTGAAGAATCAGCAACACAAAACCCTACACTATAGTGACACGGCCCCCTAGAGAGATCATGGAGATCGATCACACCGAGGCCAAGGCGACGGAAGTGTGGTTAGAGGCTAGACTGAGAAACAAAACCCTCTACACTATATAAGAGGATGAATATGACATAAAGCGCTAGACGAGTATATTGAGCCTTGAGGGCGAGTATATATAGAATTAAGAATTGGAGTATAAGAAGCCTTCTAGAGATAAAATAGAAAAATAGATCATAATCCTAACAATTCCTATCAAATTATGATATGTCATAACTGTATATACTCTAACACCACGGATTGCCGTCCCACAAGCTGGTTATCATGCAGCGCCATCATCTCGTGTTCCCTTCTCTTTCCCTTCTACAACCGCTGCATCATCGCGATCGTGCTCCATTGTTGGAAGTTGAAATCCGAAACCCTAGGTTTTCATTTTAATTTCCTTTTCACTGTTTTTTAATGATTCAATTCAGATTACTCTAGTTCAAAGTTTGGAATTTAACTTGAAATTCCACCATTCCAAAGTATCTAATATTTAGGAAAGAAGTTGGCGAACGAGCTAGGTTGATGGGCTATCACCTGGCATAATTCTAACCTGGGTGAGGTTGCCTCAGACTACAAGAAGAGCAGCAGCCTACTCTTTTCTATCAACCCACGTTGCCTCACATTGTAGGAGGCCCAAGAGAGGTGGGCCGTGCGTGTGTTTTATAGTTGAGTAAGTGGCCTATCATGGGCCGCCACGGCTGTGCACATGGCGATTTTGGGCTGCCGGTACAAATTATTTGTGGATTGCTCACATAGCACTGGTACATTCCCCTACCGTATCAGGATCTACGCACTGCTACTAAAACATATATATGCATATAATTATGGACAATTTTAAGGGCTCGGAAAATCAGAAGGGTTTATATCCTAAGTATGCAAATCATCATGCATTAGTTCCACCACACTGCAGATGGTCATGTATGTTTCTGTAGCATAAAAGTTGTTAGATTAAAAATAGTAAGGGAACAGAGTAAGACATGGAGCCACCCGTCCATTATTATCAACATATATTACATATACAGTAGGATCCTTTCCTACTACTTCAAAAAAATAAAAATTCAGAGGTATAAACCGATCATCTTTGTTTGTCAACATCCATCCAAGAACTCATATAGAGAGATTAGCCTTGGAAAATTCTCCTTGGCCAAACAAATATCCACCAGCTATCCATGTCTTCTCAAAGAAAAAAAATATGAGTAAGAAATAAATACTAGCTAGCTGGTGTAGTATTAATCAAGGAGTTGGTGGGCACACACAAACAATAATGTTTCTACACAATTATTTGAGCCATGTGGTGCATGGCTGATTGCTGCGACATCGTTTGGCTGCTTGCGTTGCATCAGTATTTGGTTCTCTTTCTGTCTGATGTATCCATGCTGAGACTGAGAGAGCTATATCGAAGGTATTCTACTAACTGCAGTTGTCGCCTTTCGCAATCGCAGTCTGAAAACGAGCAAAGAGAAAAATATGTTCTTCCTCTGATGGTTGGACTAGATTGTTTTAATATACTCCCACTATATATACGGTTAGTTTATGGATGAGGGCTCGAGGAGGATCAGGTTAGGATTTAGTCTGTATTTAAACTGAAACATAGCCTAGTCCTATCTGAAATAGAAGGTAGAGCAGCTTCTAGTTTATACCTTATATAGCCTAATCCTACTTATCCAAGTTCCAGGCAGAGCTAGCTAGCCTACAAGTAGGATATAATTGGAATCTAGTTTCACCTAATTTGCATTAAAAAACAAGAGATCTCTTAACTGCTGGTAGCTATAGACTAAAACCTGCATGATTGTATTGTGGCTACCTTCCTTATCTGCAGAAATTTTAGTTGGCTGCACTTGTTCTACTGAGATACAGCCACTGCAGTCTATAGTAATTTTCTTCTGCCTACTTTTGTAATCTGGTCAAAGAGGCTTGTGAGAAGAGAACAATACCATTGCCTGTCGCCTTCTGTAATCTGGTCAAAGAGGCTTGTGAGAAGAGAACAAGATCATTGCCTGAAAAATCCACAAATAGGGCCTCAGCTCTTGTTGGCTCTTTTCATTACCGGCTAGGCGGTCAGTGCCGCAAACATCAGTTACATTCTGTAACTCTAGACAGGTCACAAAGAATAGAACACTAGATGCCTGCTGGAGCTTAGACCCTGTACAATGCAGGTGCTTAGACAGTGCCTCAGGAAAAAAAACCCGATTTTTTTTGTGAGAGGTGTTTAGACAAGTGCTTAGAAAGGGTGATAGAAGCAAAGTTAAGCACCTGGTGCTAGGCTGGTGCTTAGGGTGACACAAGTGACAGGTGCTTCAACCGGTGCCTAGCAAATAATACTCCAAGAAGCACAAATAGTACTCCACACAATGCAGCGCTGCATTGGAGATAACAGGTGCTAGAGTAGGTGCTACACGAATATTAAAGCAACTTAAGCACCCATATGAAGCACTCTGCATTGTAAGTCACATATTTTTCTGAGACGCCACGCTACTCTCTCTCTCTCTTTAAGCACCAGGCTATAAGCACCCTGCATTGTACATGGCCTTACTAGACTGAGATTAATATAACCATGTGACTACTCATTGTAACATCTGATGACCATACATTATCTGCTCTCATTTTACAGTTTTCAGTCGCACAGAAGACCCAGGTTTTTGTCGAAGACACATATGCAAAGAAACAAACATGGAAATTTCAGCTCCGAGTCATCAATAGGGTCTCTGTGCCACGTCAGTGTATCCACGTGGCAAGCCATGTGGTCCGAAGGACTTGATTGGCTCGAAATATAGAACTACAAGAATAAAGATGAACCTTTCAAAGGTTTTTTTTTGTGGTAAACCTTTCAAAGGTTGAGGGACCAAAGTGTGCCTATGAGAAAAATTGGAGGACCAAATTAGCTATTCTCCAAAGAAAAGATTTCATTCCTAGTAGTATTTCCAATAAAATATTATACTAACAAAAAGAAAAAAAAACAGAAGGCAAAAGTTCCCTTTATTTATCTCGGGTACTAGTCAAAGTAGTAACGCAAGTCCTTCGATTTATCATCCGAGGAATCGCCTAGATTCAGAACTTAACTGCCTTGCCCAGAAGAACATATATAGCTCTGCGAACCAAAGGAAGTTGCTACCTTTCCTGAGCATACATGCATAACGGGGGCAGTACAATTGCTCATTAGCACCACTGCTAGCTAATTAACTCAGCATAAACGAGTCTTTGGCTACTGCTACAGCTGTTGTGCAAGCTGCGAATCTGATCGCTGGCATCTTGCAGGTGTTAACTGATTGTATTGTATTTGCACCTGGCTGTCGCCTGCACCAGAAGCGAGCTGAAAAACTGGCGATCGAGTGAACAGAACCTTCTCATCAGAAGGAACAAACGTCAGAATACATAGTTTATGACAATGGACAATCGAGAGATCAAATATTAGCCTTTTTGCGATTTGTTTTTCATCGATACAGTAGGATCTACATGCAACATCACTGGCTATGCACATCGAAACATAAGTCTCGCGCACAGAACCTTAAAGATCGGCACGAGACAGATCCTGGAAAAGAAAAGGTAGACGCTGAAACTGACTGCACACCGATCAAAAAGAAGAAAGGAAAGAAAAGAAACTGACTGCACACCAAGTGAGTAGCAGCAGGCAGGTACCTACTGTTCGGTGCCGTGGTTAGCTGCAGGACCAGCCGTTTGCTGTTTACATGCTTGGCTGCTTGCATCGGACCGCGGTGTATATTCCTAGACTTTTTTTATAAATATTATTTTTAAAATCAGAAATTCCAAATCTGGACGTCTAGATTCAAAATTTACAAAACTATACGTCTGTCGGCCAACGGTTAGCCGACAACGCGCTTGTCAGCTAACCGCAGACCGAAATGAGCGTTGTCGGCCAACCGTTGGCTCACAACGGCGTTGTCGGCCAACCGTTGGCTGACTGCGCGCGAAAAGCAAGCCGGCCCCGTAGTCGGCCCTGCGTCACCCGCTGTCGGCCCACCGTTGGCCGACAAGGGCAAACGCCATCGCCAAGGGGTTTAGCTGCGAGGAGGTACTTACCTCACTGCTATGCAAATGTCGTTCGAATTATACATTTGCTTTGAATAAGTGGTGACCTTTATGTGAATGTGTTTATTGTGTGTGCGTGCTTAGAATAGCTCTCTCATGCGCCAAAACTATCGACCCTCAATTTTTTGTTTCTTGAAAACCTTAAGAATGCAGTGTATTCTAGAAGAAGAAACACATAAGAGAATATCTTCAGCTTAGTTGGGCAAGAGTTCTTTAAAATTATCTAAGATAATGCTGCTTGGGATCAATCTATCCAGGTCCTTGGACAATAATCTATTCTACCGATTAATTTGCTAACTGAAACATTATCTGAAAATTTTAGTAACCAAGTTCGTTGCTCCCCTTGTGTTCATACTTCATACCAATGTTGAGTGGACTCAAGATGTTTTCCACTATGGTTAATTGAGACTTTGAGATTTGGATTATACAGAAATAATTTCATACCAATATATGAAGATAACTCTGAGTTGACATCTTAGAAATATCTAAAGTTTACTGCACCAATGGGAGAGGAGGAGGAGGGTTTTAAACCTTCGGGGGCTAACGCCGGAGGTACTGGCGTTTGTATCCGGTTCCCAAACGCCACTGACTATGGCGTTTGCCCTTGTCGGCCAACGGTGGGCTGACAGCGGGTGACGCGGGGCCGACTAAGGGGCCGGTTTGCTTTTCGCGCGCAGTCGGTCAACCGTTGGCCGACAACGCCGTTGTTAGCCAACGGTTGGCCGACAACGCTCATTTCGGTCTGCGGTTAGCTGACAAGCGCGTTGTCGGCTAACCGTTGGCCAACAGACGTATAGTTTTGTAAATTTTGAATCCGGACGTCCAGATTTAGAATTCCTGATTTTAAAATAATATTTATAAAAAAAAGACTATATTCCTATCTATACCGATCTTTGATTCTCTCTCTGTCCGATGTATCATGCTGAAGGAGAAGCTAGCAGCTCCTGTTGTCTAGCTAGCAGCTCCTGTTAACCATGTACTAGTAACTGCATGCACCTGTCGCCTTTGATTGGATTTTTGGACAGGTTGTATCTGTACGTTAAATCTCAGTACGTGCAGAATATAATATACTTTTGTACCTCGACCGTCTCTAATTTGTTTACCGAGCACTAACAAAATATTTGTGCTTTACTGTAGACGAAATAAAATAAAATAATTAATAGTATTAATTCATTGTGATCAGTTCAATCTAATCTACAGAAGCTATGCCACCACGTTTAATCGAATTTTATGTACAGCGGTGTTACACCTCCTTGTTCATGCTTAGCCTAGTACACTCCATTTTCATTAAGATTTTTTTAGAAAGGTGTTAAGTTAGTTTATTATGGATGAACTTTATTATGTTTTAATTTGTTTATTTGTAAGAGACTTTTAAGGTGGAAAAGAAGAGGACACTCAAATAGTTAGTTTACTTTCATTGTTGTAGACTTTTTAGAAAGCTGAAAAAGAAAGACAGGTGATGAACAATATACCATCACTATTCTTACTAACTTTTATTTATATAATAGTAAATATAAGAACATAAAAATCAAAAGAAAAACTAAAGTTCTACGTGTAATTCCTTCTCATGATATTGTCTGCGATACACAAAGTTCGTTGTTTCATTTTTTAATTGCATATTGGTAAAGTATTGAAACATTAATAGCATTTGTATGAAAAACGACAGGTCTAAATACTTTGTGTGTATAGGGTGGCTGATACCTACTCGAGGTTATAGATTAATATCCATAATTGTATTTGGGCCTAACTTCTTGTTGTACAGAGATGCTCCTGACTCATGAGTGCCGCATAATTTTGTTCTGGAATCTCCGTTCCTGTGTAGTATGGCCCAAACACAAGCGTATGTCGGGAACAAGTTATAAGCACAATTTTAGTTCATCGTACTTTGAGCAAGTGGCAGCAACCCTGTATAATAACTAGATTACATTGGTTTATATTTTGTCCGTCTAGAAATTTAAAACGCATATGTATTTTAAAATTTATCTTTACTCAAGAAGTAGTTCAATAATATGTGATTACATGACACAAAATCAACGCCATTAAAAAGTACTTTTTAATATGAATCCAATGATATCAATTTTATATCATATAATCTATGTATTATTAAATAAAATTTTAGTGAAAGATAAATTTTAGAAAACGTAAACGCCTCGTATTTCCAGATGGAGGGAGTAATCCGTAACAAAGTTAACCACCGACGAATCCATAGGCACGATCAAAACGATCGCAAAACCACGCATGATCTACTCAAAAAAACAGAGGCAAAAAAGCAGGCACTGAAACTGAAACTGAAGCCGACTGCACAACAAAATCCGTCGCGGCAAACAGCTTAATTAACTACTGTCAGTG
Organism: Stipa capillata; assembly: GCA_019208055.1. NCBI lineage: Eukaryota > Viridiplantae > Streptophyta > Magnoliopsida > Poales > Poaceae > Stipa > Stipa capillata. Next base: position 490,051 of record JAGXJF010002152.1, on the reverse strand, counting down.
GTTGGCGTCACACACCAAAATCAAACTTTTCTCTTTCGCACCCTCTTCATTGATCCAACGGTCAGATCGAGTCATCAGGATCTCACGGATGGTCGATCTCGACGCGTGAGTTCGTCGGCGTTGCGTCCTTTATTATTAGGTGAGATCGATGGTTAAGCGTCAGCATTCGGCAGGACGAATAATGTTAACATAATACGTGTGCGCTTTGTGCTGTTGTTCTGCTGCTGTTGTGTGCAAATCTTGGAGCCATTCGAGTTGATTCTGCGGCACTCAAAGGCGCTGAAACTGACCGTGCAGCCGCTATGTGTGTGTGTTCGTAGATGGGCAATAATTCTTTCAACTTTGATGCTGCTATCTGAATGTCTGTGTCACATAACTACCTCGATATGGTGCTTGCGTCCTACGAGATTGTCTGCAACGGCATTGTGTACAGAATACTATAAGCTCAGATCGATCGATGAAAGTGGACAGGTTCTGGCAGATGTGGCAAATATGTATGCAGCTGCATCACGGGCGGTTGGTAATATAGATCGTGGAAGAGAGTGTGTGCACAAGTTACCAGTGACTCAGAACCTTCAGCGCAAATGTTATTTGTGAGCTGTTTCACCTTTTATTAGAAGAGCTTTAGGCATGAATTAAAGGTAGGATCAGATGATGACGCTTGCACCCTTCGTGCCATCTAGAGTCAGAACCAAAGATCTCTTATATGAGTTGTCTCTTGATTTATCGATAAATCTCTATATGAAGAGTCGACGCAAAGAGAAGTTAGCGTACAGAAGTACTGTGGTCAACTTTAAAACTTCGACTCTTCGTATCATTTAACTTTTCATGAAGAGTTAGTGTTGTTTTTAGCGTTGTTTTTTCTTTCTCTTTCTCACTTCTCTACATCGATAATAATCTTATATGACATACCTCAGGAAAAAAAATCTTGTATGATAGGACGAAGAGTCAACCGATGTCATGTCTTTGTATACAATTTTGCAAAAATAACTTTCATATCTTTCTCTGAAACGGCTGGATTATTGTACTTTTTAGACTCCGTTTGGTATTACAGTGACTCTTCGAAAGCAAAAAAATTTCTCTCTTTGAATATTAAAAAACAGTTCTTAGATGTAATAAAAAAATCTTACTAATATTAGTACAGATTCTTCTAACTAACTAAATCCGATAGTTCAGTGCAGTTCGATATAGCAAGACAAGCTGGTTATGGCCTGAAGTCATTTATTACTCTCTACTAGTAAGGTACCCATGCGTTACAACGGGACAAAAGAGAGATGTCTAAAAATATTGATAAAATGATCTCTATTTTGTGCACATGTGTGTTAATAGATATTTGTTAGCGTTGTTATTTAAGATAAGATTGCTTATAGATAAGATTGAGTGGTTATATCTAACAGATATTTGTTAGTGTTGTTATTTAAGATAAGATTGAGCTGTAATTGTTTGTCACGCATGGATAGATAAGACTGAGCATAGATAAGATCGGGTGGTTATAGCTGAGATTGGTTGTTGGATGTGATCTAATATTACAAAATTGCCACCGCCTAAATCTTGACCATTGATGAGCGATCAAACGGTCCGCGGGAGGGCGACCTACCATCACCAGCACCACCAACTCCAATTTTATAGATTGGTTGTTGGATGTGATCTAATATTACAAAATTGCTACCGCCTAAATCTTGACCGTTGATGAGCGATCAAACGATCCGCAGGAGGGCGACCTATCATCACCAATACCACCAGCTTCAATTTTATAGATAGTAAAGATTGACAGTTTGACGGAAGTCTAATCGTAAAATAACACTCGTAGCTCTTCTCGTATAGTAGATCACTAACTCTGTGTGCCAAAAGTTGGTTTTTCACGTTAAATCAGTGCCTCACATGTATTCTTAATTATATTATCTGTTTTTTAAGCTTAATATATTATATGCCTACTCTGCGTTCCTTAAGGAAAAACAAAAAAGGTGGGCATAGTATGACTATGAGCCATCTGTAGCTAACATCCGAAAACATTAGGGTGGCTGCCAACGATGATGGATTAACTGATGCATCATGCTACGTTGCTTAGGATGCAAATCTTAAGCAATTGGACTAGCTAGCTATCACCCTCTATGTACAAAGCTAAGTTTCACCATAATTAATTAATTTGCACCGGCCGGCTCCTCCTCCTACCGATGTCGGCGATGTGATAGCTAGCTAGTCCAATTGCTTAAGATTTGCATGTTGGGTTACATACATGCGCCTCCTTTTACATGACTAAAAGAATTTGAGCCACACAAGATACTGCCAAGTTGCAATTAAAAAAATTTGAGCCACACATGATACTGCCAAGTTGCAATTCAAGTTTTGCTTCTAAAATTGACACCGGACATATATGCACGGACTTATTCCAATCCGGCGGTTGATTTCACAACCACTGGCCATGATTTCTAGGAAAACGTAGATATTTTCCACCTTGTAATTAAGCTCTACTGCGTTATTTAAAGGGAAAAATTAAACGCCATTGCCATTTGTCAAAAGTCAAAACCCTGTCGCTGTGCCACCAACTCTATGCCACAACCCAAGTTATGGACAAAAGGTACAAGCCGCCACGAAGCAACCAAATGATAAGGACAGCAGGCAGCAGCTACGTACGAGATTAACGACCAAGCTAATCAATTATCCTCTCAATGATAAAAGAGAAATGCCATATGTATGTAGTCTACATTGTATACTCAGACAGCATATCATAATTTAGCGCTGCTCAAATTAATTTCAGTTTGAAGAGTAGAACTGTATTGCAGGGAATTTGATACCTCATTAACAGCTTAATGGTCTGTTTGGAACATGTATAAGTTTCGCAAGATATATAGTGTTCAATTTCTCAAGGAATCGGGAAAATAAACAGTACTTGTGGGTACGATTTTTCCATACCGAGCTTCCGGTGAGCTCGTATTTAAGAAAACGAAAATGTTTGCTTAAGTGTTTGAATCCACGTGTACAAATAGGGATAGTAAATCGCAAAATGTATTTTTATTTGTGGCTTGCACAATAAAAACCAAGTACATAAGAGGGATCAGCCAATTCTCTCTGCATTTTTTTTGAACGGTCAGAAAAGTACATACGTTTTCACGCAAAAATTGCAAATCCACGTAATTTATATAGCAATGCGTACATGTGAATGTTTTCCCTAGTCATTTGAAATGGAGAAAAAAAGTTTTTCCTAGTCATTTTGATTTCCTTTTTCACCCGGGCTCACTGCAGCCCAAGCATCCAAATTAATGAGTTTCGGACTTGTTCCACATCCTAGTTAAGAGGGATCAAAATAGCAATTCATTGTGCATCTGTGTTTTTTTTTCACAGCTCGCAGAAGTGGAATTTGCACATCCACATGATATAACAACATTTATCCAAGCACCGAAAATGAGTTTCCGCTTGTTCCACGTCTTAGTTATAGTTAATCGATGGCCTCTAGCATCATCCCACCACTTTGTGAAAATTTTCGTTCATGAAAGTGGAAAAAATATTCTATTTTTGATTATTCCGTTCATAAATATATAAAAAATATCATTAACATAATATTTTTTATTTAAACATGAAGACTATTAGATGAATAAAATCCTTGCCGAATGTTACTAAGTATTACAATAATTTTGTTATTTATAGTTAAGTGCTCTTATGCTCAGGAGAGAGAAGATGATGGATAAATAGATGAAGAAAGTGAAGATTGGAGAGTTTTTTTTAATAAAATGAAAAGAGCTATATAACGAACAGTGGATAAAATTGAGTGTCCTTTACACAAACTTATGTAGATAATACGTGCTTTGTTACAGAGAGAGAGTCAGCCGCGCGGGCGAGGGGCGCGGTAGGCAGAGAATCCGGCCGCAAGAAGAGTCCGAAACCCCCGCGCGGCGAGCAGTAATATACCAAACCCAGACCAAGCAGCCACCGCACACCCCCGCCCCGCGCGTTGCCGTAATTCCTCGAGTCCACGACCACCACCTCGTTCGCTCGCTACAGCTAGCTACCCGCCTAGGCCGCCTCCCCTGACCGGTGTCGGAGATGTCCACCTCGCCGTTGATGTCGGGGAACCCGGCGCCGGAGGAGGAGGAGACGACGCCGCGACGTGTGCTGCGTGGCGCAGTCGTGATCGCCGTCCCGGACGCCCACGACGGCGGCAGGCCGTCCTCCAGGGGCGACGTAGCGTGGGGACGGCGCTCGCTGCGGCGGGCGGCGGGGGCGCTCGTGGTGCTCGCGGCGCTGGCGGTGGTGGGGCGGTACTGCTCCTCCCCGTACACAGCGGACGTGGCCGCGCGGTTCTTGGGGTTAGGGGAGGAGCGGAAGCCGAGCGAGGGGGGCGCTTCATCGTTCCTTCTGCCGCTGTACTCGAAGACCGGCGCGGGCCGCGTCGGCGGCGTCAGCGCAGGAGCCGGCGACGACGACGACGCGGCGGCGGCCGCGGTGGGGGAGAATACGACGGACGGGTGCGTGCAGACGATGCAGGAATTTTGCTCAATTTATTTTCTGTTTTGATTCTGCAATAAGTTGGTTTCTTGGATCGGTTTTCTGGGTAAAGGTGAGCGCTTTGGATGATCGAATGCGCATTGATTCTTGAGGTTTGGTTAACTGTGGGTTTTAACCTGCATGGGCTTAGAAACTCTTGATTTTCACGGAGTAGCTGATTTTTTTAATTTACTACATGTTTGGGAATTGCAATTGAGGAGTATCTATTTTTTTCCTGAAAAACATATTTTTTCTATAGTAATTTCACATGAATCAGTTCAATTTGTAGAGTAATTTGGAAACTTAACCGCTGGAGTGTTATTTGCGATGTTGCATTTTTGTCCTGTCAGACTGATTTAGATGGTTGACCGTCATATTAAACTGCAAGTCTGTCAAATTCTAGAGTCTAGACTAAAAAAAAATCTGTATTTAGATATAATTAGGTGGTTACTACTTATTAGTATAATTCAAAGAAGGAAGACTCGCTCTGTGCCACCTCCAAATCAACATTTGATGTTCGGATTACTCTTTCTGTTGATATGGTTCATCATTGATCAAATTCTGTTCCTTGCTATTCTTACTTACCGGAATGCACTGAATTCTAAGTACTAACATGGCATTGTTGTCCTTCTGGTTGTTCTGCCCTCAATATGCAGGCTGTATTACACTTCTATAGATATGGGGAATCCTCCAAGGCCTTATTTTCTTGATATTGATACCGGGAGTGACTTGACATGGATCCAATGTGATGCACCATGCACAAACTGCGCAAAGGTACGCGCCATTTTCAGTTACATGCCTTTTTCCCCTGTTGATTTGGAAAGCATTCAGCTTCATTGCAACGGGATTACTGTGGATATCTTAGTTTCAGTGTTCCATGATAATGTTGTAATCAACAAGTAACCTTGTTACAGGGACCTCATCCTTTATATAAGCCTGCCAAAGGGAACATAATCCCCCCCAGGGATTCATCTTGTCAAGAATTGCAAGGCAACCAAAATTACTGTGAAACTTGCAAACAATGCGACTATGAGATCGCATATGCAGATCGAAGCTCCTCTATGGGTGTCCTTGCAAGGGATAACATGCAACTGATCACCGCAGATGGTGAAAGCGAAAATTTAGACTTTGTGTTCGGGTATGACTTGACTTTTCGATGACTAATCAAGTGACATGTACAAAGATGAATGCTATTGTCTGTATAGTAACAAACTGACATTTGTCTACCATCTGTTTCTGTTAGGTGTGCATATGATCAGCAAGGAAAGCTTTTGGCCTCACCAGCAAGTACTGATGGGATCCTTGGCCTTAGCAATGGGGCAATAAGCCTTCCTACTCAGCTAGCCAGCCAAGGGATCATTTCCAACGTTTTTGGCCATTGCATCACCACAGATACCAGCAGTGGTGGCTATATGTTTCTTGGTGATGATTACATTCCTAGATGGGGAATGACATGGGTACCTATCCGAAATGGTCCAGAGTAAGTCCTCTACTTTTGTTCATGGAAGGTTAATTTCATATGTGGCCATCATTTCTCCTTCAAATACCGATGCCATGCATCATCTTCAGGGGATACGGCATGCTCTGTTTGTGCCAAATCTTCAAAAATCTTAACCAATTCCAGTCACTCTCAAGACTCAAACTGCAAAGGGAAAAATTGCCCAACTGTTATTTAATGATGCTTCATTCTTTCTATTGATGCTGCAAATAAAGTGACCTTTTCATTTACACTAGCCATATCAACCAATACCATCACACTTCAAGAAATTCCATAAAACCTCTGTGCACATTAGCTCTCTTCTGAAACCGGAGAATACTTAATAATAAAAGATGGTGAGCAAACCTTTAATTTCAATTATCTGAGCAAACTAGAGTGAATTCCTGTAGAATACAAGGAACTCTGCTCTGTAACATAGCCTTTACCATGCAGTAACATCGCGCTTTTATGATCTGTTAATCAATTTTCACTTCCATGGAGTTAGAATGCATATATGACTGCAAGTGGCCCTTTTGTGTACTGTCAGGAACGTATACAGCACACAAGTCCAGGATGTAAACTATGGAAATCAGGAGCTTAGTGTGCGAGGGCAGGCAGGGAAACTGACTCAAGTGATATTTGACAGTGGGAGCTCATATACATATTTCCCACACGAATTATACAGAAACCTGATTGCTTCGGTGAGTTTTTGTATTAACTCTCTCTCTCTCTCTCTCTCTCTCTCTCAGATGAAAATAATTCAGTTCCGTGTTACTTATATTTGGTTGTTTTCTTGTAACTCAACAGCTTAAAGATGTCTCTCCGAGCTTTGTACAAGATGACTCGGATCAAACACTACCGTTCTGCATGACAGCCAATTTTCCAGTGAGGTAATGTGATGGAAATCTGATGATACTTTAATAGATCGTTTGTTTTTTGCTAATTGATAGGATTTAGAATTAACAACTCTACATCTCCTTGGAAATAATCCTCTGCCCTTTCCTTAAATGGCATTGTGCATTTTTCAGGTCTCTGGATGATGTGAAGCAATTCTTCAAGCCCTTGCGTCTGCATTTCAGGAAAAGATGGTTCGTCATCCCAACAACATTCACCATTCCACCTGAGAACTACTTGATCATCAGTGTAAGTTGCACGCGCTCACTCCGATTAACATCTCCAACCTCATTTCCTCTTTGGAGTTTGGAGTTCATCACCATCATGTTTTTTCTGGGACACATTTTCAGGACAAGGGCAATGTCTGCCTAGGGGTGCTTGATGGAACAGAGATTGGTCACAGATCAACAATAATAATCGGAGGTATCCAATTGGCCATTTGCTTGTCACATTTTCCATTGTCTAATTCACTTTCCTTGCCAAACTTACATTCCCCTCGTTGCTTCTTGCAGATGTTTCTCTCCGTGGGAAGTTGGTTGTGTATGACAACGATGAGAATCAGATCGGATGGGTTCAGTCAGACTGCACCAAGCCAGAGAAACAAAGTGGGGTTCCTTTCTTCCTTTCAAGAGCACTGCACAATAAACTTCTCTAGATGGTACAAACAGATTACCACGAATTCGCCTGACCACACACTGTCTTTTGGACGCGCAATTCTGTGTCCGAAGCTGCCATAATCATATGAACGAATGTAAGTAAACAGGGGATAGGAAAAGGAAAAGAAAGGTGAATAGATATAGCCAGTATGTTGTAGTACTTGTGATTTTTCTCTGCTGTATATATATCAAAGAAGCAGAAATCTGTACACCTATGTGGTAGAGCAGTATCTCATCCACTTGTAAGACTAAGTGGTGAAGCATATCAGTGAACAATGAGTAGCAATTATGACATTTCTGATTGTCTTTTTACAATATCTGTAAAAAAGGAGTTCTCGGTCGATGGAAGATTGCGAGAAGACTAGAGATATAGCTTAATTCAATCAGCATAAGTTCCATATCCAAACAAACCACACCAATACATTGGAAGCAACAGCACAACTTTGAGCAAAGTGCAACAAAGCACAGAAATGCACTGAAAGCAAGATCACAATAAAAGCACTATGTTGACTTATGAGCAAACTACAACGCAGCTACCTTTCCAACAAGTAGGTCAAGAACAACATCCCTGTAGCACAAAATATCCATGAGCTGCACATGCAACTACCAACAAGCCAGGAGTATCACATTATTTACAGGGTGCTTAAGCACAATAGAGAGGATACATGGATCAACAGTTTTACCATGGTGGATCAATTCAGTGGCATTAAACAGGAGGTCCACTAACAGTACAGCCCGCAACCGTCTCGTGGCATATAGTTCAGTATTATACACATGTCGTGTGGTCCATAATTCTTACACAAAACTGGATGATGAAAGAGAATAACAAGGTTTCAGAGGAAGGAACCTTGGCGGTCAACGTCAATGTCAACTCTTCAATCCTACAAATTTGCCTATTTTATCGAGAAACCCGCCACTAACTGCAACAGGCTCCTCCACGGGCTCCTTGAAGTTAGCCTTATCACTCAGCTCTTCAAATGCATTAACAACATTCTGTAGTCGGGCAACAAACTCGATTAGAAGCGAGGCAAATGTGGCCAAGGACAAAGCACTTGCACTTTCATATGTTTTGGACTCCTCGTCTTCAAGTGGCAAGTTTGGATGGAATGATCTTCGAGCAGGCCAAGACAGTAGCGTCTTGTAACCGTCTATAGTTGATGATGAATCATATCTGCTCAGAAATGAATTAGCAGCAAAGCTCTTAGAATAGTGTGCTGAAATTTGATCAACAATGGTAGGTTCCGTCACTTCATTCTTGTTCTCTTTTTCCACAACGCCAGTGCCATTCATGGCTTCTTTGATTCCTTCAGCTCGCTTGCTAGTGTCCCATCTTTCAGTATTCACCAGAAGATATGACTTCTCGTCAATCTTTTTCTGCAACTCTTCAGCTGCCAAGTGAACTTCAAATAGAAGATCTGAAGAGCTCAACTTGGTCATTGTCTTAACTTTGTTTCCAAGCTCACGCAACACTTTAGCACCTTCTTTGCCCACTCTATAAATTTCTGCAGCAAAAATCTTTCTACTTTCTGGTGGAGCCTAAAACCAAATATATGTTTGCTCAGAGAATAAATACAGTTTTTCATTAAAAAAGAAATAAAATAAATGCAGAACTTCAACAGGTTATCGATAAAACTATATGAGCAAACCTGAATTTCTGAAAGAATGCAACCATGCAATGCCATGACAGCAAAGGAACAATGCCTCAATGCACCACCAACTTTAGTGAAACCCTTCCAAGGATAGTTCATCATTTTGTATGGGCCATGGGGTGGCTCCCATATAGCAAAACCTAGCTGTAAGCACATACGAAAGCACTGAGTCAAAATTGACAAAAAAAGATAATGTAAGTAGAAGTGTTAAATTTAGAGCAAGATCAAACCAGCGTTTCCTCTTGTGCTGAGGCCTCAGCAGCTGCCCTGTACCCACTATATAGAGGATCATCAGAAGCTTGATATACAAGTATTTTTGAAGGAATCCTTTCATATTCCATGCATTTCAGATATCCATCAACACAGCCTAGAGTGAACAGCCAAGAAACAATATCAAGCAAGCATATGAGGACCTGAGACCACTAAATTGGCGAGGAAGGCATGAAAATCAGATGTATGCCTACTCTATAGTCATTGCAACGATACCACAAATCCATATTTTCTACCTTTTCTAGCAATATAAAGTCAAATGATGCATCATGGCAAACACTATGATTCTAAGAATGAATTTTGGAAGGGGGGGTTATACCTTCCAAGGATTTTGCAACACCGGTAAAATTCTTTGCAATCAAATTGTGCAAATCCTCTCCCGCCCAGATTGGGTAAATACCTATGTTGATTCCTAGGCTGACAGCAGCACCAACAGCAATCAATACAAATCTACTTACAGCCGTATCAGTGAACTTTCCTGTATTGTACCCAGAGACCATGACATAACAGAATGTCAATAAGAAAACACGAAATCCATACTCATATGGCTTCATGTTTGGGTGCAGCTTTGCCAAGTTTGTGACAAAACCTAACAGTTAAAAACATAAAACCAATAGACTGCAAGTTAGATAAACTCATAGGTCAAAACAATATAGCCCCAGGAGATGATGTCAGCATGCCCAAATGCTTACCAACAATAAAGGTGCTCATAATAAGAATCACTTCCTCCAATTTCCCCAGGTTTTTGGACAATTCGGCAACTGCTAGAGCAAGCCCTCCTGCCGTAAGTGTTCCCAATCCCCTATTAAAACCTTTGCTTAATGTTGCACCTGTATTAACAGTGTACCATATTAATTAATGACAATAAATAATTTTTGCAGGTGTACACACAATGAAATTTAGCATCTTATAAACAGAGCTTTATTCCAGTGAGACCCAAGTATGATAAATAGTAAATATATTTATGTTTGATACTTTCTGCATCAAAATGGTATTACGCAGACCAGCAAAATTACAGGAAAAAGAAATAGCCGTCTCCTATTGTTAGTTACTGTGACATCTTGGTCCGGGTGAGAGGCCGGGGTGTTACAGTTACTCACTCTGTCCGGATATATAAGACGTATTTTAACTATGTAAGTTTAAACTTTGACCAACAATTCCAATAATATGTGGGAAAATTGATATTATTGGATTAGTATTCAAAAGCACTTTTTTATGATTCTGATTTTGTAACTACTAATACAATATTGTAGAAGAAATTTACGGTCAAAACTTGAACTTAGACAGTCAGAATACGCCTTATATAACCGGAAGGAGGGAGTATTAATAACTGCAGGTGACCAATAGACCTTCGGTTAATGTTAGTTTTTCTCCCAAAAACCCATTCACTTCTCCACTGTTTCATCTAAGCCCTACAATCGGTCCTAAAGCAAAGGGGTTTCACCAGTTCAAGTAGAATCTCCCAAACAATACAATTTAATTGTACTTTCCAACACCCATTGAGATGAGTTTCAAGAAAAGCAACCAGCTCAAATTTTAAGATGCAGTGATCCATAACCACTTTAAATTTGGAGTTAAACACCCATCGTACAAATATTAAAAGGCGAACTTGCAAGCCAACAATATAAACTATACAGACAACACTATCACTATGGTTGATACTTTCTACGTAGCAATGATATATGACGAGTTTATTCCCGTTTGAACCATGTATTTGTGATATGGTGAGACTTTAAACCACATTTGGATTTATGTGACACTAGAGTCACATTTTGCACCTATAATTCCACTTTGAACCACATTTTAACAATTGAGGTGGCCCTGATAGGTCGGTCCCACTCGTCAAGACAACATGGCGTTTAGACCTGGACACATCACTCATCACATGGGACGCGCCTTTCTCCGGTACGCCTCCGGCGTGGCATATGTGACCCGTCCTGGTCCAACCTAACCACGCCCACCTTGTTCTCGCTCCGGTGACAAACGTCGCCACGGGTCGCACCCTAACCCGCGCTCTTTCCGCTACTCTCCCACTGCCGTTGTTCTAATGTTGAGACCATGCGGCATGGTTAGGCTCGACCAGGACGGGTTGCCTATGCCACGTCGGAGTCGGAGGCGTACTGGAGAAAGGCAGGTCCTATGTGGTGAGCAACATGTACAGGTCTGAGCGCCACGTCGCCTTGACGTGTTGGGCCGACCTGCCAGGACCACCTCAATTGCTAAAATGTGGTTCAAAGTGAAATTATGGGTGCAAAATGTGGTTCAAATTGTCACAAAAATTAAAATGTGGTTCAAAGTGTCACCATGTCACGAATACATGGTTCAAGCTCGAATGAACTCTATTATGAAAGACCAGCTAGCAACATTACAAAAACTGCAGTTGACCAACAGCATCTTCGGTCAATGTTAGTTTTTCTTCCAAACAACATTCACTTCTTCAGTCATGTGTCTCTCTACCTTTTCATATAAGTTCTACAACTGGTCCAAGATAAAATTTAATGGTACTTTTCCATCACTCATAGATAGATTGATGACGCTTTAAGAAAAAAACAAACGAAAGCAACTGGCTCAAACTCTAAGAAGTGGTGGCCCAGAATCACTTCAAATATGGATAAAGATCTAAACATCCAGCGCCTACGTACTTAAAAATTAGGAATCTGAAAGTGAATCAACATAAACTATACAAACAACACTATTTTAAGGTATCTATCACCAGATCTTCTCCAAATTCCATAGCTGCACCGCACGTCTGCCGCTTCAACAACAATAATGGAAGGTCAACAGGTGGATCTAATGAAGGCAAGTTCCACCTTTCCCTTAGGAATAGAATATCTCAATCTCTGCATTTTCCCTCTCCACATTGCTGAGGACACAGACTTCATACTCCACACTCCTTGAATGAACAAAGGGCGTAGTAGCATACAAGCCTGCCAGAGTCGTGTGTTCTTCACTGCAATAGCAACTGCTGATCCGCAAATCAGATCGGAATTACACTGAAATGTTTACCCCCAATAAATCTGACCATGCTCCACGAACTAATGCAGGATAAGAGCAATGAAAGAATCCATCTTTAGCATCAAAAAGACTCACTGCGAGATCACCGCACGCAGAAAGTTCAAGAAAGCGAGAAACTTTTACCCCGAATCGTTGAACCAAGAACGGCACAGTTAAACAAAATCGTCAACGCAAAGCCCCTACACCTAGAATGCAATGAAGCGGAGAGGAACGAAAGGGAAGAAGCAGCGCGGATTGGATTGGAATGGTGCGTACCGATGCTGAACTCGAAGACGACGACAACGGTGAGGATGGCCCAGACGGAGTGGCTGACGATGTCGCGGGGCTCGCGGAGGAAAACGAGCAGCGAGATGAGCGCGAGCGCGAGGCCGACCTTGGCAGCGAACACGGCCTTCCGCGGGTCGGCCCGCGCGAACGCCCACATCTCCGCGGCCCCGGCCCCCAGCGCGCCCCACCCGCGCGCCACCGCGGCGCCGGCGCGCCGGAGCGGGCCCTCCTTCGCCGCCCGCCGCCCCCCCTCCCCGTCGCTGCCGCCGTCCTGGGAGCCCCAGGCCGACGAGAGCAGGGGCACGTCCCGCGCCCCGCCACGCTGGTCCTCCAGCGTCGACCACAGCGACCCCAGCTGCGCCGGCGGCACCGGCAGCGGATGGGCGCCCGCGGCCGCCATGGGTGGGCTGGATCTGCGAAAGGTTCTAGAAGCTTCCGGGATCGCGCGCGCGCGCGGTGAGGGGTTTGGAACTTTGGATGAGGCGGATTGCAGGGGAGAGGGACGGTGCCTTCTCTTTTGGAATTTCTTGGGGTTGGCTGCGCTGCTAGTCTTGTGCTGTGGACTCTGGTCGTGGCGTCGCGCTGCTGTGGCTGCTGCGCGACACGAAAAGTTGCGGTCTTTTGCAGACGAGACGATTCCCAAACAGCAATGGGGGCAGCAGCAGAGCACGGCTGCCGTGTCAGCGAGTGTGATGCGATCCAAGATCAGACAAGCGAATGTGATTCACGCGCGTGCGTTAGATCCACCCATGTCGCCTTTGCATTGCGATGTCTCACTCCAAATTATTAATTTTTTTGACGAAAACAGCCGCAGCAGCGAGCTATTTTATTGTCAAAGATGAGATCGTAAAAAGATAGACCCTGAAATAGAAACTTACGAGGAGATAGGGGGGAAAGCAAAGGAGAGGTACAGAAAAAACAAAATAAGAGGTACAGAAAAAACAAGCAACAACAAAAAAACAAGGAAACAAAGAAAGACTAGACTCCGGACAGTAAATTGTCGGGTCCAGAGGATAGCTCGCCTAGACCTGGTGCTCCAGCTTGAGCCCAGAGAGTCACACTATTCTTGATTAGCATTAGGATCCCACCATCACCAGTGCTTTTTGTTCAAACATGCATCAATTGTGTTCATTCCAAATCTCCCACAACGTCAGAAGGATCAGAGATTTTGCTGCTTTTCTTCTTCTTATTGTCTCCCAAAACGCTGTCATCCGCAACTCGCTTGAGGGGCCATCAGTGGGATACACTACTGTCCTGAGTCCAGCCGCTCGGCTGTAAATGGATTAAGCGAGACCAGTTCGCCACCCGGCGCCAAATGTCCCCCTCCAAATTATCAAATGATTAATCCAGGTATAAGACGAAAGTGTTCTTTTTCCTTTTCTGTTGTTCTGGAAATTAAAGCGAAAGTAGTTCTGAAGCCGAATTGTCTTTAGCTTCCTTACACTATTTCTTGTTTCTTTGTTCAGATCGATTGTTAGTGCTGTAGCACATTCCCCTTTTTTCTTTTCTGCTTGCTTGCCAAGGCTATCACAAGCTTCACAATGTCAAACATTAAGGAAGATTGTTTCTAAGTCAGCAGGCCGAGAGGCTAGATCAACGAACTTCAGCGAAAGGAACTTAATTCGGATCTTGCAGAACATTTCGCCCATTAATGTCTTGAACAGTTATGTAGCGTGCCGCCTTTGCCCATCGCGTCAAGGCGTCCAGCACACGACTAAATAATGTTGCAGTTTGCTCAAATCGTGGGCAACAACATAATACTTGGCCCTCTAAACACTGTCAACCGACCATGCTTTTGTTCAAAGGTTATAGGAAAAAGTCACTACATAACCCTCTTAACTTTGGTGTTCGGTGCACATATATATACCTCTCAACTTTAAAGCCGGGTAATCCACCCTCTCAAAAACCGATGCACATAACGCTCTAAATCATTACCAAGGTCCTGGTCAATCGGTTAATCAGGGTTATTTGGATCGTGATTAAAGCTGCACAAACAGCATTCATAAAAGGTCGATTCATCATGGAGGGGGTGGTGATCTTACATGAAGTTTTGAATGATATGCATCAGAAAAAGATGGATGAGGTACTGTTCAAGATCGATTTTGACAAGGCATGTGATAAGATAAAATGGTCTTTTCTCTTGCAAGTGTTAGAGCTGAAGGGCTGGCCCGCTAAATGGAATGATTGGATAATCAAGGTGGTAACAAGTGGGCTGGCTCAGGGCTTGATTAAAGGGTTGATTCCACATTTGACTGAGAGTGGGGTTTCCAGTATGTTGGTGGTACAATACTTATGATCCAGGATTATTTTGAGAGCGCTAAAAATCTGAAATTACTATTGTTTGTTTGAGAAGATGTCATGATTTAAAATTATTCACAAAAGTGAAGTTTATTGCATTGGAGGAGAAATGGAGAAAAGTCGTGTATGAGGAAATTTTCACTTGCCAGATGGGGCAACTACCTATGAAGTATTTAGGAATACCAGTGGATGAGAAAAGGATTAGGAATAGAGATTGGAGGGATACTGAAGATAAAATTGAGAATAAGTTGCGTTGTTGGCAGGGGAAAATTCTCTCTATTGGAGGGAGATCTATTTTGATCAATTCCCCTCTTAGCAGTATACCTCTATACATGTTATCTTTTTATAGATTACCCATACAAGTCAGGAAGAGGATGGATATGCTCAGATCTAGATTTCTATGGAGTGCAGATAAGAACAAAAATAAATACCATATGGTTAAATGGCTAGTGGTATGTCTTCCCAAAGAACAAGGTGGACTAGGAATTTTAGACCTGGCTATTATGAACATTGCTTTGTTGGCTAAATTAATGGTTGTGGAAATTGTTTAATGAGGATGATCATGGGCAGAATTTGCTTAAGAAGAAGTATTTGAGACAAAATACCCTGGGCCAGGCGGGGGTCGGGGATGGGGACTCTGACTTTTGACAAGGCCTAATGCAGATTAAATATCTGTTTTGGATGGTGCTAGTACTAGGTTTTGGGAAGATACATGGATATCTTCTCATTCCTTAGCGCAGCAATTCCCCAGGTTACATGGGATTTCTCAGTATCAGGGGATCACGGTTAAGCAAGTCTTCACCAGGGGGCTTCAGACACTTGGTTTAGAAGGGCTCTGGTTGGAGACAAATTTGAACAATGGACCCAACTTACAGACATGCGCACAAGTTAACCTTGGGGATAGGCCTGATAGGTTGATCTGGCAACTCACCTCTTTGGGGGTTTTTAGTGTGAAATCATTTTAGTGCTATGCAAAACTATGGAATGGTACCCCATAAGTTTCTCTGGAGCGTTAAGATTCCACTTTGAATCAAAATCTTCATATGGTTGATGTTTATGGTAAATGTGAGTTGAGTTGTTTGTTTTGTGGTAGTAAGGAGATAATTGATCGGTTGTTTGTTACCTGTCCTATGGCACATTACGTGTAGAATATAGGCCCCTTCTAGAGGGCTTATGGGCAGGCTTATAGCCACAGGAAGCCATAAGCCTTCTAGAAGGCAAAGTTTCTAACTAGCTGTGGGGTTAAACTCCATAAATTTCATGTACATTGTGAAAAGCTGGGTAGGAGGTGCTCCCCGAGCTTATTTGAAACCTTGTTACCACTTTGCCCTCAATATTTGATAAATTTACCCACAATTGCCCCCGACATACCCCCATCCCATAGCACCCCCACCCCGTGCCTAGATCCAACCCGCCCCTCCCCTTCCCTTCGCCCCGGCGCCTATCTCTGCCTCCCCGCCTCGACACCTCCCCCGCCGGCGTCGCTATTCTCCGCCCTAGCCAGCCCCAGATCTCCCACCCGCCACCTCCCCCGGATCTGCTCCTCCGTCCCGCTCGCCCGCCACCTCTGTACACCCCCCGCGCCGCCGCCTCCGCATGCCCTCGGCCTCGTCGCCTCCGTAGGGCAATTGTATGTGATCGATTTCTTAAAAGAAGCATCCTATGTATATTCAAGTTAATATGTGTGTGATAAAATTGTCTATGATCTCCATTGTGCTGAAAAAGAAGAACATGCGGTTAGATAATTAGGGTTTAGGCACATACATGTGCTTGTTTTACATACATGTGCTTTGTTCATTTAAAATTGTGTTGCCAATTATTATTCCCTAGCTGAGAAAGAAGAACATGGACATGTGCTTTCTATTATACCCTAGCTAGAAAAGAAGAACATGGACATGTGCTTGCTATTATACCCTAGCTGAAAATGAAGAACATGCGGTTAGATAATAGGCACATACATGTGCTTTGTTTTACATACATGTGCTTTGTTCATTTAAAATTATGCTGCCAATTATTGAGATGTTATAGATGGATAATTTTAAATGTGTTCGTAGATGGATAAAGGAAAAACTAGGGAAGCAACTTGGGATGCCATTGCTCATAGGGTTTTTATTGACGTATGTGTGGAGGAAGTGCAAGCCAATAATCGGCCGACCCAATGTTTGAACAATGTTGGGTATGCAAATTTGATAACCAAATTCAATAAGCGCACCAAAAGAAAGTATGAGCACAAGCAATTCAAGAGTAGATGGAAGACACTTAAAAAAGACTATAACATATCGAAGATATTGAACCAACATGCCTCCGGTCTAGGGGGCAAATATGCGATGGCATTGCTACGGGCTTGGTAGCGTGAGAGGGAATATCTACATGATGTGGTGTTATTCATACTTTATATCTCTTTTGTTGGACAAAAAATAGTGTGCTTCTATGTGCAATTTACTTCTTTAATGGCAGCTGAACAATTTTATTCATGTTTTTCTATTTTCATATCTCATTTATATGCTAAACTGCGCAAATAACATATGAAAATAATGTTGTTATCATTCAAACAGCAAACGAATAAGGCAAAGGGTGTTACAGACTTTTCACAATCCACCTCTGCCTATAAGCTCAAATCGTAAAAGCCGTCTAAAAGGGGACCAAGGAGCTTCTCAGGCTTCCCCACGCCGCAGCTTCCCCACACCGTTAAGCTTAAGCCAGTTTATGCATAAGCCGAACCCGTCTAGAAGGGGGCCATAGTCAGCTATGTGTTGGTGTGTGGAACGTAATTTCACTGCCATTAATGAATGTCTACATAGGTGGTCGAGACAGTTCAAAGGGGTGACTAGATGGTTGATTTTAGTAGGGGTTGCAATGGTTCCATGGGGGATTTGGAAAGCAAGGAAACTATCTTGTTTCCAACACACATGGTCTAGCGAACCCATTTCTATGCTTTTTGGTATTTGTTACTGGATTAACATGCGGAGCAATTTGCAACGAAAGGAGGACACAAAGGGAGCACTCAAGTGCCGTGCAAAACTGCTAGAACAAATTGACATTGATGTCTTCAACGTTTGGCGTAGGTGGGCGCCATGGATTTCGTGACTGGTGTCCAGTTAGCTGATGGCTGATTTTCTGTTTGCTAGTTTACTTTTGAAAACTTCGTTCGCGTCTAGCCTGCTGGTTGTATTTTAGTTGTAAACTGGCTGACTGTTTTGCGCGGTATGGTTGTGTTTTGGTGGAGACCTTATAGTTCTTTTTTCTATTCATGAAATCAGGGATAACCCCTTTTCTTCAAAAAAGAGCATAAGGCTCTAAGGTGATTTTATCACTTGGGGCCACATGTTAGTGAGTATGATGTCCCTATCACTTCTCCGTACCCCGCCACAAGAAAAAACAGAGCAGCAAGAGCCGGGGCTCGACGACCGAGTGCTCGAGCTCGATATCATGAGGAGCTGTCCACCTTGTCACCCAGTGGGCAGCTGCCGCCTTGCTGTGCTTCTACTGTCCCTAGCCGCTGCATCCGTGGTGTGCTTCTCTGCCCCACGATAGCTTCGCCTCATTTGTTCTGGGCAACTTGACCATCGAGCATGTGTGCCATTGCCTGAGTAGTTCGATGCCCCAGCTTGCCAACATCATTGCGATGCCCTAGTCTTAGTCAGGCCATCTCATCTTTAATACCACCATCTTCTCTCCAACTAGAGGGTTGCAAACTTGTCATGGTTGGCTTCTTGGCCGTAGCAGATCATGGGAGGGGATGCGAGATCCAGATGGGGCTCGGATGTGAGCACCTCACTCCTTGTTCACCTCTGCCGCTTGTTGGTTTCAACTTGCCAAGATTTAAGGGGGAGTGGAGGGGTGCAGGGGAGGCAGAGGAGAGGAACAATGTGGTTTGTATAGAATGAGAGATGGGGAAAAGAGTTGGGAGTATGCAGAGCCAGGCTAGACCCCCCACCATAGTGAACTGTCCACTATGTGGTAAAATCATGCACTGCTTTTGAAAATTACCAGGGTAGAATACTCAACTTTTTTAATCTTTAGTCTATAAAAATCTAAGTTGGTGGTGGTTCGAGCATAGCATTTAAGTTACCAAAAAAAATACCGAATCGTCATCCACTCTATGTGGTAGATATATGTAACATGCATCACTTACTGTTTTTGAAAGTTACAAGGATAAAATATCCAGTTTTATCCTCAAAAGGTTAAGCGGTACAACTAGAAAGGAATCTATGACAAACAGAAAACGTTCCACCTATCAATTATGCTTTATTTAGGTAGTGTGAACAATGGTGAATTTATCTTGGATAAATGCAGGAGGGCTGTTTCTATTGGCCACATTACATATCCAACATGTTATGGATAGTCTTGCATCCATCTACAAGACGACACTAATTTATGGATCCAACGGCCTTTGGATAAATGCAGGAGGGTTGTTTCTATTGGCCACATTACATCCCAACATGTTATGCATAGTCCTGCATCCATCTACAAGGGGGCACTGATTTATAGATCCAGTGTCCTAGCGGATCGCATGATGGTCTGTGATTATGCAAGGAGGTAACCATAGCTGAATATGTCCAAGTCTCGTATTTGAAGAAGCCACAAGAAATAGCAACAACTTCTATCAAGTTAGTCCTGTTACAAGCCCTTTTAGGTCAATGCTTGATTTGCACTTGGAAGGCCGGTCAATGGAGGGGTCATTCAATTTCAAGATTTCCTCATATCCATCAAGAGTAAAAAAGTGATGATATAGAAAGTACAATTTCTCTCATGCATAGAAGTGAGGGGGAAGGCAGTGTCACACTCCGGCTTTTTTCAAACCCTACAAAGCATGGCATTGCATTAAGCTGACCAAATCTAAATCATGTATGGCGCCCCACATGAAATAATATTCATAAAATCCCAACAAATTTCCCAAGATTAATCACATATGTATATGTATACAGGTATATAAGTGACATTGATCCACTCCACCTCCCATGTCATTTCGCGTGCTCAGCTCTTCAATTTATAGAAACATAAATATGCATGCCCATGTGTATATACTACATGTATAGGTGCTATAGACCTTGATTTCTTCTCAACCAAAACCAAGCTCTGAATTTAACTAAGTCTGGCAACTCGTGCTCACTACTGGCCTATTAAATGCTCATTGTTGGCCTCTTATTCAACGATGCTATAGCCTTGCCTCATCCTTACTCTGTATAGGGGACATTAATGGCTGCATGAAGTAACAGCAACAGCTGTGCTACCCTGCACAGAGCACGCTCGATGCCATCCATAGCAAGGCCCTGCCGCTTCAGTGCCAAGCGCATGTCGTCTTGTTACCCCTGCATTTGTCATCTCTACTATAGCAGTCAATGCCTAATCTTCCTGTGCTAACCAAACATCTACACCGCTCCCCTGCTACTTCAACTCAACACAGTGCCACCTCTCTCTCCACAACAGAATTCGTGTAGCCTCCCATATATGCCATGAACAGTACCATGAACAGTATCATGAACAGTGCTATGAACAGTACCATGAACAGTGCCATGAATATTACCATCTATAATACCTGACGTGCACTGCACGCGCTGTTTACTAGTCTCCAATAGTGAGCGGTGCCAACTTTCCATGTTCCCTTCAATAGTGAGCGGTACCCAACTTGCTGCAACTTCACAACTCGTGCAAAATAATTAACTTCCCTGCCTCCTTCTCCTCTATTTAAGCCAAGCAACTTCCCTCCTTCTCAATTTCCAACCAGCCCAAGCTCATCTTCTCTACCTACTCCATCTACTAGCCTCTCTTTCTTCCCCATAAAACTAGCTCCCCTCTGTACATGTTTTCCCAAGGTTAAGCTCTACCTGCTTTCTCCTCCCAAGCTCCAAGTTGAAGCAAGTCGCCTCGAGCTCCCTCCTGTTCCTTATCCTCTCCTTCACCCCTACTCGAGCTGTATTTTTTTCCTCTCAGCTAGTTTCCTCTCCTGGCAGAAGCCTCAAAAGTCTATGTCTTCTCCATTGTAACTCCGATCGAATCAGTTCTTTCTCCGATGATCTCATAAATTTCAGAACTATCCATTAGCGTAACTTTAATAATTTTGAAAGGTTTAAAGTTTCAATTTTGAAAAATATTTCAAATATGTATGCCCTGGACAAATCAATTCTTCTACCTAAAAATGTTCACAAAAAAATCTAGCATGATGGGCTCAGTGACACTTTAAAACTCTGATTCCTTTAGGTAAAGTTAATAGAAATCATGATGAACTCTAAAACATTTACCTTATTAGGGTATATATACACATGCAATCTTTTCCATAACACCTAGTACCTCATGGTATCTGCATCCTCTTCTCTTACCATGTCATATCGTTTGAATCTTATTTGGGTTTTCTCTGGCTTGGTTGTTTATTTGACTCTCTCTCGACGTGTAGTTGACAGAGTGAGGTACGTGCGTCAGGAGGATCCGGAATCACCCCCATGTCAGGAACAGAACCAGGAACTGCAAGCATTTCTCACCTTGACTATGTTGAAACCTATATGTGATAAACTTAAGCATTTTGCTTACGAACCTGCATGCTATGTTTGTAACAATACTATGTTAACTAAGAGTAGTTATGACCTACAGATGCATTGCCAAGAATCCGACCTGAAATAATTTTGTAGCCCTAGTATTAGGCACTGGACATTGTAGTTCCAATGAGGTACTAGACATATAGGTTGTAAGCCAAGCTTAGTCTTGCTCTAGAATAAAACTCCAAATTTTTTTAAGAGGTTGGGAATTACTTTTGTTTGGGAAAACAAAACCCTTGAGGTGACGTGAGTCGCCCAGTGCAGATGTTGAAAAATATGATTATCAAAAATCCAAAATAAAGCGGAGATGATTTGATTCGGGTAAGAATTTTAAGAGCAGTTTGGGGATGTTGATGTAGCAAGTGGTGGCATGGTGGTCGGGATTGAATCTGGAGTCTTACTCGAATCAACCAAGGACCGAGCCTAAGTGCCGCTAAACCAGGTTCACCCCGTACGTCCACATGGCCTTTGTGGGAAGGATTTGGCTTATTATCCCGTCAAGTATTAGAACCTGGACCTGTGGACAGTAGGAAGAGTGTGCTAGGTACATTGGCATCCCTAGAGGACCTCCGCATGACTACGTAGGGAGTCGTTCGACACAAAGGTAAGTCCACTTCGGGTTGTGGGTCGGGAGTCACCGAGCACAAGCGGAGACTGGGTAGATCTTATCTAGTAGGTCCAGCTCTGGTACGAAAATGGGTGAAAGGTCTCGCTGTAATAACCCTGCCGATACACCTCGTGAAATGTATTCGTAGCGCTTGGCAACAAGGGGGACTTACATCTTGTGGGTAAAGCCATACAATCTCTGCAGAGTGTTAAAATCTATTCGAATAGCCGCGTCCTCTGTTATGGACATGAACAGACAAGGCCACATATTGGTTCGGCTGAGTTTTGTTTGCACAAACCTGGAAAAGGGACTAAGGATGTAGGCATGACGTGTCCACAGAGTGCAATTTACGCTACAAGGCGGGTAGCAAGGAATTGCAGAAGAAGAGCCTAGTCGTACTGCAAGAGGAAGTATGGACAGGTACCGCGAACTTTAGATGGTGATAGGCGGAGCTAGCGGGCTGAGACAAGAAAATGAGGTAGTGGAAACTACCTTATGCGATGATACGATCATTGGAATTTCTTTCAATTTCAAAACTGCATTAGAATCTACTATCCTTGTATTTAATGAAAACTTACTTTTCCGCACAATATGTGACCTAGAATAGAGCAGCCTCCTTTGAATCACACTCTGCATGAAATATAGCCATATTACTCTCCTGTGAGACTTGCTTGCGAGTACATTCAATGTACTCACCTGGCTTGTTGATGTGGCCAGGCGAAGAGGAGTACCGCTCCAACGATGACGACAGTGACTTCGAGGGCTAGGGCGTTACTCCCGTCAGTTGCCTGTTGGGTAGGCATGTTGATGGGCTTATCTACGTATTTCTATTTTCCACTGTAAACTTTTATTCAGCCAATCAGCTATGTTGTTCAATAAAGACCATAATGGCATATTTGTGTAATAGACTCGGTATTGTATGACAATGTTATCAAGGTTCTTGTGTGTATTGGCTACTGATCATGGGACTAGTATAGAAAAACACAGGGGTTTATTCGGCCTTAAAACCGGGTACGCCACAACTTGGTATCAGATCCATATTGACTGTAGGAAGTCCTAGCTAGCATGGCCGTTAGACAAAACTTCGGTTATAGGTTATTTTCCTAAGTTAAAACAAACTACTTAAGCATGAGTTTTGGTATTCTCATCCCTTCTAGTATTCATTTATCCTGACAGAATTTCTCTGGATACTCTACTTACCTCAGCCTTGGTTTTAAAAATTATATAGATGGGAACGAGCTTAAGCATGATGGTCTGTGATTATGCAAGGAGGTAACCATAGCTGAATATGTCCAAGTCTCGTATTTGAAGAAGCCACAAGAAATAGCAACAACTTCTATCAAGTTAGTCCTGTTACGAGCCCTTTTGGGTCAATGCTTGATTTGCACTTGGAAGGCCGGTCAATGGAGGGGTCATTCAATTTCAAGATTTCCTCATATCCATCAAGAGTAAAAAAGTGATGATATATAAAGTACAATTTCTCTCATACATAGAAGTGAGGGGGAAGGCAGACATGGAACAATTTGTGAAGATAACGAAGGATCTGTTCAGCGGTAAGGACAAAGTCCCAAAAGAAGTAGCCGGGTGGCTGCTTGTGTACTGAAGGGTGTTGACGGCAGTGTTCTACAGAACCATATCAACATGTAGCACCCAAACTGTACTTCTGGAGAGTTCGTATCATGTACCACTCATTCTTGGAATGTAACGCTTTTGACAGGAAGAACTTAGAGACCTCTGTTAAGCTCAAATGTTATAAATATTCACTAGTATGGTTTAAAAGGCTCTATGGAAGGTCCGCCCTAATTATCCATCTCAAGAGTTAAGATTCTAGCAACAGAATAAAACCTACGACGAATATCAGAAAAATTCAAGAAAGGGGACAAATTTCCTAATAATTTGGAATAAGTTCTTTCTAGGGAAAAATTAATAGCAACAGTATCTAATTAAACCCCATGTTCTAATTTGCACCCGGGTACAAAATATTCACTTTTGCTCAACGCACCCATAGATGCATTGCAAACTTGCAAACTTTACCTAGTCCCGGTTCCAATCTCTACATCCTTCACTCCCCCTTTTGGCTCAGAACATGAACGAGCAATATACACCGTAACACCACATGCAGGATATATCACATATATTGACAGTCTAACAGCATACAAGCACAGTGACAAACAAGGTAAGAGGTTATGGTCCTTTACTTATAGTGCTCATTGTCCATTAGATCTTTGACGTGTATCAAGATCATACCCCTTAATTTAAAGTATCTAAAACTTCTACACCCTTATGACCAAATATCTAGATACTAGAACATTTTCTAGTTTAATTATATTCCTATTCTAGTGCATTCTTAGAAAATATCTTCTTAAAATATTGGGAATATCCTAAAAAATTTATTTCAGAGAACATACAAAAGCTTTGCACATTTTTTTATTAGGCAGAAAAGCAAGTTAATATACCGAGAAAAAGCCACCATTTTGAACCAAAGAGGAAGGGAAAAATCCACGAAAACCTAACGACACAAATACCCTAGAAATTTGCATTGCAAAGCTTCTAACACATTAAAAAAATATTTGCTAGCAATTATGCCCATCGATGAATTAATCGAATTAACCAACCAAAGAGAATGTTGGCCTAAATCATTATGTATTGAACCGAGGAAAGACGACTTGTACTAGAAAAATAGTAAGTATAATCGTGCCAAAACAAAATGCATATGATAACGTGAGGAGGAACATGTTTACTAGTTTGAATACCCAAAGTTACTCTCGTGTTTACAAAAGGCACTGCACGCTGCGGGTGTACGTCTTCCACGGTAGACATCTCGCATCTGACTTGAGCTCCTGAAATGCTGTGTATATCCAAAATTGTTATCGATGTACAAAACTCGTCTGACGGAGTAGATGTGAGTGATTAAAGCAGACATGCCAGATGATGCGCTACTAGTGTGGTGATACTTATGCATAGGCCAGTATGGGTCTCACAATTCGGAGAGATCTTTGTGTCAAACGAATTGGCCGTCGTTGCATTTACGCGCAACTGCGTGTGTGGAGCCGAGCGGTGCGCGCGTGGGGTTCTGCTTCGCCATGTACCTCCCCACACAAAAGAACACGCCTTTCTCCGCCCTCCCCCCTCGCCCTCCTCCTCCTAGAACCTTCTCCTCCGGCGAGACGATGCTCCTCTCGAAGCTTCCGAACCCGCCACGCCCATGGCGCCCCCGCATTCGGGAACCACCACCTCCCGCTCGCCCTCTCCCCCGCATCATCCCGATGACGCACTCACCGGCGAGAAGACGGCGCCTCCTACCGCCTTCCGCGGCCTCCTCCTCCTCCGGCGAGGACGCCGCCCTTCCGCCGTCGAAAGGATCTTCCTCGAAGAAGGCAATGGGTGAGAGCGGGAGGTGGGAGGCGGTGCCGCCCGCCGATCCTGAGACGGCGCCGCCGCTGCCGCCCCGGTGGACGGTGAGGCGGCGGGTGCGCACCGCGTGGAGAAAGATGGCGTCTTGGGTGCCCCGGAAGGCCAGGAGCGTCGTCCTTCTCAATCTGCTCGCCCTCATATTTGGTACGGACGTACTCGGTGCCCTCCTCCATTGCTAACAACTACATGTTGTGTTGCACACCATCTGTTCGATGTTATTACAGAGAGAAATGGTGAGGTGATGGGTGTGTTCCATCTAGGTTCCTGTGTTCTTCGATAGGAAGGGCTTGGGTTATTAGAAATACAACAGATTTGTATAACTACATGCTGGTGTACATGGAACTTAGTCATAATTTGATATTTTAATACTATTGGTGGATCATATTAGATGTTGCGTAAGCAGAATTACAATTGCACAATTGCGATGCTCACGTAATAAATGGTTTACTGTCGAGCGTCTTCTTTGTTACTAGGTAGTTAGCGTGTTTGAATATGGAATATGTTTAAATTGTGTGCGAACTTGTTGATATGCTTTGTTTTTGTCGGATAGTGCATTTCTTGTCATGAATGGTGCATCCATCTTTTTGCGTTGGGTATAGCGTGACAATTCTCTCCTTTCCTTTTCTCTCCTAAGGCTTTATATGGAGTGGTATTGTCATATTTCTTTAAGAGAAATCCTAGAAGATAGTATCCCGTCCGATGGGATATCATCAAGCCTTCGTCCAACGCATCGCTCCCGTCAAGACGGAGGTGGCGATGACACGGGGTGGCGGCACCGGCGGGGGCGAGGTGGAGCCGGCAAGGATGACGCGGAGGAGGCTCACCAGAGGGTTAGGGGTTAGGATATGTGTGTGTGTGTGGGGAGGGGCGGGTTCACCGGAGGACGGTTTAGAGGGAATGCCGCCGCCGGAACTGAGGACAGTGGAGGTGGAGGAGGGTGTGATGGTATCGAGACGAGGTTGAAGATGACCCCCGTTGGCCAACGGGAGTCCATCGTGTAGCACCTCTCTTTCTTTAATGCTTACTTAGTAACAGTAGAAGTCCATGCTTATACAACCCTGTACCGTTATGTTCCACATTTATTGTACGAAAATAGTTCAATCAATATGCTCTAGTAGTGTCAAGTTAAAAAATGTGAAAATTATTTTTTTGAATGAGCGATACTAGTAAATTCACACTTTGTTACCTTTTCAAATAACTACTCCACATCTTGGATTTTCTCTTACATAATCTGCTAAATTGAATATTTTCTTTCTTCCAGCAAGCAACATTTCTGTTGTTAAAGAGGCGCAGAGTGTGTTGAATCCTGACCTATTCAATATATTACGCTTCACTATCGCCGCCATTCCTTTTGTGCCATTCTTGCTGAAGTCACTGAGAGACATGCAAGTCTTTATTAATGGAGTAGAGTTGGGCATTTGGGTCACCTTGGCCTACCTAGCTCAGTCTATTGGGTTAGTTACAGCTGATGCTGGTCGTGCATCTTTCATTTCTGCCCTCACAGTAAGATCTGTTCTCATGCTTACTCCAATAAAGTCTTCCCTAGAATATATGCTGCTGTTCTTTACTCGAACTTGTTCAGGTGATCATTGTCCCTTTCTTGGATGGTATTCTTGGAGCAGAAATACCTGCCTATACATGGCTTGGAGCATTTTTGTCGGTTATTGGGGTTGGTATTCTGGAGTTAAGTGGTTCTCCGCCATGTGTAAGTCGACTATCTACATGGACAGGTCAACAAATTTGTCTGAACCTTTTTATTTGTCTTATGGCCTACAGTATTGTTCTTTGTCAAGATTAGCGTGTCTTACAATTTGAGTTCTATATCCTTGCTTCACTGAGTTGGCAATAACTGCACAACTTGCATGTATCGTCTTGATTAATGTTGTCTCTCCGTGCTGTCATTAGGTTGGTGATCTTCTGACCCTCCTTAGTGCCTTTTGTTTTGCAATTCATATGCTCAGAACCGAGCATATTGCCAGGAGTATGAATAAAAAGAATTTCCTAGCCCTTGTTGGATGTCAGGTTGGTTTTCCGACAAACCTCAAGGCTTGTTTAGCATGTATCTCATGAGTTATATCCACTTCCTTCTAGACGAGGTGATTTAACAATTGGTGCAAAACCAGGTGCTTGTTGTAGCCCTTGTGTCAGCAGCCTCGTTCATTGTGAAATGCTTCCTCCAGAATGCGGTACACTGGAATTTAAAATCACCGACACCTACAGAGTTATTTAGTATGATGGCATCATTTCCTTGGCTAGCAATAATATATACAGGCATGCTCTCAACAACCTTTTGTTTATGGGCAGAGGTTAGTTTTATTCTTGTCATATCAATTCTCTTCAGTTGATTCCAAATTTAACTTTTTTTGAGCAATACTAATATTTTGGAGTTTTTTCTTGTCTTCAGGTGGTTGCTATGCGTGACGTATCAGCTACTGAAACTGCAATAATTTATGGTCTGGAACCAGTATGGGGTGCTGCTTTTGCATGGGCAATGCATGGCGAGAGATGGGGCATTACAGGACTTGTTGGAGCTATTTTCATCATAGGTACTTACCTTCTCAGTCACGTTCTGTATTACAATTCTCAGTGAACAAAGTGAATGATTAATTATAGTGCAAGACATCAAAGATCTGTCATTGCAATAGTTGTCAGAACTAGAACATGATCCTGGTTTTGTTGTACCTTTTTTCAGCCGGTAGCATGATGGTTCAGATACTGGGATCATTTTCCGATATATCTAGAGAGGACAGCTACCAGATGAGCAGTTAAATACATAAAATACAGAAGGACATCACGTTTCTTCATGAATAACTCGGCATATGATAACTTTTTTATGCAATCATATGGTAACCATGGCGACCTAGTAAGCTGAATAGCCAGCATGACAGTGCAATAAGATCTAACTACATTTATGGCCAGTAGCACAAGGAAGGGGAGCTCACTGGCTTGATGAAAATGGATGTGGCTCCATAGTGGCCTGAGCAACTCATGGGTGCAAACCATGTACCATGTGGCCCTGCACAGAGAGCTATGCTAAGATGGTGGTGTGGATCAGTTGAGTCAACATGCTGACAGGAGTAACTTGATAAAATTTTGTATGTGCAACATTTTAGAGCCGATGTTTCTCAATGTAAATCCAACCACATGATAATACGTAACAGCTTTCTTCCTGCTGATTCTGCATCAAGCTTTGTTTCAGAAGCGTCCGAAATATGTTGTTCATTGTCATCACACAGAACTTGTGTATCTTATTTTACCTCTGTCCTCGAACACTCCCCTCGAAACTAAGTGCATCCTGGATATCTTCATTTCATCCATGCAACATATGCTGCGTGCTACCAATGCACTGTGGCAACATCAAGAAGTCATGAAATTTCACTAAAAAAAATTACAACATTGACGCAAGATGTATGTACGATGGGCGCAGGGTGCCGACCCTGCGCAACAAAATACGTCTGGTTGTCCCCTTGAGGCGAGTGTATTCATCAGCATCACGAGGCCAGGAAACCAGAGGTCTGATACACGCCCCGCCGCTGCTTCAGAATTGAGGCCGGCCTGATCACACAGCTCAAGTGATCTGCAACCAGAAGGCACGCACACAAACACTCTCCAGTACAACCATAACGCCACCAACCATGCTACCGAAGGAGTGCAAGAGATCGTCGACAGGACCAATGCAGCCAATAACATTCATCAAAGCAGGTGAATCATGAAGGCTAAGAGTGTTATCATCAGGGTGTACTACAAAAACCCAAGCTTTTTCATTAGTAGTCCTACTTCTCCGTTTTTCTTTCTTTGTTACAGGCGTTGAGGACAGCGAATACAAAAAAAAGCGAGCGGTAAATCTAATCATATAACGAAGAAACGGGAAAAAGAAAGGAAGGAAGAAAATAAGCAAGGACGGTTGATTGTTTAGTAGTTGTTGTTGCTGCTGTTGTTGTAGCCGGTGTAATTGTTGCGGTACCGCATCCCGTACTGCTCGTAGAACGTGTCTCCATAGTTCACGGCCTTGATCTCCACCATGCGCCGCTTGCTGTCCACCTCCTGGACTGCACCGAAGACGATCTCGTTCGTCGTCTCGCAGCTCTGCTCGTAGAAGGTCTGCGGACCGGCAGAGTAGTGCCTGTGCTGCTGCAGGTGATACATCTGCTGCTCCGGCTGCTGCCTATGCTGCTGCAGTTGCTGCTGGTGATACATCTGCTGTTCCGGCTGCTGCCTGTGCTGCTGCAATTGCTGCTGCTGATACATCTGCTGCTCTGACTGCTGCTGAGGGCCACGTGCATCCCAACTGCTGAGGTAAGGCTGCCCATGCCGGACGTGGTGAATCTTTTCAGGCTCATTTGTCATGAAGGCGTAGTTCTTCCGAGGGGTTGGTGCTCTTGTGTCCAACGGCGGAGGCGTCTCGTCGTGTGGGATGGCATAGCTTTCTTGCACTGGCCAAGGGTTAGCTCTTCGCTGCTGGTGGTGATGGTGCTGTCTTGTTGGACCCTTCTTTCTGGAAAATATCTCTGCCACAGATGATTTTGCTCCTCCAATGAGTTTGCCAATTGAGGTGAAGAATCCCTCTTCAGCTTCCTGTTTCCCGGCTTCATCTTCAGCTGGGATTAGCGGGGGACGATGAGAAGGCTTAAACGGCTGTTGATACGGTTGATATGGAGGGATGGTTGCAATGCTGGGTCTTGGAGGAGGAGTTTGAGGTTCCTGTATGGTGAAAAATTCATTCCAAAGATGGAAGCTATAAATAATATGCATGGTGTTCATCTTTAATTCAACTATGGTATAGACTCTAGAGGGAAAACAAAAGCGAATTGTATTGTTTTATTTTCTATGTGGTATTCTGTAGTTATCTGAGTGTCCTTGACACCATTTCATTATTAATCAAAGAGCTGAAATATTTCACTGTCTACAACTAAAAAAATTAGTTACCTCAGCTGTAAAATCATTTAGTTACTTGAATCATTTGCTTAGGTGTGCAAAAAGGTTTGCATTTTAAGTTTATGGTATAGGTCTACGAGATCATTATCAACCACCACCATACCATCATATTTCTGGTGGCTTGAGGATAGGTGTGGGACACAATGAGTGAACAGGCTGGGACCAAAGCATGATGGACGCTAACTCTAGGTAACCAAAGGCTGACGGCAATGTATTCATGCGACGGCCTGCTGTTTTACAGCAGGCCTGTGGGCTGTGGACCTGTGGTCCATTATAGACCTTGCCTAGTTGCCAACTCTGCATGCTTCCAACATGTCTACATGATGTTTTTTCTCATAGTAACAGAAACAGTCTGAAGCACTTACCTCTGTTGTTGATACCATTCTTAAAACCCGGCGTTGGAGCAATGCAAGCATGTAACCAAAGAAACCAGCAGCAAAAAGCAAGGCAACTCCTGTTAGCATTCAAACTAAAGTAAATTAGAGTTTGTAGTTGTAGTGGCCATTTTCCTCATTGTTCAGGTCTTTTGAGCAGTTAATTTATGATAATATGGCTTCTTAGAACAGCAATTTTATTTTGGTGAAATAGTACTTATGGAAAGATTAAGTGGAATGTACCTAGAGGGAAACCAGCTTCATTCTGATATTCACAGTCATCGAGCTGGAGTGGAATCTCCCGAATTGCTTGGTTTCCTCTATCAATGACCAAGAGGGAGCAGCTACTGCTGATATAGCGGATTTCAAAATCAGTAGAAAATTTTGCATCGCCACTTGGTCCATCTATGTGTCCACCTCTCATTGATTTCCCCCCAGCAATGGTTGTGACCCCTACACATTATTACTCAATCTGTCACGAATTTCTTCATTTAAAAGTTAGAAATTAATAAGTACATTTATGCTAGATAATTCCAGAAGATCCAAACAAATTTTATCTGAAGCCAAACTCAATTAGCACGAAGATCTCTAGTGGCTGGGCATTTTCAAAGCAAGTGTATCAACAACATATCATATTTACTTCAAAATATGTAACTGTTTTGTGCATGCAAATCCTTGGTTCAATTCAACACACTCAAAACATATACACTCAAAGAATGCTGATCAAATGTCTGAAGTCCAGTTATGTAATTCCACCCAAAGAGCCATTGTACTGGTTTTTGCCCGGTTTTCCTTAATTAACTGGGTAACTCTACTTCTATAGTGAATTGCAGAGTTCCTGTCCTTCTGAGGTTTCTCTAGCTATCCACGATCACACTCGGAAATCTGAATAGACTACCATGTTGACATTTAAAACCGTGTGCTTGATCTTAACACTCACCCTAACAGCTTACCTTGTTCCATATGCAACTTTTGGACGCCAGTGCTAAATAAGAGCTCGAGAAGCTCAGTGAAAATCAAAAGGCAAATAGAGGATGCTTGGGGACCATACAATATCATGTGCACATACCCTTCAATAAGACATTTTAGCTTACCTGTATCACTGATTTTTCTTATTGCCATGTTCATAGCGTCTGCAACATAAATGTTGCCCCTGTCGTCCACTGTAAATCCCTTAGGATGGTTCATCTTCGCCTCTCGCAGCCTCCCATCAACATGACCAGATAATCCTTCTGGCGAGCCAGCAACAAGCTTTGGTCTGCTATCTGCATGGTTTGATCCATTTTCAAAAGATGCAAGAGCAACTGGTATAAGCTGAAAAGCATGCCAATTTCATCACTCTAGTAAAACATTGTTCGAAGAGAGGGTGACCAGCAAACCATAGTGTGACCGACATAGGGCATTTGCTCATACCAAAGTTGGAATGTCAGAATTTCACACCAGAAAGGGCAAAATTTGCTAATAATTCTGGTGTACAATTTGTACTACATTTCGCTACCAATTATCAGGCAAGCAAATCATGCCTGTTTGTTCGACTCCTAAAATAAAACGAAGACTCCAATACTCCATTCTCCATAAACAAGGGAAGTGAAAGTGCCGTGGTCCGTAACACAGCACTATCACATCATGAATTCACAATTGCAATTTGCAAACTAGGAAAAAACAAACATGTCGCAATCAAGAAACATGCTCTGGCCAAAATCTAGCATGATTGAACCATCACATCAGCCCTGAGCCACTGACCAACCAACCAAACACCTCATGTCCCATGAAGACGGAATCACAACGCACAGCGCAACCAAACCTGAAAGGGGAGGAGAAGCAGTTGGGAGTATTGGGTGCATGCTCACTCACATCGGGACAGCGGCAGCTGGACCCTGTAGATGTTGCTGTTCATGGAGTCGAGGACGAGCAGGTCGCCGGCGGGGGTGACCTCCACGGCGTACGGCTCGATCCCTAGCTTGCTGCCGTCGAACACCGTCTCCACCGAGTACCCGCCCTCGTACTTCACCATGGACCTCCCCGCCACCGCCGCCGCCGCCGCCGCTGCCAACAGCGACCAAAACCCGTTCAAGAAACCGAGAACCAAGAACCAGAGGACACACGCTGCAAGTTGTCACGGATTACCCGTCCTGGTGGTGGTCGATTTGAGCGACCACATCTTCTTCACCAGCGCCGACGCCGTGCTGCTCAGAAGCCCGCCCACGACCTCTGCCACCAACCCACACGAATGAGCACCCAAGAAACCAAACCGAATCGAACCAAGAACCGAGCTTTCCTCACTTGCGGGGTAGGATGACGCGGCGGACGCGGAGCCGACTGCACCGAGCAGGAGCGCGACCACGAGAAGTGCCGCCACCACGCCTCTCGCACTTCTTGCCGCCACCATGGCCTCCATCATCACCTGCTCCTCCAAAGCACGAAGCTTTCAGGGAAGGGAAGAAGGGGGAGCTAAGGGGAATGTGAGGAGGAGGAGGCCATTGGAGGACAAGCAAAAAAGGTTCAAGAATCCGGCCTCTTTTGGGACCCTGCAGTAGTTCTCGCTCCCTGGGGGAAAAGAAGGCAAGAAAAGGGAGAGAGAGAGAGAGAGAGAGAGAGAGGGGAGGAGGGAGAGAGAGAGAGAGATAATGGAGGTGGTGGTGGCGGTCGCTGCTACTGCTGCCGCCGCTGCCGCAGCTGTTATTCCGGGTCGCCGTCTTGCTCCCGTTTGCTCGGTTTCCCGTTCTTTCCGGCTCTGTAGCGTTTTCCGTTTGGTTTTACTAGCGTTCGGTTAATCTGAACTATTGGATGGACTGCGTGTATCGTATCATACAATGTAGAGGTCGGAAAAAAATTTATTTAAATTTGTTATCCATTGAACAGGCAAGATACGTACGTAGACCATCGTTTACGTACCGTCTGGCCATTCATCGCTCTCATATAGTCTTATATCTCTTGTGTATTTTATGAACTAGCTTCGAATCGTTTCAGTAACTTACCACTATGTTATGCTGTTGAAGTTTGGTCTCGACCCTCGGCTCATCCTCAGACCAACATTCCCCTTCCTTCCCTCCCCCCCCCATGCAATGCACATTTGCGTGCAATCATCACATGATTCACTTGCATCTGCACAGAACGTTTCAGGTAATCTCGGTACTCCCAATTCAGAAACCATTCGTATAAGTTGTGAAAGAAATATATCAAAGATCACCAAATGGACACAATATGTATCTATTATGCATTGCAATTTTCCTTTTAACTTTTCAATGTGTGAATCAATTATAGATTTGAAATTTATGACATGATTTTATGTCAATCTTGTGACTTTTTTAAACGTTTTCGCAATTTTGAGGTGGATTTGCAAGCTCGAGAGTACCAGGAGTATCCCAGACATGTGAGTACCTCCATCCATACTCCCCTTCCCCCTCCCCCCTCCCTTTCCCTAATTTTCTTCCTTTCACTATTTTTTCTTCTTCTTTTTCTTTTATCTTTAAGGCACTACTGCGCTAGTGTGTACACATGCATGTGACAGCTCCTTCTTTATGGGATGGACACATAAATTTGCTCTAGTGCTCTCTATTCACTTGCTTTCCTCGTGACTTCAACATCACACCAGCTCACCGGCAAAGAACAAAGATCAAAAGGGCATTGATGTAACCATGCTTCTATTAGTTACCGAGTAGTTAATTGCAGGGGTGTGTGCTTAAGCTTTGCCCTGTGCACTTAAAGTACTTGGGATGGATGGCCGTAATCCTTGTATTTGTTGAGATCTTGACCAACCTTTGCGAACTCAAGGACCAAAAGTTATGTTGTTAATTCTCCTTTTCTTTCCAAAGGCATAGTTCTTAATTTCAATGGCGTGACCTTGTCGTGCGGTTGCAATAGCAAACTCACACATACTTTCTTTAGATAATGAAAGGTCTCTCGTATCTTTTGCGTTGATCGATGCACATTGTCTCGAAATAGTGTACTTATCACCACACACACTTTCCAGTGCTCAATTTCCTGCCTAATCGGATCATTTACTAAGAGTGGCAAGTATCTAAGGGCAAAGAGAGTGTTCTATAACAGAGTTACATACTCGACAAAAACGGTTTCTGATTAGATGATTATGTTAGAATATATTCCTTTCGTCTAGGCGTATAAGACAAGTTTTAATTATTTAAATTCAAGTTTTGATCACATGAATCTTCTGTCACATAAGTCACATATTATTGAGTTAATTATTGATCAACATTTAAAATTGAACAACATAAATACGTCTTATATATTTGAACGGAAAAGTATTTAAAACGCATAAAAAAGGACACAATCCCACTAACAAAGTGTTCGGGTGAATCTAATGGTTAGACTTAATTAGCGGTTTCTTTGCCTTTTTGATGACCATAGATATGCAATGTAGGAGGAGCACGGTTGAGAGGATCAGATCACGTCAGCAGGACCCGGCCGGACGAAAAAGGGCGCCAAGCATCGAGCCAACAGCATAAAGCCACAAAGGCGTGCATCGCCACGTGTGGAGATGCCATTGACTGCCAGAGCCTCCTCGATTTCCAGGACAGGTTACGATGAAACGCTTTGAGTTTGCACTTTGTTTGGCCCAGAGGATTTGGCATCACGAGGCCCATTCAAGGGGAAACGTGAAAAAGGAGAAATGATGGATGCAAAAGAGGATAGTTTTCCTATAATAAAAAAATAAAAAAGAGGGAGGTTGCTAGTCGAAAATTAAGGCCTCTACAAAAAGTAAAAGGTTGGTAAATTACAATACTTGTTTTTGGATAATAGAAGAGAACATTCTTCCGGTCCCTACACTTAAAGATACATACAGCTAATTATTACAGTACTTGTGTCTCTTGGAGACTCATAATCGTACCAATGAAATGAAAGTATATAATGAGAAAAAGTAACTGTGATTTTATATTTTATAATGGCAAAACATAACCATTAGCAGGTATAAATCAACTTGAATGTTATGAGTTCTCTTTTTAAAAAGATCATCGAGTGATTTTTCACTCAAAAATATCATAGAAAACACTCTTGTTTATAATCTATTTGTAACACGGAAATTCCTAGATTCTTTCTAGAATTGGACTCTACTATTTTGCGTGAAACTCATTTCTCAAAAAAAATTGCGTGAAATTCCCAAGGAGTCCCAAGAAAGCAAGGCAAACTAGTAGCAATGGGATTTCCTTTACCCCTTTAATCATTATACCACAGCAATAGGTCTACAGATTTATTTATTGGTCGATTGATTAGCTGCAGTGTCTAGCTAAAATCTCCAACTTATCAAGCCTTACTGTGAGATCTGGTAAATATTTGTCATGTGACAGCTGACAAGTATCATTTCTCAGCCTTCTCTCATAATGTGCAACAAAGAATTTCAGCGTATAACTTATTCAGATTTTGAACAACATTTACACAACTGCCTAAACACCCGACCCATGCACAAAAAATGCTATCTTGCCTGTCCATCCTACAGCTCGACGACAAATATACAACAACAGCAGCAGCAGCAACAACAACAATGGCAGCAACAGATCAAAAAGCTGAAACAAAGATCAGCTCAACACAAGACTTTGCAGAGAGAAAACTATGCACTCTTCTGATCTGCACTTTTTGCCCAACGGTGTACTATCGTCATCAATCATCTATCTCTTTCGTTAGGATACACATATACACAGCTATATGAACAACCGAGCGTGGCGATGACGTCATATCAGACCTGGCAGACCATCCCTACTTCCAGGGTCGAAGCATGAGGTATGTTAGCTGCGTAGACAGGGCCCCGGCTGTTCCTTCTCAGGAACTCGTAGATGAAATTTATCGCGATCCGCTTTACAAGACTAGACCCACTCTTCGCCTTCATGTGTGCACGCCCCAAGATGAAGGACATGCCTGCCTCTCTCGCCTCCGTCAGCTCCTGCAGCTCATCATGCACATCGCTGTCGATCTGTGCATTCTTTGGGAGCACAAACCTTACCCTCTTTGCCTTTGGTGCTATTGCGTTCTGGTTTATCTCCTTATCGGTGGATGATCTCAGTGAATCCGATCCATCAAGCTCGCCATCCTCCTCCTGAAATGGTAGACCTTTACTGATGGAAGACAGCCACTCATAGGAATGGTCTGCACCATCCAGAAAGCCATTTTGGTCCGCAGAGTCCCCACAGCGGATGAATTCTGCAATGGTGCAGACTAGGTCCTTCTCAAACTCTATGTCATCCTTCGGTACATCGCGGTATCCATATCGGACAACCACCCTGTATAGCCGATACTGTTTTGGGCCAATGCGACCAACCAAAAATCGCTCCTCAGGTTGGACATGTGGTACAGGTACTGATGTAATGCATAGAAAGACTAGAACCTGGTGAAAAATATGTTTGATTATTGTAGGAGTTAGACAATATTATTCAGCAGAGTGATATTAGAGTAGCACTCTTGTCTATTCTAGAAAACAGTGTTATTGTCAGAACAACAAGAGAAGTATGATATGTTACCTGATGAAATGCAGGCAGATTGGTGACGAAGTGAGAGAAAAAGGCTGGAATCCCAGACTCCAGCTCTGTATGTATCAAACCAACGCCTCGGACCCGAACAATCCCCAAGGAAGGGCCAAGATTCAAGAGCCAACTTATGGAGACCTTGTTTTCGACATCAAACTCGAACTTCTTTTTGGTACCATAATGCCACACGCACATCAGCATCATGAAAATGAAGGAAAGGGTGATGGGTACCCAAGCCCCTTCGCGAAATTTCACAAGGGCAGCTGAGAAGTAGAGAACTTCAATTGCACCAAAGAAAAGAAGGAACCCAAGAGCAAATACTATGCTCTTGTTCCAGCAAAGAAGGATAACCAGTGACATCAAGCAAGTAGTGACAAGCATAACAGTTATGATCGCCAGACCTGAACCAAGAAAAAGACACATCAGCTAACAATGTAAGGTTGACCTGAAATTTATATATGAAAATACAGGAAAAACAGAAAAGGTTTGTATCTTGTGACTGTTCACGGTAAAGAAAATATGCCTGCGGAAACTACATGCTTATGTACTGTACTTTTACCTTGTGCGTTGGTCAAGTGCTTTGTATCTCTGAAGCCTATAGTAACAGCCAGGCATAGTATCATCAAGATCCAATTGATCTCTGGTATGTATATCTGGCCATGTACTGTTGAGGATGTATGCACAATCTTCACCCTAGGGAAGCAATTTAAGGAACTACACTGCTTGATAATTGAAAACGTGCCAGTAATAACTGCTTGGCTCCCAACTACGGCTGCGAGTATAGCAATCACCAGAACAGGCCATCTGATTTTTTCTAGAAAGATATTATTGCATAAGTAAACCGAAAAGGGGAATCTTTTATACTCATTAAATTTTTATCCATGAGGGTGAAAAAGGAAAATATAAAGAGTACCTGGCACTGATACGTAGAATCCAATATGATTGACATTCTCAAAATTGTGATGTCTTGAAATGTAAGCAGCTTGTCCCATATATGCCAGTATGAGGGCTGGGTAAAGTACCGATGTGAAAGCTATCTGTTGGGAGTAAAACATACCGGTAAGGCATTTTACACTTAAATAAGAACTTGTGGTGATGATCACTCAAGATGGGCAGCACATGTCAAGTCCTAAGGATTACAGAGTTCAATTATCATGTGGCTTTTGAAGCATTCAAAATTGAAACAGCATACGAATTGTTAAAAATATAGGTACCATGAGAACATCTGTGTTAATATACATGTTACCCTTAAATGTCCAAAAACAACAAATATTTTGATATTCCAACTCCTAACTATAGTTAATAGTGAAATAGTTCACTAAGAGAATCAAGTTATTAGTGCAATTAAGTAGTCAAATGTATTGAATCTCGGCATGGACACTTCCACTCAAGCATAATTATATACAAAGCAGAGCTTAGTCAAGGGGCAAGTTCCCTCAGCAGTGCTGCTCACTCTCTCAACAACCGCTGCCAAAGTAACTATATTCTTGTAGAATGATTAGGTAGAACATTACAAGTATTTCTTTCTTCATAAGCAAACGAGAGGTTATCTTTTTTTATCAGTTAACACAACAACTTAAATCAACACATGCTACATATACCAGTGAGCAAGGATGACATTTAAACTTCAAGCCCCCCCCCTCTATATTTTCTTTATCTTTTTATGAATGGAGATATTTTCTGTAATCAAAACATGTTTACCACTATGTACTAATTGACCCCTTCAACCAAATTAAAGTTCAAGTTCAACTAATGCTTTTGCTTCAACAGTGTTACATGATTTCCTTGTTTATCCACATTTCTCATAATCTCTAAATTCTCCACATCTTTTTTCTGATGAAACAGCAGGTGAACTGTAATTCATTCATTCATTCAAGCAGGAACCAGAAGAACCGGCAAAACAAGACAGAACTGTACAAATGACTCAACAAGGCCAACTGGCCAAGCGAAGACAAGAAAAGCAAAACTGTACAAAACCTCATCATGAATAAACATATAAGTAGTTTATAGCAAACTGAACTCAAATTCCAATTTTTAACTACATACCAATGCATTATCCAATAGTACTCAAAAAATATTTTCCCGCTTAAAATTCCTATGATTTGGCTATCAAAGACCTAACAAAAGTATTTCTTTTATTCTACGTGTAATACTGAACTAATTTATATACGAACTGCATCTTTAAACAGAACACCTTTCATTATGATGATGTGTTTGGAAATACTCTTCCTACATTAGTTCAATATGTTTTCTCTTTATTTGGTTAGAGTTACACATTTAATGTAGATGCACCGTCTTACTATCATAGAAATTAAAAGTCACCTATTTCAAATGCAAAGGGATCATAATTCAGGCCATGTGACAACTGACTATCTGAACCTTGCTATAAGACACACATGTCCTACCTTGATTGAAGGCTGTGAGAAATGTCCAAGGTCGGCGTACATAGCTTCAGAGCCTAAGAATTTCAATAGTGTCACAAGGGTCAACTTATCATCATCATTTATTCAAAGTGACGGAGTCAAACGGGGGGCAGCATCCTATTTTCTCTCCTTACCACTTACGCATAGAAGGATCCCACCCAGTGACATCCAGCCACCTGTTTGTGTCTTCTGGATAAATTTGTACATATAGTATGGAGAAAGAGCTCGATAGACATGGGGATTCCAATGGATGATGTTGTAGATCCCTATGATGCTAATGCAGAGAAGCCACAAGCAAACAATAGGCGCAAAAAGAAAGCCGACCCTGTGTGTGCCATAGTGTTGCAAGGTGAACAAGCCCACCAGAATCGCACATGTTACTGGCAGCAATATATCTGAAAATCAACATGTCATAACAGAAACACTAATCATCAACTGGATATTCAGAAGAAGAAAAAAATCAGAACATAAATAAAAAGTATGCGGTAGCTAGAATCAATTCAATTATAACCAGCGACTATAAAAATCACACATTGCTATTGAGCAATTATAAACAAAACTAGTAAAAGCA
The DNA here is from genome assembly GCA_019208055.1 of Stipa capillata. Lineage (NCBI taxonomy): Eukaryota > Viridiplantae > Streptophyta > Magnoliopsida > Poales > Poaceae > Stipa > Stipa capillata. The sequence goes on along the minus strand of JAGXJF010002152.1, from coordinate 449,710 downwards.
ATTGACCTACATTCGTGCTGCTCACTGTCCATCGAGAGCTCGAGCCCGGAAACTGCCGAGAACACTGCAAAAGAGAGCAAGAAGAAGACATCAGGTCTAACCTAACACCAACCAATGCGATACCAAGTGGCAACGAAATCTGTTGGGAAGGAGGAGGGCGCGACCAGAGACAGCAGGGGTGAGCACGCCGTCGCCGATGACCATGCACGTCCCGAGCAGCGCGAGCAACAGCAGCAGCCTCTGCAGGACTCTGTGCCGCTCCAGCGCGGCGCGCACGCTCGAGACGGGCGCCAGCGCCGCGCCGTCGCGCCGCGCCGCGAGCTCGCCCCCGCCGCCGCCGCCTGGGAGAAGCCCCGCGCGGACGCGGCGGCATATGAGGGAGTAGAGAGCGAAGGTGCCGCCCTCGCCGTCGTCGTCGGCGCGGAGCACGACGAGCACGTACTTGAGGAGCGGGATGAGGGTCAACGTCCAGAAGACGAGGGAGAGCACGCCGTAGATCTCCTCGTTCCCCGCCGAGTGCTCGATGTCGCCGCCGGCGAAGGCGCTCTTGAACACGTACAGCGGCGACGTCGCCACGTCGCCGTACACCACCCCAAGGCTCTGGTACGCCAGCACCAGTTCCGCGCGCCATGGCTGCAACGGCGCCAAGAAAACCAAGAAACCGCCGTCATTCCCCTGATGCGCCCCCCTAAACCACACCAAAGAAACTTTCACTCCGCACGGAACCCAAGAAACGCCACCTCGGCACCCGGACTCACCTTCCTGCGCGCCGCCCTCGCCGCGCCGCGGCCGCTCTCCGCCGCATCCATTCCCGTCATTCAGCTCCCTCCGTCAGGGTGCCAGGCGCGCGCAATTTGCCACCTTTGCTGCGCCCATACGCGTACCTCGCAGCGCCGTGTCAAGTTGAGAGCGAAGAAGAGAAGAATTCGGGAAAAGAAACTATATTTTGGCAAAGATTTCTCGGTTTGGACTTCGGTTGAGAGGGCAACCGGCAGAAGCAAGCCACGCTCACTCCCCTTCTAGTAGCTTCCTGCAAGAACAAGTGAACAACTACTAACTCTCGCTTGGTTCTCTGCTTGTTACTATTGCGCAGTTAAAAGAAAAATCCCAAATTTTCCCTAAACTTTTTTACCAAATCCAAGAAGCACACTAGGACAAGAAGAAAAAGAGAAGGTTTGGAAGGAGCAAGAATTGAACAGTTAAATCAAATGAAAGTTTCTTACACAGGAATGAGACTTCTACTTTTATAGGTGCAGAGAGGTCAGCAAGGCCACAAACACATGAGGATTGGGCAGATTGTAGAGTTGGTATCAGGTGCTGTATAACCGTATCAGGGACAAGTTGATATGTGGTTGCTCCTTTTGGGCATTTGCTGCCATGGGTGGGATCTCTGGCTGTGGCTATCACTACCAAAGATAGGTCGCTTTTCTCCATTCCATTTTTGCCTCCTTTCGTTGCTGCTCCTAATGCTACTTCGTTTTCTGCTTTCCTTGTTGGATTGCCATCGATACTTTAGGAAGAAAATGCCATCTCTTCAGGTCATGCTCTCTGGTCCTTTCTTATGGGCAGCAGATCCCAGGTTCTGATGAGAAATTGTATGACAAGACATGAGCTTGCGTGGTATCAAAACAAAAAAACGAATCTTGTAGAGTGAATCAAAAATAAGAATCTGAATAACAAAACAATGACAACAAAAATTAAAAGTTTAAGAAATTTGGTTTTTAAATAATGGAAAAGAAAACTACCTAAGTCGTGTTAGAATATAGGTTAGGTATGCCAAACGCTTTGTACAATTCACGTCACGTTGATGTTTCCTACCAAGCCTTTAATTTGTCCAAAAAATATATATATCTTTTTAGATAATAGAAAAAGTTATTTCTTGGTTTCTGCATCACAAGATGTACATAGTCCACGTCTAAGAAAGTCCCGGTGGTTGAGATTATAGGTTTGAGCCTTTGCTCTCTTTCTTAACATCAAATGTATGACGATGGTCTTTGCGTACAAATTCCCAACATACACCTAGTAATTAATGGGAAGGCAACTCATACGCAAGTTCTTGGCATTTACAGATAGTACTCCCTTTTGCATTCTTGTACCAAAGTCAAAGAGGAAATAAACTGATGATCTGCTTTGTCTAATGACAAATTGACAGCTCTACTCACACAACAAATTAAATTAGACGAGTCTCTTTCTAAGGTTGCTAACACAGCAGCAGCTTGTGATAACTTGCGATATATCCTATCCTAAATTAATTCATGTTCCTGACAGGAATTGTTCTCCCGTCGGCTCGTTGAATTTGTGATCCAAGCAGCAGAGGGAGATAAGCACGGACACACATCCGTTGGTGTGGAAGATGAAGACTATGGAGGCTCGTGAAAAGGATCACATCTCGCTAGACCAGGAGAGAGAAAAAAAAGAACATCAAGAAAATCTGCGTGTACCAAAAATGATCGGCTCGTGAAAAGGAATATATATAGCTCCAATGGCAGCTAGTGCTGAATCAGCACGATGACATGTTGGTTGATTGATTAATTTGTTAGGTCTTAGGTAAGTGATGGCTCTGCATCCGGTTCTTGGCTCAAACAAGGAAAAGCGATCGACGACGTGCCTGGCTGCAAAGGATTGTCCCTGTTATTTTTTTTCCAAAATTTCTCGGTTTTAAATTACTAATGGTGCTGTCAGCGATGTGTGCCAATGGCAAAGTAAATGATTCTGCGTAATAATAATATGGGAGCGCGTGAGGATTTTTCTTTTTCCTTCTTGCTGGTAGGCTTCTTCTTTCGTTGGTTTCCAATTAGTCCGTACCATGTCCATAAAAATCAAAAGCGAACAACTTCACCGGGCACAACTTGAAATCACAAAATTCTCCTGCTATTTTGGGCGCGACCACGACCAGAACAAAGTAAAGCACTCGTACATATATTTGCTTCTGACGTTCTGATATCTTCCCTTTTCCTTTGAGAACAATGACGTTCTGGTATCGACAACACATAAATATACCCCGAGTAGCCTCGTCCCCCCATTTTATACCCTTTAAGATATAAAAAAAATTCTCATGGTATCTCTGTCATGAGGTGATTTTGATCAAAATAACTTAACAAAACTGGTATAGTAACAAACTCTATGCTTTTGTGGTTATGAAGAGACAATTTAACATCTGTCTTTTGAGTGCTAGTTTGCTTGTTTGCATGGTATATGATCTACATCACCTTTAGCATATCTCCACCTTGTAGTATCTCACATATTTTTAGGAATTGGTTGAGGGTTGTCGCTCGTCTCAACCATCATTTTAGTGGGTGTTGCCGCTTTATGTTGGTCAATTCGGTTATGTAGAAATGACATTATTTTTAGAAAGAAATACTAACAACTTCTCTGCAGTCATTATTCTTATGTATCAATTGGTTGTGATTGTGGTCCTTACTGCAACAGGAATCATTAGAGTGGCAGCTGATGGATACTTGTGGCAGGATTTTGAAGTTGGTTTCCAGGGGATTCATGTCACAGTTTCGGCAGTGGTTTAATAACAGACTATGTAATATTTGATATACTCTTTGTATAGCTTGTCGCTACCTATCTCGCCGATCGGCTGAACCTTTTGTAATGACATTGTAATAATTAATTGTGTGTATCTTCACATGCGAAGGCCAAGGGAGGCTCTCCTCCATTATCTAAAAAAAATTACGATAGATCATGATAACTGCATTTAACATACAGTTGTAATGGCTCTCCGCTCCTTACAAAGGAGTAAATAATAAAACCAAGAGACAAGAAGGCGAGAGAAGAAATAATTAAATGTACGTAGCTGTCTGCCCCTAATATGGGGTCGGAAGAAAATCTGGCTAGCACAGGTGTGTACGTCTTCTCGGATCACGGGAAACGGATATACCGTACCGTGAGGTGAATACTACATTTAGCTTTACGAGCTACTCCCACTGTTCAGGCATAAGATGTATTTTGATTAGTTAAAACAATAACTAACAATTATTTTGTTAGTATGTAATTTATGTGACATAAAATTGATATCATTAGATTTATATTCATAAGTACTTATTTATAATTGTGATTTTTTATCATATAAATTATATATTAATACGGTAATTATTGGTTAAAATCTTATATTAATTTATTAAAATACGTCTTATATATCTGGAGGAAGGGCTGCTAGCAGCAGCAGGCCTCTCTCGAAAATCAACGTACATCTTTCAAATATATATGTTGCATTTGACATGGCGTACGTGAGTCTAGTTTTGGTGTGGAATTGTATATGCTTTGCGGTGGCATATATCCAAGAGGGACGTTGTTTCAATTGCAGAGGTAGAGCTTAACGTAGGGTGCAGTCGGAGCGGGTACGCGCGGACGGCTGCTTGTGCTCTATCTTTTCTGGGCGAAACTTATCTGCTCTGTTTGTGCCACGCTATAATGGGGTGTTTTACAATGATAGAATCACTTCTATCACTTTTCACTTATACCCCAGCTGAGTTTCTTTAGTGGTACATTCTTTGTAATTTACCTAGGAATTGAATAGCTGTATTTCTTCACGTAGTAGGATATCCAAAACGATCGATTCTTTCCAACCACAGCATCACTCCATGGCGAAACCAATCCACTATCTTTTCCTTTCTTTTCTCACACGCATGCAGTTACCTTGTCTGTTCCGCCGAATCGCCTCACTTTCAATGGCACCCCTCAATTTCTCCTGTCCTGCGACCGCCGGAGGATTGTATACCTTATGAATCTTTTCTATATAAATTGTTTGCGTCGTAGGATTATGATTATCCTCATGAATTTTTCATGTTTCTCTTTGCACTCTATTTAATACTTATCTAGTGCCTTTTGGGGGGAGCGTTTGAGGTTGCAATCTTAATTTCGCTTCACCTTTTCTAGCATCAAATAATGGAACGGGTCCAGCGTCCTTGCATTGTTCAATTTGGTCGTGAAATGTGCACCGTTCAGTGTACTTGATCGACATGGCACTCTGCCGGTCGTTCCGTAAACTTCTGTTGCTTATGTACAAAGCAGGACCTGGGAGATAGTGAGGCTTGAATAGTTTAATTAAGATATCTTGTTTATACGATCTCCATTTGAATTGTATAAGAGGTGCTCAAAAAATTTTCTGCATACTTTGGAAATGGAATCAATGCAAGATGTATAGAAGATAGTATTGACCAGGGAAAAAATAAACTGATGACCGATCGACTGTGCAACGACCAGAATATTCTTTAATCATGCATAATATACGCTCTGTTGTGACACATATATTGTTCCGTCTATGATTGGCTCTTCTTTAATCATGTATAGGTGCTTCACTGTCTTTTTTCTTTCTTTATGATCGGCAGAACCTTTGGGTCAAAAATGTTCCAGCAAGAAACCATGGATACACTATTCACACGCTACACGGCCAACTTCGACAGGCTTCGGCCCAGCTTACGTTCCGGCCGGGCTAAGCCGAATACACAGATGACCCCAAACAAAATGGTCTCTGTCAGCACCGCATCAGAGATCTCCACCTGCTCGTGACATAGCCCAATGTGTCCCTAGGAAATTTCCAAGAATTCATGGAGAGGTTCCGGTGATCCAGGCAGAAATTAAAATTTCTGGCCATGCAAAGCGTGAGATCATGTGAACCTGGTCGCGGACGTGAACGAACGAACAGATGGAACCGAACGAACCTACGTGCGAGCGAGCAGGCAGCACTAGTAACGCACCCAACTCCATCGGCACGACGAACTTCCGGGTGATGGCTAGCTCTGACTGTTGTTGGGTACACGCGAGTCAGTCATTGGTGCGTAGGTCTGCTTGGGTTCAGGCCGGGGCGGAGCCAGATCGAAATTGATCAGAGTTCATCGAAGCTTCCTTAATTGGTCGCCATGGTATGGAACATCAGGGTGCATCCTATACGGAATAGTGTGTTGTATAGATCGATGGTTTTACAGGCAAAATGTTCTTACACCGTGGGCCTATTCATCACCATCCCTGATCCTGAAACACCGGTTGTGTTTGTATTGGTTGGTGGAGATCGATGGAAGGGCGAGGCGGAAAAGGGGTAAAATGGGTGTCCGGGTTGGTCGAGCAGTGGAGTTCTGGTTTATGTAGGGACTAGCTAGGCTCCTGTGCGCTGATTATACCGGCACCAACACTTGGACCAGCCTCTGGACACCAGACCAACCATAGCCAAGCAGCCTAGCATCAACACCACAAAGATCCTCTTGTCTCGTCAAAATCACACGCCTATGCGGGCACGTACGGGTTGTTCATCACTACACCAGACTCACAAGTTACTCTCCATTGCCAAAGCAAAGATTGATGACTAGCGAGTGCTTCTACTCTCGTGAAAACGAAATTGGAAAGGTGCTTTGGTACCCTATCCTAAAAAACAGGATTGGGAAGGGACCTTTTGTCCAGAGAGAGGGGGGAGGAGAAAACAAGGAAGGGATGACTGACATGTGGATCTAAGGACGGTTAGGGAACACTGTAACAGGAGCGCTAGAGAGTAATCCGGTGATTTTTTCTGATGAGGGGCCCAAAACCCTCAAAGTGGAGGCGCAGCTACCGTACGAGAGGTGGAGGCCGCCGCTGCCACGCTGCTGCTGCACACCGCCTAGATCCTCGCCATCATCATAAGGCAAAGGCAAGTATTGTCTCCTCGACACGGACACAAAGCAGAGAAAAGCCGCTGCCACCGCTGAATCCCCTCACCGCCGTCGGGATGCCGTGGGGCAAAGCCCGCGTAGCGGAGGATGGTGGCGGCATAGCCATCACCCTTTCACTGGCTCCAGGCATGGTCACGATAGGGCCCCGTGCGGACATCCCTCTTCTCGATGGCTGACAGCGCGCCACTCCATGTGGTGACACTCTGCGGGAGTTGGGTGGCGGCGCTGGCTTCGGCCCGACTGGAAATGGGTGTTGGTTGCATTGTCGCTGGCTAGCCCGACCGGCCCTGGCGTGGGCAGCTAGATCTAGCGGCCGCCTGGTCCGAGCGGTCGGCGTGCCGCGGGCGCTCCGTCCCTCCCATGCGCCCTAGATCACGTCCTCCTGGTGCCCCACTTCCGCGGTAGGTGAAGCATGTTGATTGCATTGCTGACAACGCCTTGCCTTCACAAATCTGGGCCTCTGCCACCAGGTCAGGGAGGTCCAGATCCAAGCTGCGCGTGGGTGCCACGGTGCGCTCATCTTGTTCCCGCCAAACTTCTCATATGGCTCCGACGTGTGCGATCCTTTCCTTGTTGCGTCGGGAGTCGGCTAGCACGCTTAGGCGCTACCCGGTGAAGATGGTGGATGGTGGCACTGGTAGCGGTGAGTTTTGAGGATTTTTCTCCCGGGGAAACCCATGATCTGGCCTTCACAAGGTTGATCAAGCAACGTCGACGTCCGTGCGTTATTCCCTTATTGAAGGTGTTGTCTTGGAGCTCCGCTTCAGGTGTGAACACCCTAAGTCCGACGTGCTGATTGGACTCAGCAACTTCGGCATACGATTGGCATTCCCTTCTTGAAGGCGTTGTTTTGGAGTATCAATCTTTCTACTGGTTACCATACCGTCGCGTCCGGGAACATTTTAGTCCTCGGTGATAAGATTGTGGTGAATGTTGAAGAAATAGTTGTCTCGCATGCTGACATCTAGATGATGACTTTTTTTGTCACCTTTATAAGCCGACTTGTTCGGCCTCATGCTTTACATCTTTTGTAATAAATTATGGTTATGTGCATCTTAGGATGTAGAAGCCGGAAGACTTACCTTTCCATTATCTAAAAGAGTGATTTTTCTATTATAGGTACTCAAATCTTCTCTACATCTTAGATATGGATCTCAGATGAAAATTCAAATACTCTGAAGACAAAAACTTAAATACTTATTAGCAATTCTCTATAATATTTGTTGACATACCTTACAGAAAAAAGAGGTATGAAACGGAAAAAGAAGAAGAGAAACATCATGGATCTGAGTTAATTAAGCCACGATGCATCTTATCAGTGTAGTCAGTGTAGTGATTCGAGGTGGCATACCATTTTCCGCGAAGCCACCACTTCGATCGATCGAATCGTGCTTTTGAGGAATATGCATGCCATATGGCCTACGGTGACAGTTAATTGTTTAGTCGTCACGCTAACGGTACACACAAGAGGATCGACTTGTTAATATATAGTCAGATCACTGCATCACTTAGCTAATAATGCGTATTATATTTCATGATTATGTCGATCGGTTACATATATATGTGCACATGGGCCAGATAGGTACCTCACAAATGGTTTCTTTGTTTATCCTCTAATCTCTACGTACGACTCTTCTCTCGATCTCTCCAGATCACTTCCGAACATTGTTAAAAAGAGCAGGAGGATAACATTGTGTATATTCGGAGATTCTGAACTTCGAATACATGTATGCCTATTCCCAATCACTTTATGTTTTTGTTACGTACGTTTGGATCGATCCCGAACCTTTTACCCAAATTATATCGCGCCTGCGGTTCACGCTGTACATTAACAACGGAGAAGTAACATGCATCAAGGTCAACTTGAACTTTTTTTTAGCCCTTCAAAAAGCTGGAAATGGAGCTCGTGCACGTGATTAAGCGATTCCATCTCGTTGTCAATGCAAGCCCGTGAAATAATCAGAGGGACCAGATAGATCCACACCACCTCTGCTCAGTAGAATAATCAGAGGGACCAGACAGATCCACACAACCTCGATCGACAGCACAAATGGAGAAGTGCCATCACATCACTGCCATGTCGTTTCGATCTTACTTCCTGCGTATTTTGTTTACTTAAAATAAACTTTAATCAATAATTATTTTATTAATACGTGATTTATAGGATGTAAAATTGATGTTATTATATTTATATTTAAAAATATTTATTTATGATTGTAACTTTATATCACATAGACTATATATTAATAAAATATTATTGATTAAAGTCTTATCTGAACTAAACAAAATACATTTTAAGACGGGGAGGGTAATTTGTTAAATTTGTGGAGGACGTTTTCGCTCTCATGTATAATGCGTGCTTCTGTCTGATATAATGAATAATTAATCGATCCGTGCACCCATCTCCATCGTGCGCGACGCCATTTTCTCGTTCCCTGTTTGCTACGTACCTTTTCCTCCTTGCTTGCTTTCAGATGCATCAATGTATCTTGAAGGTTCAGCTTTGTGCTTTGCAGTGTTTGCGATGGAAACGTACGTCGACTGTCTACCTAAATATACCTTCCTTGACCCGTCACCACACAATGCGATTGCTGACAAGTGACAACGCACGTACATGCATGCAACGGCTTCTCTCACCAATGAGAACGTACGACATTTATGCATAGATATGCAGCTATGCTATTTTTTCTCTCGATCTAGTCTCTAGCTACATACTGACTAGCTTACAAGCTTACAGCCACATTTCAGCCTTTGAGGTCATACTCACTGCTGCATCACGACACAAACGTGCCAACGATTAATCTGCCCAAAAAAAAATCACTTACAACAACAGAAATACTGTCGAGAAAGATTTTTCCCTGACAGACACTACTACCTCAGAAAACACCAAAACTTCCGATGCTACTTGAGAGATTGGCATGTTTTGCTACGCCGGTGGGCCAAGGTGTTTGTGTTGCAGTTGATGTTTCGTAGCGTCGTTTCTTAGTTTGTGCTTGTATGTTCTATGGACTGTCGCCTCAATGATGCTTGTTGCATCTGTTTGGATATCATTTTACTATCTATGTATAACTTACAGTTAGACACATAATAAACATTACCTACAGAGCTTCCATTCAGAGCTTCTATACTTTATAAAAAGATGCTTTTGCTATTGTACATGATGCAGTGACTATATTTTCAGATATATTTATTAACCAAGGAACACGAAGCTAGTCACACCATGTCACGTAGTCGCGCGGGCCTTCAGCTAGTAAGTAACAACCGACAAGGCGAGGAGGCACGTCATGAGCGTGTCCGACCACCTAATGGGTAAATTATAGTCTTCAAAAAGCTCTGTTAACGACACTCTGTAAGATGGCAAAAGAAAAAGATAATCAGGCATGGCTCATAGCACTGCTAGAATACGACGATCAACTATATACGGTCGTTATCAATAAATCCGGAGACCCCTGGTGGAAATATGTACAAGGACCAACTATCAACGATGATCAAACTATATACGGTCGTTATCAATAAATCCGAAGACCCCTGTTGGAAATTCACATACCAGACTATTTCTAGCGACCACATAAATGGCCATCGTGAAAAGTATTTTGTTTAGCGGTCGTTAGTGGTAATGTCTTTGCTATGTTACATTGCAGAGTCGTAGGACACGATCAAACCAAGTGCCATCTACCCTCTGATTTGTTTTGGTGCCCTATTTACTTCAACGACGCAGCAAGGGTGTTCATTCCTTGCTCTGGTGCGCCGCCGTAGAGGCTTTCTCCACCGGCTCTTCCTTCGTTGTAAACAATATGCCCTCGACGCTTCGCAGTGAGTGAGCCACACCATGCCTTCAATTAAACCCTAGCTAGGGTTCAATTAAAGGTGGGTTCTTATAACCATTGTATTTGTATATCTCTATGTTGCTCCCTTTATCTCAGAGTGTAAGATATATTTTGTTTGGTTAAGACAAGATTTTTGACCAATAATTACTCTATTAATATGTCATTCATGTGATACAAAGTTATAATCGTAATTAAGTACTTTTGAATATAAATCTAATGATATCAATTTTATGTCACATAGATCATATAATAATGAAGTAACTATTGATCAAAGTCTTGTCTTAACCAAATAAAATACACCCTACATTCTGAGACGGAGAGAGTATAATTGAGTTGTGCTGAACATTTATTTCTAGCAGGATTCACAAGTAGAGTTGACTAGTGAGAGGGGAAAAAAAAGTTGATGGTTGCCCATAGAGTTCTAGCCGTAGTAGTTTTTATATTTACACATTCCGTTGTTATCTGGAGCGCAAATTTGGTTATAATAATTTCCCATACAGATGGAAAGGTACATGTTCGGTGTGTCCTATGGTTGCAATAAAATATATTTTTTCCTTATGCATCCTGGATTTTTTTTTCCTAGAAAACAAAATGTGATCTCTCTAAAAAATGAACAACGAAAATATATCAGAAGTTATTGTTGATATAAATGTGGTTGTTGATGAGTAAGAAAAATGGTCGTTAATAATATTTCGTGGTCGTTAATGATTCTGCTGTGGTCATGGAAATATTATTGACGACAATAAAAGTGGATTTAGTACAAGAAATATGGTCATTGTTTCTTTAATTAACGATGACACAGCATACAGTTGTTAGAAAATTAACAACACACCATACAGTTGTTAGAAAATTAACGACGAGAAAATTAACAATAAAAGTGGAGTATATGGTATTTTTAACGATGGAGCCTATAACAATGTTTGTGGTAGTTATTACCTATTAAAGATCACATACCATTTATTGTAGTAGTGCAGTATGAAACTGACATCTGACCATAAAATAGATGATCAACCACATGTATGAATGTGACAAGTGTTTCGTTTGACACTTTTTTTGTGTAGAGAAACTGAACCACACAAGAAAAACTAATAAAGCATCTGGCACCAAACAATGAATATGCATTAAAAAAAAGTCAAAGGGATAAGGAACATCGCCCGATCGATTTGAACAAGCAGATAACTCCAACAGAATCAGGAACGGCTGGACTGCTTGTGCAGCGGCGACACATGCATGCAGGTGCAGGAGATAAACAATGAACCGGTGCACGATAGAACAACGTCTGAAAGCACTTCGATTTGGCTGCTGCAGGGACAATATATGTCAACGTACGACAGTTGGAAACACATGGATCGATTCTTGTGATCGACGCGCGCCGCAGTTTATCGCGTAGAAGCTAGCATTTCCAGGATCTAAGTGGCTGTCGCAATGGGTCAGTGAACGCACGCACGGAGATGGAGCCGATCGATCGAACACCATGCATGCATGAAGCGCCGGCGTTCGTGCATGCAGGCGCCTCGGATTCTGCTGTGGCACCAAACGAAAAATTGCGTGGGCTACCTACCACGGGGTAAATTAATAATGCGAGCAACGATCAGCACGAGCGATGCTTTGTTATCTCCTTGGATGATGGTGTTAACACGGGATCCGCTGACTGCGCTGTTCCACGTACGCATTCGACAGAAAGATGTGGCCGGCCACCTAGCTAGCTTTCCGATCTTCCATGGTCAGCAGCGTTATGGTCCATATTTTCGCCCGACCTACTAGCCTCTCCGTCTGGTTTGTCAGCCATGCTACCACCTCCGTGAGTTAAAGTTCGTAATGTGTTTTTCTATGAAAGATACCGATCGATAGCTTGTCTTTTTAAAGGGATACCAGTGAATAGATAGTAACAGAAAATGCGATAACACGGTTAGTCAGAAGCATTTAGTATGTTATATGCTCAATCAATTTAAAACCATCTGAAGTGATTATACGCATCATTATATAATGTAGTGAATCATTATATAATCATTACAGTGCTCTAAATTACAAACTTATTAATACTCCCTCCTTCTCAGTTTGTTAGGTATCTGAGCAAAAAAATGAATACCAAGGACTCTCTTCTCCCCTCAGTTAACATGCGCGGACACTCATCGTTAACCCCTCGATTTCCATCGTAATTAATACAAACAGCTGCTACCCTTCTCCCTCATCACTAATGTGGTGCGTGCATGGACGTGCATGCAAAGGATTAAACGAGTTGGTGGGGAGAGGAGTGTGGAGATGAAGCTCGCATGCATGCGATAATAAATTCTCATGGCATTCAAAGCGGCGATTCGAACGATTGCTTAGCCTTACAATTTGGGATTTTGATCGTTTGCTTAGCCGCCTAACAAACTGAGAAGGAGGGAGTACAAGTTAAAAATATAAAAAAAATCAACTCGAAGAAGTACAATAAAATAAGTTATGGTAACAATAAAGGCTAGAATATATGATAAAAAGTAATTAAATGAAAGCCGTATAAATAGAGTTCTACTATAGCTACGCTATATTAACTATGCTAAATTAAGCTTCTACTAGTTTGACTTTATTTGTCCTACTCTCCACAGTCCATACAGTAATCGATTTCTTCGACTCATCTTGACAGATACAACTCTTTTTTCTCAAACTCAAACTCTACCGACTCAGACCATCATTACTCACACCACTTTGAGGCCACCCTCCTTTCCTTAAGGAATCAGCCACCTACAATATTATCCACCAACTGAAGAACCACCCATAGCGTGAGCAAAAAACCAAAGGAACGAAGCTGCGTAGAGAAGAAGGGGGAGCAGGAGGCACATACATCTTGGAGAGTTGTGGTACCACCTTGCCCTACTTCGTGCCGACGAACTCATCTGCTACATCAGTGCAGAGGGAATCGCCTAGAGTAGCCTCACTAGTTTCACTACTACGGCATCATTTGCTAGCGGCGCCAGATCAATCATCGAGAGCCGCCGCGATATCATCCATCTCACTCCGCCGATGGTGCTTCACCTTTCCCGATATGACCGACACTAATCTCGCCTCGCCGTGGGAGCAAGATAAGGTTGGATGCCCAGAACAATTGATTTCTTATGGATTTGAAAGCTTCAAAATGCTGACTTGAAAGTTGACTTCTAAAATTTTTGAGTTGAAAGCTTCAATTGTTCGTGTGAAAAGTTTAGTATAAAGATGTCAAAAATTTAAATTTATCCTGTAAAAAAGCTAGATTGGTCTTGTAAAAAGCTTGTTACGAAAAAGTTGAAAGCTTCAAATTGTTCAATAGAAAGTTTGAATTATTCTTGTAAAAAGCTTTAGCACAAAGAAGTCAAAAGCTTACTAAAATTTGGTGGAAGCTTTTAACCGCGGTCGTTCAAAAATTAGCGCTGCCCTTGCAAAAATACTCCTAGAGCACAAAAGATCCATCCTACCAGTAAAAATTCCACCTCAAAAAATACTAAACCCTTCCACGCAAACCCCAACCTCACTTGCACATGGACCCTACGCACAAAAAAAAGTTCCTCCCCAAACTCCACCTATTAAAACCCCTTGCCACCATTACTACTCGCTCCCATCCAACTGCTGGGGACGCCCCTCCACAAGTACGAGCAGATACCATCCTCTCCCATTTACTGAGCAGAGAGGATCGACAGATTTGAGCCGGCGCAATAAATTCTTGCCGCCCGATCATGGCTGCTGCAACGAGGAGAGCCGCCTCCTCGCTCCTATCCCGCTGCCTCCTCTCCTCCAGGCCGGCTGCTGTCCCCTCTGCCGCGCTCCGCAGAGCAGGTATATATTGATTGCTCCATGCTTCTTCTTCTTGGACACCCTACTCTACTCCTGCTACCATTAATGGCTCTGTATCTGTAGGTAGTACTACTAGGAATTTTAGATTTGTTTTTATGGATGTCAGGTATGGTGTTCGTGACAAAGCTCGTGTCTCTTGTTTTCTTTGGGGGAGAAATTTTCTTTGTTCTTGATTTTTTGGTTTCCTGGCATCGCTGGTGAGGCATTTTTTTTGTACCGCCGTTCGTCCCCCAACTTGTTTTGTTTTCCTCTGATCTTTTCTAGCGATTTTTGTTCGTTTCTCTTGTGGCTGGGTTTTTTCAGATCTAGACAGGCTGACCTGATGATCTGAATCCAGTACGTTTTGTGCCCACTTCTGATAATTGTCAATAGTTCAGCTCTGTTGGTCCATGCTTCTTTATCCGTGCCACGGCGCTACCACCAGTCTCATTATTGGTTTATGGATGACTGCTGATGGAAAGGTCCAATCTTGGACAGCTCTGATCCCTGACTTGTATATAATGTTTCTTGAGATAACTTTTTAAATGATCCTCTAATGACCGCTTCCATGGGACGTTTGCTTTCCTTCACTATTTTTCGTTTCCTCTTTCCTCAGATAATGTGTTCGCCTGTTCGGTATGAGAAATTCCCGCGTTACCGTTGCGCGTACATCTCTGTTTCTGGCATGATAAAGATATCATCATTTTTTTCCTCCAGTTGTTATCACAACAGTGGAAAAACTGAGGTCAATATTTTCTGCCAATTCTTGTTTGCTACCACGTGCGATAGATGCGGTCAAACCAATGTGATGTGCCTCATCTATGAAATTACATACACAGATACTCTAAATTTGTAAGCAAGCAGGGTTTTGTTTATAAATTTAAATTGGGATAGTGTCCGAGTTAATTGAGCAGCACTGTAATAATTCTTTTGCACGGTATGGAGTGGTCATGCAGTACGTGGCTAGTTGGAATCTACTGTTGTTATCCGCCTTACTGCGAGTAAAAAATCGGCATTTTTAACATCTTGGTAACTAGATATTACTGCATCCTTGGAATATATCAGCACATGAATCAAATCATAGGTAATTATGACACCTACAAATTTATTTCCAAAATTATGGACAAATGGGGAAAAATTTCCATATATTTTTGTCTGTACGTTTTGCGGCTCAACCAATCAAAAATAATTGAGGTAAAAGATGACATTTTGCTCAGTGACAATTCTGACTGAAGAAGATATTTGACAAAACGGTGTATTGATTTGTGAACACTCCGGTGGTTGCCTATTTTTCAGGTTATTTATTTGCTTTAGAAAATTCCATATCATGCCTCCTACTGAATCTGACTCACACTGAACAAATTCACCACATATGTATATTTGTGTTCCAGGGTCGGACATATAATTTACATCGTTTCACCATGTCATGTTTGGATTGCAGATCTGTATTTTGTTTGGCACCAGATTTGATCGAACCACAATACTATATGGCCCAGGTTGACATTGCTCTTGTTGCTACCATATCTGACTTAAGCGCATTAACTCTGTCTGCAGATGGGACACGTGGGTTGTTGCCAGGAATCCTTCAGAGGTTCAGCACAGCAGCAGCAGCAGCAGAGGAACCCATCTCACCCCCAGTCCAAGTGAATAACACACAGCTCCTTATCAATGGCAACTTCGTTGATGCTGCATCTGGTACATCACTTCAGCTCAGCTACTAATGAGGCTGCTGGACACATAGGGCCAGTTTAGTGGGCTTGAGCTTCTCCATGAGCACTATAGGCCCGTAAACTGTTAACTCTATAGACTTCAGCTTGTTTGTGTTCTTCTTATTTTTGATGTTCTTGATGATGAGTTCAACCTGCAATTCACAATCTCATCAGGCAAGACTTTTCCTACTCTGGACCCTCGTACTGGGGAGGTGATCGCTCGTGTGGCTGAAGGCGATGCGGAAGACATTAACCGTGCGGTTGCTGCGGCCCGCAAGGCATTCGACGAAGGACCATGGCCAAGGATGACTGCCTACGTAAACACTTAAGCTTGGCAATTCTGTTTGCTGTTGTATTGTCATGGTCCTTCTGAAGTCGTGCTCATGGACAGTGGGGAATTTACCTCTGCAGGAGAGATCCCGGATTCTTTGGCGATTTGCTGATCTCATTGAGAAGCACAACGATGATCTTGCTGCACTGGAGACATGGGACAACGGGAAGCCGTACGAGCAATCTGCTCACGTCGAACTGCCGATGATAGTCCGGCTTATGCGATACTATGCTGGTGAGTAGATTGCTTTCTAAGAATGACAACCAGAACTAGCCAAGAAGATACTACCTATGTGCGGAACTGACAAGGTTCCGTTTCTGCTGAAACGTTTGCAGGTTGGGCTGACAAGATCCACGGGCTCATCGTGCCGGCTGACGGCCCGCACCATGTACAGGTGCTCCACGAGCCGATCGGTGTCGCGGGCCAGATCATCCCGTGGAACTTCCCACTCTTGATGTTTGCATGGAAAGTCGGCCCTGCTTTGGTGTCTGGGAACACCGTTGTTCTCAAGACTGCTGAACAGACTCCTCTGTCTGCCTTGTATATGGCTAAGCTGTTTCATGAGGTTGGTACTTTGACCAATTTAATATTTTTCATTAATGAAGGAAATCTATTTACAGTTACTTAGTTTATTCTATAGTTATTACATTTACCATGGGGATCAGGGAGAATGAGCTTTCGTTCATCTGATACCTTTTTCATTGTTGAAGTGGTCTGTCGTTGGCTTTTGTACTATTGGGATTAGAAGGCGTTAGGATTTGTTTAGCACAACTTTTTTTTGAATATCTGACATATTAGGTGTGCTTGCGTTTAATTGATGGAATGATCTCTGAAAGTTGAATGGTATTTTACGAAATGTACTTCCTTGCTGCATAGTGATCAACATGCCCCTCCACCTCCAGTGGTTGCTAATTTGTCAATGTAGCCATCAATTCAGCCTTGCTTCACTGCATATGATACGAATGCATCTATTTCTAAGCCTGCACTAGCATAAATCATCTGTCGTATTTTACTAATATGCAAGTAACAGTTTTTATGTGCATGCATGTTTTTATTGGAGTTAACTGATCATATCGTATATGCTTAAACAGGCTGGACTCCCCGAGGGTGTCCTGAACGTGGTATCTGGCTTTGGTCCTACTGCTGGTGCTGCTCTTGCTAGTCACATGGATGTTGATAAGGTAAATCTATGCTTCCTTACAATTTTTGGATTATCGAGGATGACGAGGAAAACTATACGGTATGCACATCTGTATGGTTCAAATATTTAATCCAAATTTCTCCTAATAAACATATAACCCTCTATGAAGATTGCATTCACTGGATCAACCGATACTGGCAAAATTATTCTTGAGTTATCTGCACGGAGCAATCTTAAGCCAGTGACACTGGAGCTAGGAGGCAAGTCTCCTTTTATCATCATGGATGATGCTGATATTGACCAGGCTGTTGAGCTTGCGCATTTTGCGCTGTTCTTTAACCAGGTACTCATTGGTATTTATGTCAAAATAAGCATGATAATTGATTATTGTATTCAATCAGTTCTTTTTTTCTTGCCTGAACACTTTTCATGTCTTGTGAACTTGTAAGGGACAATGCTGCTGTGCTGGATCTCGCACATTTGTACATGAGCGTGTTTACGATGAGTTTGTGGAGAAGTCCAAAGCTCGTGCTTTGAAGCGTGTAGTTGGTGATCCATTCAAGAAAGGTGTTGAACAGGGCCCTCAGGTACATATTGTTTCCTACTCAGGGTACTTGATCATAATTTTCCAATCAGCAGTCATGCTGCCAACTGTTCGTTATGCAATATATTTTTCGTGTTTTGGAAGGTTAATATACTATTGCAATTTCCACATTTCCTCCTAGGACAAAGTTCAATGCTACATTAAGATGAATACAAATAAGTGAATCCATACTTCGGACTGAATCCTAACCTTGCGAATTTTGCTTTCATCTAGATTGATGATGAGCAATTCAACAAGATCATGCGCTACATAAAGTCCGGTGTTGACAGCGGAGCGACCCTCGTGACAGGTGGCGATAAGTTAGGCGACAAAGGTTACTACATCCAGCCAACAATTTTCTCAGATGTGCAGGTGAGCTTAATTTTACCGCATGTGGTATATCAGCACAAATTCTCTGTTCCATCTGTTGCACTATATGCTTAACATGCCCATTATGTTGTTGCTTTAGGATGGCATGAAGATTGCTCAAGAGGAGATATTTGGTCCTGTTCAGTCAATCCTCAAGTTCAAGTGAGTAATAAACACTCTTGCCGATATGTCTACAACATCAAATTCTGAACATTATCCAAATAACCAAGAACAGCACCGAAACATTGAGTAACAATGGGATTCTTATGCTGTTGTTTCCACAGTGATCTCAACGAGGTCATCAAGAGGGCGAATGCGAGCCGCTACGGACTGGCCGCCGGTGTTTTCACCAACAACCTGGACACAGCCAACACCCTGACGCGTGCGCTCAGGGTCGGGACCGTCTGGGTGAACTGCTTCGACATCTTCGACGCCGCGATCCCCTTCGGCGGATACAAGATGAGCGGCATCGGCAGGGAGAAGGGCATCGACAGCCTGAAGAACTACCTGCAGGTGAAGGCGGTAGTCACCCCGCTGAAGAACCCCGCGTGGTTGTAAACACACACATGATCCTCTCCAGACATGGATCGTGAAAGATCATCGTTTCCTTTCTGCGCATCGGAAGAACGTCGAACAATCGCGCGACAATTGGACGAAAAGAAGATGACGGTAACGATGATGAAGATGAGAATTATTAAGCTTTGTCATGGCATGGGTTGTTACTAGCTTCTAATAATAAACCTCATGGTTGTTGCGTGTCTTATGTGTAAGTTTGGTTTCGTCTTTAACACTGCCATTATAAGACTATCTTTATGAGACATCGCCCGTTGGCATTGACAGTGGAGCTAGCGACACTGGTCCCAGCTAATTACGTATGGTGAACATGAAGGTTGTCGGACAACCATACATCTGGTACGTGCAAGGTCTAGAAACCAGGACAGGTGCCACTGGCCCGGCTTTATGTGCACGACGTCATGTGCAAGCGCTTTTGTAGCCGTGACTCCGTAATAAACTACGGTTGCAGCGCGCACTATTACGAAGAGCGCCCACAAAAAGTCAGGATTTTTTTTTCTGTTATCTACTGCTCCGTATATACTAAAAACATAATACAATAAAAAATATAGATATGCTAGAAATTTTCAAAAAGTAAAACATCCGATCATTGGTTTAGTGAACCTTTTTATTATTAGTGGACCATAACTGATAAATCTTTGCACCTAAACAGATCACAGCCGATAGATCTTCATAACTGCATCTAAATAGATCACAACCGATAGATCTTCATAACTGAACCTAAACAGATCGCAACCGATAGATCTTCATAACTGTACCTAAACAAATCAAAGTCGATAGATCTTGATAATTGTACATAAATCTCGGATTTAAATTTTTATTTCCCGCACTGATCTAATATCACACGTACGGTTAAAAAATAGGATAACTAAAAATATTTTCCATGCAATTGCGCAGGAGACCGTGCTAGTAATAATCTAAATAAATTAATAGGGTTCGCACATTTACGCCGCTAGATTTGTTATATACGTTGTGATATTGCATTGTTTTTCATATAGTTATTTATCCCTCATCATTAACTGTTGTTTACTTTTATTCACCTTTAGGTCAGCTTCAATACATCATACAAAGTGTAGAAAAAATTATAGGCAGAAATACATCTCGAGAAAACATGATTGAAGTTTATTAGAAGCTTTTCCATTGAATTGCCTTTACTGAAAGGTACTCCTTTAATAGCAAATCTTATTTATTCAATGTGTTGTTCCTCTCGCTCTCTACCTCTCTCTCATTTTTAAAGTGCGATAGATAATTAGGCAGCAAGCCAATGACCTTGATGCGTGACAGTTATACACGCTGGCATTGAGTTTCATGGCTTGCCATGCATAACCATATACTTTCGTACTAATTTTCAGCTTTCACTCTTTCATTCTTTTCACCTCTCGGTGTTAATCTTCCCTCAAATAACTTTTTGATGAGTTTTTCATTAAGAATTAAATCTAAATATTGGTAGCTTGTACCTAAATCTTGTATTATCTTCCTTGAAACATGATCCCATGTTACCTTGCTATCTTGTCACGACTTACTCACGACCTTGACAGTAATGAATTCATCGACGTATATTCGTCGAGAATTGTTAAAACATTCTCTCTCAGTCGCTCTCATCATAACTTTTCTTTTCTGACCATGCCCACATTGTTTGCATCGACTTATATTTTTTAGCACAACTAAAACGACTTATAACATACATGACATGATTTGTTGCTTAAAAACTATTGTTGATGCTACGACACCACCAATTTGCTTCCTTCATGCCATGCGCATGCTCGCACACATAGCACATTGGCATGTACAGTGTTGGTCCCTATGTATGCATACAATCTTCGATCCTTCAGTTGGACTCTTCTTTGTCACTTTTAGCTGTCGTGAGCTCTGTTGATGGTTGTTATGCTTTTCTTATATAGCTCCCACCACTTGTCTCCATTCTACTCTTCTCAACCTTTTTTCCTATACCGTTAAATCCATGTATGTTGATACATCTAATGCATGCTTCCTCTTTCTTCACGGGCAAAAGTAGCCCATACATATTTATGTATTTGATGTATGAAGATTAATATCAGTCCTCTGTCACTACATATTGCATCCAATCGAAACAAAATTAAATTGCTAATTTTATTTTAATTTGTTTCCCACATTTCAACTTTAGGTTGAGTTTTTTTGTATATGCCTAACGTATAAACCAAACTGCTACTTTTCACTTAAAAATAATTTCAAATTTTAATTTATGGATGTAGAATTGTATTCTTTATATAAAATCCAACTTCTAAACTAATTTTGAAATTTTATTCATTTAAAATAGAGTTATATTCTATGTCCACCTAATAAGAATAACCTAACTGCTCATTTCATTAAAATTAATTTCAAATTTTAATTTAGAGAAATAGAGTTGTATTCTTTATCCATCTAATATATAAATCCTACTTCTAAATTTTATTTAAATTTAATTTAGGAAATAGAGTTGTATTTTTCATCCACCTAACAAGAGTTGTATATACAATAGATTTTAATTTAATTAATCTATATCATTATAATCTGAACCCACTATAATTAACAGTATAAATATTTTAACCTATGTGCACAAACGTGATAGCTCATTTTTCTCCTGTTTTA
This sequence comes from Stipa capillata, assembly GCA_019208055.1. Lineage (NCBI taxonomy): Eukaryota > Viridiplantae > Streptophyta > Magnoliopsida > Poales > Poaceae > Stipa > Stipa capillata. Next base: position 428,134 of record JAGXJF010002152.1, on the reverse strand, counting down.
CTAATGTAATGGATGTGCACAGTGTGACGGCATCCATCCATCCATCCATCCATCCATCTGCTCTTCTCAATTTTCCGCTTGGTTATGCGGCTCTGAAATCAAACTCAGCTTGTTTGCTTAGTCGTGGCTCGAGTATATAGGCTACAGCTACGGTCAGCAGATCGCAAGACACGCAGAGAGAGTTAGGCAGCGCAGCATATCAGCACCCATGGTTGCTACTTCTGCTTCGCCCCCGAAGCTCTGTCACATGGCGATGCTCCCATTCATGGCCAAGGGACACGCAATGCCGCTCCTCCAACTAGTGCGCCTCCTCCTCGCCTACCGCCTCGTGTCGGTGGTCACCTTCTTCACCACCCCACGCAACGCGCCCTTCATCCACACGGGCCTCTCCGGCATGGAGCCGTCGTCGAGCTACCATTCCCCTCCGAAGACGACGCCCTGCAAAGCACCGACGAGCTCCCGTCCACCTCGGGCAACCTCATCGATTTCCTCTCCTCAGTAACGACGCTCCGACAGGCGTTTGCTGCCAGGCTCGCCGGGCTCGAGTCTAGGCCGTACGTGCTCATCCATGACGGCTTCCTCGTGTGGGCCAGGGACGCCGTCGATGAGCTCGATGTGCCGTGGTTCGTCACCCTCGGCATGGGCGCCTTCGCCTCCTACATCCCTACTACGGTCATGGCGCACAAGCTGGACGCGCGCGTGAGCTCACTGTTCGAGTTGTTCCCGCTGCACAGTGTGCCGGGCCTCTGCCTCACGAATTTTGACCTCTTGCTGCCGTTCAATGAGCCGGAGCCCGCGGCCTGCAGTGGGACTTCGTGTACAAGAGCTCCGTGTGCATGGAGTCAAGCAAGGGGGATTATCACCAATTACTTCCACGGCCTCGAGTCTATCTACATAGAACTATGGAACCAAGAGTTCCCCATCAAGATGTGGCCAATCAAACTGCTCTGCGTTGCCTCCGACCCGGTCCGGGCCATGGACTAGGACATCTCAAACTAGCTTGACTTGAGGCTCGCCATGGACCGGCTGGTCCTCTACATTGTGTTTGGCTCACAGGCCGAGTTGAGCTGGGCACAGCTAGAGGAGATCACACTCGGGTTGGATTGATCCGGTCTGGACTTCTTATGGGTCGTTTAGTCCTAGTGGTTTAGACCCAGTGACCGGTTTGAAGGCAGGTTCCACGATAGGAGCAAAGTGGTCCAAGGTTTCATCAACCAGCTCGGAGTCCTAAGTCATAAATCTATCAAGGGTTTTTTCGGTCACTGCGGGTGGAACCCGGTGCTAGAGAGTGTCACCATGGGCATACCCATACTAGCACTCCCAATGTTGGCCGAGCAGAAGCTCAACCAAAATCCCTAGTGACGAAGCTCGAGTTGGCCTTAGGGTTTGGCCGAAAAAATGCGTGGGTATAGAAGGTGGACTACTTATGAGTGGAGATGTGCAGGTGTTGGCAAGAGAGTTGATTTTTGGGGAGGAAGAAAACACGCAGCTGCTAGAGCAAGTGAGTTATCTGTGTCTGCTAGAAAATTCATAGAAGTGGGTAACTCCTTGTATGAAAACCTAGAGCTGATGGTTAGCTAGATCAGTGAGATAGTCAGATCTCAGGATAGGAGTCAGTAATCAAGATCTCTAGTGTTGGCATGTTACTCACTCCACTAAAAAATAGATAATTTATTTCAAAATATCAGAAAAAGTTTTGGAAAAACAGATTCTTTAAAGAAAAACATGGAATTTTGAAAAATCAGAAATTTTATAAAAGAAGGAAAAAAATCTGAAGTATTATGGAAGAACTAAGAAATTTGAGAAAACTGAGAAATTATTTAGGAACATTCATGAAATATCACAAAAATGATTTGTATGTTTTCTCGAATTCGATGGTTTTTCTAAAATATTTCTAATTTTTTCCTTTTCTATTTTTCTGAATATTTCCCATTTTAGTTCCCAAGTTAATTCGGTTACTTTTACGTAATATTTCTTTTTTAAAATTTCCAATTTTTCTTGATTTTTATATAAATGTTCAATCTTTTTTACTTTTAATCAATATTCAGATACTTAAAAAATATTTTTTTTTCAAAATTTTGTTGTTGTTTAGGCTGCTAGCTAGTGTATGCAAAATTATCGCCACACCATCAACTAAACCGTTTTAAATGGAGGAAAAGATTAAATCTATCTGATTACAAATGTTAAAAATTAAATTTATTTATTTTAGTGTTTATGGATCGAAACTAGATTCGATCGATAGTTTATTGATAACCTTGAACCTTTTCCTAATTGCTATGCATTAAGAACCCAAGCTAGAGCGGTACAACCCCCGTAGGCACACAACGGAAGACAAGATAAAACCTGCAAAAACTGCACCTTGTCTTGCATCGACAGAACATCAAGCAGGGGTGTCCACTTCACCCATGAATGAAAATAAAGAACGGTGCTATCATGGATCGCCGTCGACGTACTCCCTTCAGAATTCGTCGGTTGGAAAGTAGCTGCAACAAAACCATCGGTGGTTTGAAATGCATCAGCTGGACGCCACTGATGGCTTATCTGTGCTGGGAACGTTGAGGTGTCGTAGGTGGCGACGAGGACAGGCACATCTCCCAGCCCAGCCGCACGCGGGTGCGCGAGGTTGCATGGTTGCAGCAGATGAAGGCGCGGCACGGCACGCTGGATGGAACGTGCGGAATGCGCGTGGCCGGCGGCACTCGCCACCGACCGGCAGAGACGGGACTGCACACGCGCGAGCCGGGTGCTGCTGGGGACAGGAGAGAACAGTGGCAGTGACCACATGAGCCCGGTTGCATTGCGCCAGTTTTTGGACGAGACTAAACTAGTTCTATGTTCTGCTGGTGGGCGCCTGGTATTGGCTAGGCCCCCAGTCTTTCCTTGCTGTTCTTTTATTGGCTGTTGATGGGGTAGATTTTAATCGATTCTTGCTTGCTTTCAGTAACTGAAGCCGGGGGAAAAAATCATACTACTGGCTAGGAGTTCTTGAGATAATCAGTCTATCTACTGACTATCTTCATTCTCGAACGTACGTCATTTTAGTACTTCCTCCGTCCGGGTTTAAAAGGCTAGCGGGCCAAAACGCAGCGACCAAGGAGACAATTACTTCCAAGATTTTCGAGCGTAAGCAACGCATCAACTTCCTCTCTCTCCCACGGCCACAATCCGGTATGGACGCCGTCACCCAATCAGCGAGCTCCCTCTGTTGCTGTAATACCCAACTATAATGAACTAGGTATTTGTTTGCATTCATGCATACATGTCATCATCATCACCACACCTTGTTTAAACTTAGTTGTATATCAATTTTACTTTATAGAATACGTGCGTATCTCATCCTCGGTGGATATGTTAACAACACCAATCAACTTCTTTGAAGTATCGAACTTCAATAAATACATTAGCAACTGGTAGGGCCAGTGGACCCTGTCAATGCATCCCTCTACTAACACTCCCCGTCCCTAAACCTAAAACCCTAAAGGAGCTGGAATTAGGGTTTCGACGATAGAACAATATTTAGTGGATGCAAACCTCCCAAACTTCACAAATAATTTCAAAAGTGGAAACCTTAGCCCTTGCCAATTTTCATAAATTTTGGGAAAGTTTAAAGCCTAGTTGAAGTGTAAATCCGAAATCAAACCCTAATTGGAATTGAATACAAACCTAGGTCAAACCTTACCCAAATTGGTTCAAACCTTTCCAGCAGGTCCCAAATAATATGATGAACCTCCTGTAAAAATTTCATAAACTTTGGAGCAAGGATTGTACATAAAATAACAAGGGGAATGATGCTGGAAAATATAAAAGGAAAAATAAAAAGAAAACCCTAAACCAATTGGGCCGAAACCCCATTCAGCCGGCCCGCTAAACCAACCCGAGCAGCCCGCAGCCAAAACCCGCCTCCACTTAACCCCCTTCCCGCTTTCTCCGCGCGAAAGTGTCCCCGGGGGAAACCGCGTCTGCCCGCTCCCCCATCAGTCCCGCGGGCCCCGCCTGTCAGGGCCCGGCTCCCACGTCGCCGTCGCCCTTTGGCTCCGGTGGGCGGTGCCGTCCCGACCACCCCTGTCCGAAGCTCGCCGCCGCCCCTTAAATAGCCCACCCGGCCGCCCGAGAGCTCCTCTCCCGAACCCTAAATCTCCCACTCCACTCCAGTGCCCGAGCGCCTCCCTCCTCACCCATCTTCTCAAGCTCCGGCGTCCCTCTCCGGTGAGCAATCCACAGCGCCTCGGTCCTCCGCTCCCCCTCATTCTTCGCCCATGAGCTTCCCCATCTCCCCCTCTAACTCCTACCTCCTCCCATTTTCCAGATCCGTCCCCTGGAAGCCCTCGCCGCCGCGGTCTCCTCCAACTCCGGCCTCCTTTCCGACGAGCCTCCCCTCGCCGTTCCGGTCCCCGCTCGGAGCAGCCTCGCCGCGACCACCCGAAGGTTTCCTCCGCCGCTTGCCGCCGTCCAGCTCCTTCCCGGTCTCCATCCGCCTCTCCAGCAACTGAAGCTTCACTTGGGTGAGCCCCCGGAGCTTTTCCACCATTTTCCGAGCCCCACCGAGCTCTGGAACCCCTCCCGGCGAGCTCTCCGGCGAGGCTCCGCCGTCGGAGCGGTGCTTCCGGCCGGAACCGAGAGAGAGAAGAGAGGGAGTGAGAGAGAGGAGGGGTAGAACACGTGGCAGCGCGCGGTTGGCTGAGCAGCTCATGTCCGACTGACGCGTGGGTCCCGAGCAAGCTGAGCTAGCTTATGAGGGTGGATTATGGGGCGTGTTTTGCGGGTGGGTTTAGCGGTTAGGTCCAGTAGAGCTGAGAGAGAGGAGGATCTGTTTGGGTGCGCGTAGCAATTAAAAGTGGAGCTGTTAGGGTTAGATTTTGTGTAAAACTTCAACGACTCATATCTTTTAAACCACACATCCAAATTTGATAAATTTTATATATTTGGAAAGCTTGTGAAATTCTCTACAACTTGGATGAATCAAAAGTTTATTTTGAGCACATGCACAGTAGGTTACCTAGGGTTTTATCGATTGTTCCGACGAGTTTCGAAAGGGGATAACTCTTGATCCGTAGCTCGGATTTTAGCAAAGTTTATATCGATAGAAAGCTTGGGAGATTTCCTACAACTTAGTTGGAACAAAATTTTAGAACTTGCAATGCAACAACCAGACCCACTTGAATTGAATTAGATCCCCCTTTCTTTTCCTATACGATACTCCCGATAGCTCACGACATGGTGAAAATAACCCTAAATTTGAGGGTTTTAATTGAATTAGGAGCGTACTTCATAATACTTGCATAACACCAATGTTTTATGTCATGACCATCCATGGTAACTTGTAGTTTCCAAAACCCTAGCCTTCTCAACTACGTAAAATGACATGCATATAAAGTTAGGGTTTCAGTGCGACTTCTACCAATCTACTCTATGGAATAGGGTTGCACTACGTTCCTAACATCCGTAGATCCCTATAGTAATCCATATTTAGCATTGTACATCATGCATACATGCTGGACTTATTACCTTTTATCGTTTCTTTTCCGGTTCTTCGTATTGCTTATAAAAGAATCTGAAGAGGAAGACCACCAGGCTTACAGCCCCCCGCAAGACCAGGAACAACCCGAATCAGGCAAGCAGAGCTTGTTGCATCTTTACTTTCCGTACTGTTGTGTATGCCCTGTTTGTGTGTGCTTAGATGTGAGTGGTTGCTTGTATGTCACTGTTGACATCGATTTTGATGTAAACCGACAATTGTGCAGAAATATAATAATAAATTGATTTTAATGGCTAAACTCCGGTGCTACGCAAATATTATGAAATTATCATTAAAATATTAGCCAATAACTCTTGATCAAACGTCGTACTAATAATAAAAGATCGGCGCCAGTAGAATAAAAATTCGAATCATCGACCGAATATTAGCGACACATAGTCACGTGGGGGACATCTCTTCGTATATTTAAAAAGAGAAGCGCATGGACCTCGTAGCAGTTCAAATAAACCTGTGCCTAAGTCAGGAGAAAAGAAACTAGAAGAAAAAAATAAGCTGCATGCATGAAATAATTATACATACTTCTAACTATGAATTAATTAAGAATAATTATTATATTAGAACTTAGCACTTAGCTGGTTGATTAACCAATTGAAAGTAACTAGCTGGTCCACATGGTATTCAAAAAAAATCACGCCATGCATGCAGGTGCTAAACACCCCAGTGATTAATCAAGTTTTAAAAGGGGCATGGTCCACGTCACATCAGCAAGGACTGCATGCATATATCTCGGACTGAGTAATACATGCATGCATGCATATATCTCTTAAGCAGATATTGGAATGAAAGAAGTTAGCATGCATGCCTCACGCTGCAATCACACGCACGTATCTGCACTATGCCCACGTTCCCACGAAGCTGCACACGATCAGCTAATTAAACAAGAAAAGAATCGTAACCTCCATCTCGAAGGCACAGTTCGGCGCCTCTCTGGTTACTCTATAAATAGAGGATCATCATGCTTGAGAGAGGAGGCTGGTTCATTCGACGCCGAAGCTCTGCCGCTCGAGAGAGCCACCAACACATAGAAACACACAAAGAGAGAAGAGAGTATTTGGAAGAAGAAGAAAAGGGCTCGGAGTCTCCAGAAGGTGAGATCATGGCTGTTCTCTAGCACTTGGTTTGGCCATCGCGGTACAAGCCGAGGAGCCTCCTATATTGCTTCTTGATGCTCATGTCTTGGTTCGGCCATCATCATGGTACGAATCAAAGATCATCCCATCTACCTCCCTCTAAATCTAGCACTTGGTTTGGCCATCACGGTACAAGCCGAGGAGCCTCCTATATTACTTCTTGATGCTCATGTCTTGGTTCGGCCATCATCAGGGTACGAATCAAAGATCATCCCATCTACCTCTCGAAATTTCGTCCTTAGTTTCGGCCATCGTGGTACGAATCAAGGAGTATACGTTTTAATTCCCGCTCTTTGTCATCCCTTTCATTTTGGTCTCATAGCGATACAAGCCAAGAGCGAGCGTCGCGCCTCGTTTCTTAGGTTCGGTCCTTATGAAGATACAAATCAAGGTTTGATAAGAGCCAAGATCACATGAAATCCACCTTAGGCTCGATCCTCAAAATGGATACAAGCCAAGGTCGGAATGAAAAGGTAACATATGCATAAAAGTAAAGCTCGATGAACTGCATATAAAAAGGAAAAAAATGTTAAATCATACTCTATGCATGGGTTCCATCATGAATACCAGACATGAGTAATTTGAATAATAAGCCCTCACTTCGGTTGCACTACGCGCGGACGCCATATTGGCGTTACGCGACGTTAGTAGTGATACAGGTGGAGCAAAATTTGGTAAAAATGATACATGCATCATATACATGGGATAGAAAATCATCAAAATTATAATAAAGCTTCACTTCGGTTACGCTACCCGTGGGCGCCATGCTACGCGACGTAGCAGTAATACGAGTAGAGCAAAACCTTATAAAAAAATGTTCCGCATAACACGCATGGGCGAAATATGAAAATAGCACATTTTATCAAAACCAATCCTCCATTCGATTCATGCCATTAGAGGGAGCAAAATTATATTAAAAAAAAAGGGCATGCTCCGTGCCGATCATGCCTTGATATGGAGCAAAATAATTTGACATATGCTAAAACGTAGGTGCTAAAGTCATAAATTACACATCACCAAATTTGTCATAAGGATAAAAATCAAGTTCTTCGAGCGGGCGTCCATCGTCGACAGCGAGGAGGAATTTTCTTTTTCTATTTTGTATTAGTCATACGTGTAGTCCATTGTAATAGACATGTTGGAATTCTTAATCAGGGGTTTTCTCGCGAGAGATGTAATTAACAGAATTTTTATCTAAATGTAAGAGTTCTGGAAGTAATGTACATGCGATGTTTGATTTTATATGTCTCATTTAAATTTATGCGTTTTAAATTTTATTCAATCTGTATCTATGACGTGGACGCGGATTCCCGCCCCATTTTCCCGTCATCAGATTCTGGCACGCCCAGTGGGACTTACTTTTCCCCTCATCTTTGAATTCCAACATAGGACTACGACATATGAAATTCCTAAATATTTATGTGGTAAAAAAAAAGGTTGGCACGAGAAAACTAATATAGGGTTTTCTTTATTTGAAGGTATGGCGGGGCGAGTTCAAGAATTCGTCACGCTACGTTTCGGGTCACTCTGGTTGGATGTGCCAGTTGGTCCATTCCTTGCTTCCAACAGCGAGAGCTCAATGCGTACCACGGCCGCATCGCCAGCCAAGGGGAACGAAGAACATGGAGTCGAATCTGCACCCAAGGATGGATTCGTTCCTGTGCTATCCAAGTCAGCTAAGAGGAGAATGAGGAGAGCAGCAAAGGCATCAATCACTACTTCACTGGATCAGCAGTACGTGACTGTACGTGAGGCTTCCTCTTCTGGTTCAGCTCCTCTAGGCTTCTCGAAGGTGACTCATGGCAAGCCTGCAAACCAAAAGGCTCCCGTGAGTTTTCGCCGTATGACGCTTAGCGAATGGCCCGTCTATGTAAAAAGGACGGGTCCATTGAAGATTTCACCGCGCAAACAACCCACGCCAACGACACTAGGACCACTCGCTCCGACTGCTGCAATCAGAACCATGGGAGCAAACACTTCTTCCACGTTGAAGGTGGGTTCGTCGTCGGCGTCCGGCGTGGGCTCGGGTCCATGCAACCCTGCTCCAAGTGCGCCGGGGGCAGCTTACGGAGCTGAAACCATGACTCCTTCACCAACTTGGAAAGGGAAGGCGGTGGCGCCCAATCAAGTTCCTGAGCCACAGCCAACGGACAAGGGCAAGGCCATAATGACGGACCATGCTGCATCATCAAAAAGCCAACTCCGAGTTGACGCACCAGAGTTCATCCCCACGCTGGTCAATAAATCCAGTGGGTCATGTCCTGAGCCGAGTCACAAATGCGCGCTCCAGTGGCAGGGAATATATCTCACACCGGATGACGTCAAGATGGGCCATCTCAATCCAGCAGCATCACTTTCGGACCCCCTGTCATCATATCCACAAATATCGCAACCATCATATGAAGGCTCATATGACCCGGCACGTCATCATCGTCGCCGGCGGAGTACCCGCCGCACTTGGGTTGATTTCCCTGCGGCGGTGGACCCTATCGTGGCAAACCGTCAACGTAAACAAGTGGGAAGCACCATTCGGAACAAGACAAGGAAGAATCGCCCAAGGATGAGAGTGAGGAGGCATGAAGACTTTGACACCTTCATCACGCGAAGCATTTGTCAAACTTTGAAGGAAATGCTCCCGGGTGTCTCCACTTCTGCAAATGGTGTCGGTGGCACCATCATGCGGCGAGCTGAAGCCCTCGCCAAATGGCCAGAGTACCAAGAGTTTGTCAAGAAAGATCCTCGGCGGCAAATCTACGTCAACCAGGCTGCTCGTGCACGTGCGAGACGGGCTGCATACAAGCAAAGGGAGATGGCAGCGAAGACCGACTCCGGGTACACAAGATACAAGGAGAGAAGTCTCCATCGTCAAGTCAGGGCAGCAAGAATCAAGTGAGCCAAAAATCAGCAAACACACCAAGGAAGCCAGCCATAAGATTGACTCCGTGGCCAGCTCGCAAGAGAGTCTTGAACAACTCGTTTGAGGTCCTCAACTCCATGCCGGTTGGAGTCACAGGGGTGGAGGATAGCACCAGCGAAGCATCGTCAACATCGGTACATTTCAAAAGAAAGAAAGCCCGAAAAAATGTTGTGACGGGTCATCGTCCTGTAACTCGTAGTCAAGCAAACTCAAGCAATGAAGAAAATGATTCAAATTGCGCAAGGTCTTATAATCCCCTGAATGAGGGTTCTCCCCCCCTTTCTGAAAATGAACTGAGAGCTCATGAAGAACAACCATGTAACTATGATCCAAGTTGTGTGGAGCAAGTCCTGGCGGCGAATGAAACCCGTTCAGTTGAGGAGCGTCTAGCTCAGCTTACGGCGGCACTCCAACAAAAAGAAGATGAGCTAGCCGCTTTACGCGGTCATATAGGGAATAATTTAAACCCTGAAGGTGACAGGCAAACTTCCACGGGTCAATGCAGCCAGCAAGCACCACCTACGATTAATCTCGAGGCGATTCAGAAAATGATTGCCGAAGGGGTTAAAGCGCAATACATGTAAACACATTATTCCATGCGGCCGGGCTATGTTAAGCCGTATCCGCCGGATGTCGACCTTGTACCTTTCCCATATAACTACCGGCAGCCGCAGTTTAGCAGGTTCAATGGAAGTGGATCTCCACATGAGCATATAGCTCATTTTCTCGCAGCTTGCCAAGACACAGCTAATAACGGTGCACTTCTCCTGCGACAGTTTGTGCAAACTTTGTCAGGACCTGCTTTCACTTGGTATAGCAAATTGCCACCAAGTTCAATCAGGACATGGGAACAGATGCAAGATGCCTTTCTTGAGCGCTTCTATAGCACTCAGAGGACAGTGGGCATCACAGAGTTAACTCAAACAGAGCAAGGCATGAATTAGAAAGCTGCTGATTTCATCAACAGATGGAGGAATTTAAGTCTCCATTGCCCACAGCCAATCACAGAGCCGGAGGCCGTGCGGATGTGCATGAACAATTTGTGTCCTGACATGGCCGTTCACTTGCAGGGCGTGAGACCTGTTACTTTTGAAGAGTTAGCCTCTAAAGCCACAGACATTGAGAATTTTATGCAACTCGTAGCACGTCGAACCAAAACAGTTTTCAAGCCCATGGAGAAGAATGGCCAGCGTGACAAGCTACCTGCAAAACCAAAACCGGTGCAAGCAATGGAAACAACGGCAGCGAATATGCATCTCCAGCCTAGGACAACCACCACAAGGAATCAAGAGCGTAAGGGAACGCAAGCTACTAGAAGGCCAACGTTGAGCGAGCGACAGAACAGGGAGTATTCCTTCCCAATAGAGGAGGTTGGTGACCTTTTTGCTGGCCTACAGGAATTAAACCTCATAGAGCTTCCAAGACCAAAAAGACCAGAGGAGGCTAATAAGCTCAATGAGCCAAACTTTTGCCCTTATCATCGCGTCTTGGGCCATACTCTCAAGGATTGCTTCGTGGTAAAGGACATCATCCAGAAAATGATTGATGAAGGGACGATCGATGCGGACCTCCTCAAAAGCTTAAAGAAAGGCAAGAAGGTGGCCGCAGCAAACATCGCCACCCTTCAAGATGACTTGGTGAGTTGTGCATCTTCAAATATGAGACCAGCTTATAATAAAACAATGCTGACCTCGGATGCTGAATTTGCTCCCATAATTTTATCAGGCCCCATACCATACTCTGGTTATGAAGCAGGATGCAGATGTCAACTTAGAAGGGAAGCTTTACATGGATGGAGCCGCGATGCAAAGCCTAGCCCGCCCACCTTCCAAGATCGAGGGAAATGGCGGTCGGGACACCGCGAGCTTCACCAAGTGAAGGGGAAAAGCAATGTTCCACGCTCCAGGCCAAGGATATCAGAAAAATTAGCAAAGCGTTTGAAAGGCCTACGTGAAGAATTAGACGTTCTCACTATTGGTGTTTTCGAGGATGACAATGAGTCTCTTCATTTCCTTGAAGAAGAACCGCTAGAAGTTGATCAAGTTCATCTTAGATCAGGTCGCCAGCTAGCCGACCCTCATCCTCCACCTAGAAAGGAGCTTAGGAACAAAGATGTAACCACGAATGAAACGTCTGACCCTGTTTCTCAGGTGTCAGTCAAGTATGATGTAATTTCACACTTGAAGAAAATACCAGCTATGCTTTCTGTGTATGATGCTCTGTGTCTTTCACCTGATTTGCGCAAAGCCTTGGTTACAGCATTGTCATTTCCTGAAGACTATAGGGTGGAGGTGTCACAGACCGAAGCTGAAGAAAATGAGGTTTTAAATATTGCATTCAGTGATGAGGATATGTTATTAGGACCAAAAAGGCATAATAGACCTCTTCTCATGTTTGGTGAAATTGATGATTTACCAACAAATCGCATAATGATAGACGGTGGATCTGCTATAAATTTATTACCGTTACGTACCTTAAAAAGGATAGGATATTCCACAAGAGATATGAGCAAGTCTAATGTGGTTATTCATGGCTTTAATCAAGCAGGTCAAGAGGCTATGGGTACCATATCCTTAGTCCTCAAGTTAGAAATGCTATGCACGTATGTAAAATTTCATGTGATAGACGCGACTACCTCATATAATGCCTTGTTAGGTCGACCGTGGTTGCATGAAAATCAGGTTGTACCGTCTACACTCCACCAATGCATCAAATACAGGGATCTGTCGGGAGAAACAATAAGGATATTTGCAGATAAGAAACCATTCACAGTGGCTGAGTCTTTTTATGCTGATGCAAAGTTCTATTTTGAGCTCGTGGATAAAGTGCAGAAGCCAATATCAATGCTTATACCAGAATCAAATTTGATAGAGAAAGAGGTCACGAAATCTTCGTCAAGCCAAAAGATATACCGATATATACCAAGAAATCAGAGAAACAAGGGCGACCCAATATTCCGGGTCGTGGATAAATCCCCTGATAGGAAAGGTATCAAATTTCTCACACCGTTGCCTCCTTTGGTACAACATAGACTAAAGCAGGCTCAAAAGGAATTACATAGTCCGAACATAAACAAAAATAATGTTGTAGCACAAATTGCTTTGTTAAATAAGGATGATGAATCACTTCCTATTTCTCTATATGATAATAGAGTTCTTTATATGATGCAGAAAATGGGCTATGATATCCTTACTGGCCCTTCCCTATGCGATGGCCGGGGGCAGCTTGCGCCATTCGAAAAGGCGTTGTCCCGGGCACAGCTTGAGGCTCTACATGAAGACCAAACATTAAAAGAAAAGAGATATGGCTTGGGTTATGAAGTGTGCACGACCTCAATTGAGCTTATCGATACAGTTGAGGCATTGCCGCAAATAGAAGATGGTAATCAACCCACTGTCGATGAACTGCATGAGATTGATATTGGGACGCCTAGTGACCCCCGCCCGATCTTCATCAGTAAGCATCTATCCGAGGAGAATAAAGAGGAGTATCATAAGTTCCTTTCATCAAATAGAGATGTGTTCGCTTGGAATTATGAGGAAATGCCAGGGTTGGATCCAGCAGTAGCGGTACATCGACTCGCTGTGCAGGAAAATGTGACACCAGTGAAACAAGGTCAAAGAAAGTTTAAACCTGAAATACTCCCCAAAATAGAAGCAGTGAAAGGCTTCATAAATTTTTTCCACCAATCAGCCCATGCCACTGAAGAATCCCCGACTCGAGTGTCGTCTGGGAAGTAGCAGAATTCTTCTTGATCCGAGCATAACAAATGGGACCAAAATGCATATGCAATTCCAATATCATCCCTTGTGTACAGACTAGCCAATGGAGAGAAAGGTACGACTTGGTCAAAACGAAACTGTCGGGCCACTCGATCAGGATGATAAGGCTCAGCAATGCACAAGTCCATGGAAAGAGAGCCACGCCTCCAAGGAAGCATCCCTCGACGGATAGAAATCAAGAAGGCTGCTTTTGGCTCAAATATGCCCTTGGAATTTGTTAAAACATATGGGTTCCAACAAATATTGTGACGATTTTGGAAGAAAGCATGTGCCTTGTCAGGAGTGAAATGATGTGGAGCCCTAAACATGGTATTTATCATATCAAGTTTCACTGGCAAATGTCTGTAGGTAGGAAAATGCGGCATTTTTGCTTTGTTCCCAAAGACTCTCCTCAAGTACAGGCCCATCCAGCCAATAATATAATGAACTGGCCAGACTCGCTTCAAATAAGAGGGACCAATAGGGTGAGTACTAATCAGCCGAAGTGAATAGTATAGAGAACAAAGGGCGGATGGGGCTAAAGAAATTCGACGCCCTAAAGTGACCCAAGATGCCATCACCAGTACCCCAGGGCGAACATACGGTCCACCGCCGACAACAACGAAATGGCAAAGCCAAAGGGCAATAAATGCCGCTGTATAAATTCGTTCATCCTGGAGAGTAATGATATGGAAACAATCATCCTCGAGATTATGAAAATAATTACACCACTCTTGAAAGCCCACTTTGCCACCCACAGCAAGTTTGCGCCAGATGTCTAAGAGTTGTGATAGGAAATTAGGATATAAGAGTAATGAAGGATCTAGCTCATGACTAGCAGGAACATATTCCTCATATGGATCTCCATCTAAAGGTAACCCAGCCATTTTATGCATGTCTAAGAGTGTGACTGTGCGCTCACCACACGATAATAAAAATGTATTCGTGTTGGGATTCCACCTCTCCAATAAGGACCTCAGCAGCGGAGGGGAGACAGAATAATTGCCTAAGGAGCAATATATAGCTCCGTGAATGTAGTCCACACCTTCCTCATTCCCTTTCAAATGAATAGAATACTTCTTCAGAACTTGGGTCCCCCATGTGGTATATCCATGTGGATGTGCAAGACATTCAATCTCATGATGCTCCCAGCCTAAACCTTTGGACACTATGCGAGTTCCCAAGGTTGAAGCTTCATCAAGCCTAGGTAAAGGTGCAAACGGATAATAGCAGCGTGCTGAAAAGGAACGCCCTGATTTCCACCCGCGGTTATCATATTCTGGATGGCCGTGTGGTATTTCTGATTCTCTGATCACTGGATTGGCTAATTCGCTAGTTTCGGGTTCGAACATTTGTCGCTTGGCTAATTGGCAAAGAGACATCTGGTGGGACAAAAATGGGACTGCTTGCGCCATGTATATGCATGCAAAAAAAAGGGTATTGGTATATGAACAAGACATAAATAATTTTGCACCGGTAAATAAGAAGGAGATAATATTCAAGGATGCATTACATAATCAGTCAAATAAAATAGCGGTATTGGAAGTGTGAAACTGTAGGGAATGCCTATAAGATTAAAAAGACCAAAGGTTCATTTAAAAAAAAATATGTTAAGTGATCTCCCATTAAAAAAAAATTCGCTCTGCAGTTGTACGACGGACCAAGCCTCCATGAAGACTTGCCGGAACGCCAACTGCAAGAGTGTTTATTCACCTCTTCCATTAAAAAATGCGTCGCTCTGAGGTTGTACGACGGACCAGGCTCATATCAAAGCTTCCCGGAATGCCAACCTCAAGAGATCGTTTTCATGCCTTGTATAAAAATAAATATGATGATAAGTGGCAGCTCTGCAGTTGTACGACGAACCAAGCCTATATCAAGACTTGCCGGAACACCAACTGCGAGAGTGTTTTACATATAAAAAAATGTGTGTCGCTCGACAATTGTACGACGGACCAAGCCTATATCAAGACTTGCCAGAACGCCAACTGCGAGAGTGTTTTACATATAAAAAAATGTGTGTCGCTCGACAGTTGTATGACGGACCAAGCCTATATCAAGACTTGCCGGAACGCCAACTGCGAGGATGTTTACTCGTCGCTTACATAAAAAAAAATGTCATTCGGCAGTTGTACGACGGACCAAGCCTATATCAAGACTTGCCGGAACGCCAACTGCGAGGGAGTTCTTTTATTTCTTTTACGCAAAGTGTGTGGCAAGTGTACAATTATACAATGGAACAAATTTATACTAAAAACGCCCGAGACTCCAGCAGAAATTAACCTCCGATGGCAATTAGCTACGGCAACTGCACGCATCATGATTAAATAGGTCGTCATGATGTTTCGCGATGCAGTTTGGATAGACAAGTAATCTGATGTCTGGTACTGTTACATGCATGTTTACGGAATTATGATAATAGCAGGGAAGTGAGGAGAGTTTGGTACCGCTGCAAAGAATGAATTTGCCGTGTAGGATCAATCCTCTATATTAGATCGTAACCCAATGTCCCTGCACTATCAAAAAAAAATCAATCGAATACGCATATATATATACAGATGTATCTGCACCTCACCTTTTAACTGCGAGAAACATAGAAGAATGCAGGTACCGGTTGTCGCACAAAGATCTGACGTGAGTTCTTGGTCGTCTCGTATATTCCTCTGATCAAAAGAAAAGCAAAGAGGATTATCCTCACGGTAAGGACTTTGAGCCCAGAGAAGAGTTCTGAGTAGAAAAGACAAACACTTCTCACCACCGATGACTCAGCTAGAAAGGCTCTGGTTTGACTCCACGTGAGAAGCTCAGAAAGAATCGAGAAGAGAAAAGGAGAACAGCTAGCGTAGAGAAAAAAAAAGAGACGAAGGGCTGTTGCACGGAGCTAAACAGATCGATAACGGATTAAGATGGTTGGGTCACGCGATCCAAAATTATCGGGAAGCGACTCGGGATAAGCTCAGCTCAACGTTTAATATATATATATATATGGATATATATATATATATATAATCAAATAGGGATTTATGATTCGAGCTTCGGGTACGAAATAAATCTTCGCATCCGAACCTCGAGGGGGCATCTGTTGACATCGATTTTGATGTAAACCGACAATTGTGCAGAAATATAATAATAAATTGATTTTAACGGCTAAACTCCGGTACTACACAAATATTATGAAATTATCATTAAAATATTAGCCAATAACTCTTGATCAAACGTCGTACTAATAATAAAAGATCGGCGCCAGTAGAATATAAATTCGAATCATCAACCGAATATTAGCGACACATAGTCACGTGGGGGACATCTCTTCGTATATTTAAAAAGAGAAGCGCATGGACCTCGTAGCAGTTCAAATAAACCTGCGCCTAAGTCAGGAGAAAAGAAACTAGAAGAAAAAAATAAGCTGCATGCATGAAATAATTATACATACTTCTAACTATGAATTAATCAAGAATAATTATTATATTAGAACTTAGCACTTAGCTGGTTGATTAACCAATTGAAAGTAACTAGCTGGTCCACATGGTATTCAAAAAAAATCACGCCATGCATGCAGGTGCTAAACACCCCAGTGATTAATCAAGTTTTAAAAGGGGCATGGTCCACGTCACATCAGCAAGGACTGCATGCATATATCTCGGACTGAGTAATACATGCATGCATGCATATATCTCTTAAGCAGATATTGGAATGAAAGAAGTTAGCATGCATGCCTCACGCTGCAATCACACGCACGTATCTGCACTATGCCCACGTTCCCACGAAGCTGCACACGATCAGCTAATTAAACAAGAAAAGAATCGTAACCTCCATCTCGAAGGCACAGTTCGGCGCCTCTCTGGTTACTCTATAAATAGAGGATCATCATGCTTGAGAGAGGAGGCTGGTTCATTCGACGCCGAAGCTCTGCCGCTCGAGAGAGCCACCAACACATAGAAACACACAAAGAGAGAAGAGAGTATTTGGAAGAAGAAGAAAAGGGCTCGGAGTCTCCAGAAGGTGAGATCATGGCTGTTCTCTAGCACTTGGTTTGGCCATCGCGGTACAAGCCGAGGAGCCTCCTATATTGCTTCTTGATGCTCATGTCTTGGTTCAGCCATCATCATGGTACGAATCAAAGATCATCCCATCTACCTCCCTCTAAATCTAGCACTTGGTTTGGCCATCACGGTACAAGCCGAGGAGCCTCCTATATTACTTCTTGATGCTCATGTCTTGGTTCGGCCATCATCAGGGTACGAATCAAAGATCATCCCATCTACCTCTCGAAATTTCGTCCTTAGTTTCGGCCATCGTGGTACGAATCAAGGAGTATACGTTTTAATTCCCGCTCTTTGTCATCCCTTTCATTTTGGTCTCATAGCGATACAAGCCAAGAGCGAGCATCGCGCCTCGTTTCTTAGGTTCGGTCCTTATGAAGATACAAATCAAGGTTTGATAAGAGCCAAGATCACATGAAATTCACCTTAGGCTCGATCCTCAAAATGGATACAAGTCAAGGTCGGAATGAAAAGGTAACATATGCATAAAAGTAAAGCTCGATGAACTGCATATAAAAAAGAAAAAAATGTTAAATCATACTCTATGCATGGGTTCCATCATGAATACCAGACATGAGTAATTTGAATAATAAGCCCTCACTTCGGTTGCACTACGCGCGGACGCCATATTGGCGTTACGCGACGTTAGTAGTGATACAGGTGGAGCAAAATTTGGTAAAAATGATACATGCATCATATACATGGGATAGAAAATCATCAAAATTATAATAAAGCTTCACTTCGGTTACGCTACCCGTGGGCGCCATGCTACGCGACGTAGCAGTAATACGAGTAGAGCAAAACCTTATAAAAAAATGTTCCGCATAACACGCATGGGCGAAATATGAAAATAGCACATTTTATCAAAACCAATCCTCCATTCGATTCATGCCATTAGAGGGAGCAAAATTATATATAAAAAAAGGGCATGCTCTGTGCCGATCATGACTTGATATGGAGCAAAATAATTTGACATATGCTAAAACGTAGGTGCTAAAGTCATAAATTACACATCACCAAATTTGTCATAAGGATAAAAATCAAGTTCTTCGAGCGGGCGTCCATTGTCGACAGCGAGGAGGAATTTTCTTTTTCTATTTTGTATTAGTCATACGTGTAGTCCATTGTAATAGACATGTTGGAATTCTTAATCAGGGGTTTTCTCGCGAGAGATGTAATTAACAGAATTTTTATCTAAATGTAAGAGTTCTGGAAGTAATGTACCTGCGATGTTTGATTTTATATGTCTCATTTAAATTTACGCACGCGTTTTAAATTTTATTCAATCTGTATCTATGACGTGGACGCAGTTTCCCGCCCCATTTTCCCGTCATCAGTCACATATGAGGTTGAGCACACTAGTACGTGTCTTAGGTTGAGAACATCTGGTGGCTCTTAAACTAAATTGTTAAGTGAGTTGGGAGAGCCGAGGGCGTGCACAATGGGTACGGTTGGTGTGAATTGAAGCATGACGGCGACCCAGGAGTATGAAGATATTTTGTTATTTTGTCGCCATACTAGCACCTAAAGAACCTAATCCTTCAGGAAGCTCACAATTCCCCATTGGCTATTCACCCCGGCAGCACAAAGATGTATCAAGACCTTCGTCGCCAATTTTGGTGGACTAGAATGAAACGAGAGATTGCCCGATATGTTGCCGAGTGTGACGTGTGTCGTCGTGTGAAAGCCGAACACCAGAGACCAACAGGCCTACTCCAGCCACTCCCTATCCCCGAGTGGAAATGGGAAGAGATTGGAATGGATTTTGTGGTAGGTTTGCCGAAATCCCCGAAGGGTAACGACGCAATATGGGTCATTGTGGATTGTCTTTCCAAGGTCGCTCATTTCATTCCGGTCAAGAGTACACATAAGGTGAGTCAGTTAGCAAGGCTGTACATCGCCCGGATTGTTTGTCTTCATGGTGTGCCCAAGAGGATCGTTTCGGATCGAGGCACCCAATTCACCAGCCGTTTCTGGAAATGTCTACATGAAGCTATGGGAACTTCTCTATCTTTCAGCACCGCCTTTCATCCTCAAACCAGTGGTCAAGTTGAGCGGACAAACCAAATCCTGGAGGACATGTTGAGATCATGTGCACTCACATTGGGTTCCAATTGGGAAGATTGCTTGCCATATGCCGAGTTTGCCTACAACAACAGTTATCAAGCGAGTCTCGGCATGGCACCCTTTGAAGTACTTTACGGAAGAAAGTGTAGGACTCCATTGAACTGGTCCGAGACCGGCGAGAGGCAATTCTTTGGACCTAACCCGATTGAAGAAGCTGAAGATCTAGTTCAACTCATCCGAGAACGTCTTCGTGAAGCCCAGTCAAGGCAGAAAAGTTATGCCGATCCTCATCGTCGAGAAGTTACATTTCATATTGGAGTAGCGTGTATCTCAAGGTCACTCCTTTCAAAAGTGTTCGTTGTTTTGCAATGAAAGGAAAGCTAGCTCCTCGTTATATCGGTCCTTATCAAATCCTAGCTAAACGAGGAACTGTGGCTTATCAATTGGAACTACCTCCTGAGTTATCTCGACTGCATGATGTCTTCCACGTTTCCCAACTAAAGGCATGTCATCGCGTCCCGGAAAAGAAGACCAATCCTCAAATCGAAGTGCTCCATGAAGATCTCTCTTATCGAGAACATCCGGTGTGTATTCTCGATGAGATGGAACGCAAGACTCGAAATCGCACCATCAAGTTCTTCAAGGTACAATGGAGCAACCACACTGACGATGAAGCCACCTGGGAACGCGAAGAATGGCTTCAGACCGAGTTTCCAACCTTGTTTGTCAATCGTTAGCGATCTCGGGTCGAGATCTTCTTAAGGGGGGTAGGTCTTGTAATACCCAACTGTAATGAACTAGGTATTTGTTTGCATTCATGCATACATGTCATCATCATCACCACACCTTGTTTAAACTTAGTTGTATATCAATTTTACTTTATAGAATACGTGCGTATCTCATCCTCGGTGGATATGTTAACAACACCAATCAACTTCTTTGAAGTATCGAACTTCAATAAATACATTAGCAACTGGTGGGGCCAGTGGACCCTGTCAATGCATCCCTCTACTAACACTCGCCGTCCCTAAACCTAAAACCCTAAAGGAGCTGGAATTAGGGTTTCGACGATAGAACAATATTTAGTGGATGCAAACCTCCCAAACTTCACAAATAATTTCAAAAGTGGAAACCTTAGCCCTTGCCAATTTTCATAAATTTTGGGAAAGTTTAAAGCCTAGTTGAAGTGTAAATCCGAAATCAAACCCTAATTGGAATTGAATACAAACCTAGGTCAAACCTTACCCAAATTGGTTCAAACCTTTCCAGCAGGTCCCAAATAATATGATGAACCTCCTGTAAAAATTTCATAAACTTTGGAGCAAGGATTGTACATAAAATAACAAGGGGAATGATGCTGGAAAATATAAAAGGAAAAATAAAAAGAAAATCCTAAACCAATTGGGCCGAAACCCCATTCAGCCGGCCCGCTAAACCAACCCGAGCAGCCCGCAGCCAAAACCCGCCTCCACTTAACCCCCTTCCCGCTTTCTCCGCGCGAAAGTGTCCCCGGGGGAAACCGCGTCTGCCCGCTCCCCCGTCAGTCCCGCGGGCCCCGCCTGTCAGGGCCCGGCTCCCACGTCGCCGTCGCCCTTTGGCTCCGGTGGGCGGTGCCGTCCCGACCACCCCTGTCCGAAGCTCGCCGCCGCCCCTTAAATAGCCCACCCGGCCGCCCGAGAGCTCCTCTCCCGAACCCTAAATCTCCCACTCCACTCCAGTGCCCGAGCGCCTCCCTCCTCACCCATCTTCTCAAGCTCCGGCGTCCCTCTCCGGTGAGCAATCCACAGCGCCTCGGTCCTCCGCTCCCCCTCATTCTTCGCCCATGAGCTTCCCCATCTCCCCCTCTAACTCCTACCTCCTCCCATTTTCCAGATCCGTCCCCTGGAAGCCCTCGCCGCCGCGGTCTCCTCCAACTCCGGCCTCCTTTCCGACGAGCCTCCCCTCGCCGTTCCGGTCCCCGCTCGGAGCAGCCTCGCCGCGACCACCCGAAGGTTTCCTCCGCCGCTTGCCGCCGTCCAGCTCCTTCCCGGTCTCCATCCGCCTCTCCAGCAACCGAAGCTTCACTTGGGTGAGCCCCCGGAGCTTTTCCACCATTTTCCGAGCCCCACCGAGCTCTGGAACCCCTCCCGGCGAGCTCTCCGGCGAGGCTCCACCGTCGGAGCGGTGCTTCCGGCCGAAACCGAGAGAGAGGAGAAGAGAGGGAGTGAGAGAGAGGAGGGGTAGAACACGTGGCAGCGCGCGGTTGGCTGAGCAGCTCATGTCCGACTGACGCGTGGGTCCCGAGCGAGCTGAGCTGGCTTATGAGGGTGGATTATGGGGTGTGTTTTGCGGGTGGGTTTAGCGGTTAGGTCCAGTAGAGCTGAGAGAGAGGAGGATCTGTTTGGGTGTGCGTAGCAATTAAAAGTGGAGCTGTTAGGGTTAGATTTTGTGTAAAACTTCAACAACTCATATCTTTTAAACCACACATCCAAATTTGATAAATTTTATATATTTGGAAAGCTTGTGAAATTCTCTACAACTTGGACAAATCAAAAGTTTATTTTGAGCATATGCACAGTAGGTTACCTAGGGTTTTATCGATTGTTCCGACGAGTTTCGAAAGGGGATAACTCTTGATCCGTAGCTCAGATTTTAGCAAAGTTTATATCGATAGAAAGCTTGGGAGATTTCCTACAACTTAGTTGGAACAAAATTTTAGAACTTGCAATGCAACAACCAGATCCACTTGAATTGAATTAGATCCCCCTTTTTTTTCCTATACGATACTCCCGATAGCTCACGACATGGTGAAAATAACCCTAAATTTGAGGGTTTTAATTGAATTAGGAGCGTACTTCAGTATACTTGCATAACACCAATGTTTTATGTCATGACCATCCATGGTAACTTGTAGTTTCCAAAACCCTAGCCTTCTCAACTACGTAAAATGACATGCATATAAAGTTAGGGTTTCAGTGCGACTTCTACCAATCTACTCTATGGAATAGGGTTGCACTACGTTCCTAACATCCGTAGATCCCTATAGTAATCCATATTTAGCATTGTACATCATGCATACATGCTGGACTTATTACCTTTTATCGTTTCTTTTCCGGTTCTTCGTATTGCTTATAAAAGAATCTGAAGAGGAAGACCACCAGGCTTACAGCTCCCCGCAAGACCAGGAACAACCCGAATCAGGCAAGCAGAGCTTGTTGCATCTTTACTTTCCGTACTGTTGTGTATGCCCTGTTTGTGTGTGCTTAGATGTGAATGGTTGCTTGTATGTCACATATGAGGTTGAGCACACTAGTATGTGTCTTAGGTTGAGAACATCTGGTGGCTCTTAAACTAAATTGTTAAGTGAGTTGGGAGAGCCGAGGGCGTGCACAATGGGTACGGTTGGTGTGAATTGAAGCATGACGGCGACCCAGGAGTATGAAGATATTTTGTTATTTTGTCGCCATACCAACCCTATCTTCAGCGTGTCGCCATCCCTTATCACACGGGAACGCTAGCGAGAACCAACACTGAGGATAGTTGGGATAAGCCTCCATGCACTTTGAGAGGCTCGCTACCTCCAAACTGTTATGCACTCACTATGCCTGCAGGGGTTGAGTTGTCGGTAGTGGTTCGGGAGATTAAAATGAACATGTGTGGATTGGATCAATTTGGATTTGATATTAGGGGATGCCCTAATTGATTTGGATATATGTCAATCGGATTCTTTTGGATTAAACTTAGGGGCTGCCCTAATTGAATTGGATGATGTTTAATGGTTTGTCTTGGATTTGATTTATGGGTTGCCCAAATGGATTGAGAATCGTTGAATTGATCTCGTGGTGGCTTGTTTACAATATGTTGCACCTTGAATTACATTGTTACTTAGCTTGTTTTTACATCACTTTGTTAATGTTATATTCTTAATTCGTCTATTGTTACTCTGAGAAGCATTCATGTTTAATTGTTGTTGTACTAGTATGAGTAGGACATTTAATCAAGCACGAATAAGTCTTGCGAGTACGTTTGTACTCACCTAGGTTATTCCTAGAGCTTGTAGGTGAGCCAGTGGTTGAAGACTATTTCGATGATGCCTGAAATTGTTGTTTCCTCGGTTAGTTAGTCGATCTATGGGATAGGTTGTAGCTTTTGTTCAGCGGTCACTATGCCGCTGTGGGACTCATTTACTTTGTTTCCGCTGTCGTTTAACTTCTCCGTACTCGGATATGTTTTCGGTTATGACCGAATGATGTAATGTGTTGTCCCATCGTGGACAGTTATTATTAATATCGTATTTGTAGGGCTTTGTTGTGATATCCGAGTTGTTATCCGGGCTGTCCATATGCAATGCGTGTATGATATGAAGCGTATGGGTATGCCGTGAAGGGTTACGGTTGTACCTCTTGTTACTAGGCCGAGCAGGAATCGGTTGAGTGACCCGCTGGCTGTGATGCTGTGCCGGCCAGACAGGGTGTGGGCGTTCTACCGGGCTTTCGAGCGACCCACTAGCCTTCGAGCTAGGTTAGGGTGTGAGTAGAACTGCCGGGCTCCTCCGACCTTGTTTTGCCTTGTAGTAATTGGGAACGACTCTAAACCTTCACCGGGTCATTCCTTCACCGGGTCATGGAATCGTATGTGGTTCTGGGAAGATTTGTCGCCTCCGGCCGGCTCGCACGTGGCGGGTGTCGGATCGTTCCGTCTCGGTGCGTACGGCGCAGGTACCGTGCCACCGGGCTGACGAGTCCTTCGGTCCTTGGCGACTTCGCGTTCCCTTAATCATATGCAATTCCGGGTCCGTGACAGTTGCATGCATTGGCCACGCACTGCCTCTCCAAGGATTCACAATAAATTCCAGCGGGGTAGTCGAAGGGACCGCACGCATATCCGTTTGCGGGGCCTTGGAATTACGGACAGCACCTGGTGGCCTGCTGGCCTTTTAAACCCGGACGGAGGAAGTACGTGTTAAGGAGTGAGGTCAAATGACCGTAATATCTTTTTTTACTCTCAAATGCATCAGCTATTCTCTTGCTCTTATGCACTATCTAAATAATCAAGTCACATATCCATGCATGCATTAACGGCAAGGGAAAGCACGGGGAAGGAGGTTCATTTATTATGAGAGTAAGAGTAACAGGTTATGATAGGGATTCTAGAGATCTGCAAAATAAAATATCCTTCGTTGATTCTAAAATGTAAGGTACCCACGTATTTCAAGATTTAAACTAAGATTTAAGTTTAACTAACAACAAGATAATAAAATATGCGTAATGTGAAACAAAAGTTATACCATTGGATTCGTATTTAAATTATTTTTTAATGATATCACTTTTATGTCACGCAATCTATATTTTATTGCGGCATCTAAGGCTCGTCACATGAAAAATAAGGAAATGGAAAAGCACTCGAGGAGGGTAATCAACGACGGCGACCATCATCTCCATTGGAGCGCTGCGTGGGATGCAGAGGTAACTAATTAAGTGACTAGTTATTATCAATTGAACACTATTAATCTACTTCAATCTTGAAAAGTGATTCTATACTCTTCTAAAAATTCTTTGCACAAATCTCAAAGCCATGGGACAGGGTGAGCACAACGGGGAGGGCAGAACGGGGAGATCACTGCAACCAGACCTAGACCACCATCATTGGTGGATCTTGCCAAGGCCAGCGGCGCTGCCGCGCGTGCAGGGAACGAGAGGTGGAGCTGAGTGCGAGGAGGCTCCAATCCACGTGATGACTGAGAGGAATCAGAGACGGTTGCGGCACAAGAGGCGAAGGCAGGGGGAGGGAGTGCCAACGGTGACTTGGACGGAGAGAAAATAGAGGTAAGAGAAGAAAGGATAAAGAAAAAATAATACCAAATGACTAATCTACCCATCCTCTAGTAACCTAGGAATGCTTTATAGTTTGTGCAAAAGGCAGCATTTCTCTTCAATCTCATTTACGGCGTGTCTCGGCAAATGCACACTAAGTGCGGTATAAAGAACCAATCTTCCTTGTATCTATGACAATAGTCATGCATCAAACAGTTCGGTCGCCGTACCTTGGATTTAACTATGCCAAACCAACAGGCGACACAGGTCCTAACGAAACTTATGGTGTACTCTACATGCACGGTTCGGAAAACCATCAAACCAGGACCATTGCCACTGGCCCGGCTTTATATGCCGGACGTGACGGCATGCACTAAATTTTCCGCTTGATTATGCGGCTTCGAAAGGGAACTTCAACTAGAGCTAGGCGTGGCGCGACTATATATATAGGCTAGCCACGGACGCAGCTCGCAAGACACGCACAAGGAGTTGCACGGCGCAGCACCCATGGCTGCTTCACCGGAGCTCCGTCACGTGGCCATGTTCCCGTTCATGGCCAAGGGCCACGCGATGCCGCTCCTCCACCTCGCGCGCCTCCTCCTGGCCCGCCGCCTCGCCTCGGCCGTCACCTTCTTCACCACCCCGCGCAACGCGCCATTCATCCGCGCGGGCCTCGCCGGCACTTCGGCCGTCCTCGTCGAGCTGCCGTTCCCCTCCGACGACGCCCCGCAGAGCATGGACGAGCTCCCGTCCGCGTCCGACCACCCCGTCGACTTCCTCGACTCGGTCGCGGCGCTCCGGCCGGCGTTCGCGGCCGCGCTCGCCGGGCTCGATCCCATGCCGGACGTGCTCGTACACGACGGTTTCCTCGTGTGGGCCAAGGACGTTGCCGACGAGCTCGGCGTGCCGCGGCTTGTCACCTACGGCATGGGCGCCTTCGCTTTCTACGTCTGCCGCGCAGTCATGGTGCACAGGCCGCACGCGCGCGTGAGCTCGCAGTCCGAGCCGTTCCCTGTGCACGGCGTGTCCGGCCTCCGCCTCACGAAGGCCGACCTCCCGCTGCTGTTCGACGAGCCGGACCTGGCCAGCCCACACTGGGACTTCGTGCGCGAGAGTTCCTTGTGCATGGCGTCGAGCAGGGGCATTATCGCCAATTCCTTCCACGATCTCGAGTCAGTCTACGTAGACCTATGGAACCGGGAGTTCCCGATCAAGATGTGGCCGGTCGGACCGTTGTGTCTCGCCTCCGACCGGGTCCAGGCCATGGACCAGGACATCTCGGACTGGCTCGACTCGAGACTCGCCATGAACCGGCCGGTTCTCTACGTCGCGTTTGGCTCGCAAGCTGAGCTGAGCCGGGCCCAGCTGGAGGAGATCGCAGTTGGGTTGGACCGATCCGGTCTAGACTTCTTATGGGTCGTCCGGTCAAAGTGGTTCAAACCTGGTGAACGGTTCGAAGACATGTTCCATGATAGGGGCAAAGTGGTCCAAGGTTTCATCGATCAACTCGGAGTCTTAAGTCACAAATCCACCAAAGGGTTTTTCAGCCACTGTGGATGGAACTCGGTGCTGGAGAGTGTTAGCATAGGTGTACCCATATTGGCATTCCCCATGGCGGCCGAGCAAAAGCTTAACGCGAAATTTGTAGTTGATGAAGCTCGAGTCGGCCTTATGGTTCAGCCGAAAGAACGCGCGGGCACGGAAAGTGAACTAGTTTTGAGTGAAGATGTGCAGGTGTTGGCGAGGGAGCTGATTTTTGGTGAGGCAGGGAGACGTGCAGCTGCTAGAGCTAGTGAGCTCTCGGTGTCTTCTAGAAAGGCTATGGAGGTGGGTGGGTCCTCGTATGCAAACCTAGAGCTCATGGTTCGTGAGATCAGTGAGATAGATAGGAGTCAATAGTTATTATCTCTAGTGTTGGCATGTTATTCAAGTTGGTTTTTTGTTGTATGTTTTTATATGTTTATATGTGCTACTTAAATTAATATGGATTATGTTATTTCTAAGTCGTCCGAGAAAATATTATTTCTAGGTTGATCTAGTTACACATCGTCAAGTTTGAAGTTACACATTAAAATTTATGTAACTAGGTCTAAAAATACGCAACTGTCTAGTTTTACATCTCTAAACTTAAAGTTGCACATAATTCTTAAAATGTATAACTATCTAATTAACTGTTAGATAGAGAATCAATGTTTGAGATCGTCAACTTAGAGAAAATAATATTTGAGTCGACTTAAAAATAAACACTTCCAAATTAATAAGATTACAAACTTCACCACGACATCCTGAAGGCCAAAAATAAGTTACTGAAAGTATCATTATAACAAGGTGTGATCTGATGACCGTATAACTAGTATATGAAATATTTACAAAAAAGTAAACAGACACGAGAATATAGGGTGGTGCTCTTCTCTTTATTAGATTGGATCTCACGAGTACAAAGCTCTTAATAGTACGTATAAATAACTAGAGACCACATTTCTTTTTATAGGCCGACGCGGGAGCTAGGTTTTACCACATATAGGCCCTAGGGAAGCGCGATGTGCCAGATGGTCCACCCCTACGAGTCCTGTTTCATAACACACCTCCTTGGGCAATTAATGCGAAATGTTTATGTCTCATTAAAACTCTAAAAACCTAGTGAGAAATATTAGAGAAAGAATGCACTATGTCCGCCACTTTATATTGCACTAGTTGCCTCATTAAAAACTTTATGGATGAGAAACTCTTGTGAAAACTCACTAAAAATAAAAAGAGAACAACAATTTGAGTTTTATTAATCTTCGGTTGATATAATCAATGCATGATATTTACTGTAATGTTCGTCATTATTATGTCATTTGGTTAATTTATAATTCAGAACTTCTCCCCTAAATTATGCACACGCACGCAACAAATTCCAATTCGAGGTAAGTTTTTGAGAATTGATGTTTCAATCAACGTTATTGTTTTGTGGAGTATATTTCAAAGAAAAAAGCAATTATCAATGTTTGATTATTCTAAATAAATCAAATCTTGAACTTTTGTAGTCCCCTTTTATACATACTCCCCCTCAAGATGGCTCCCGTTAGAATCTTCATGTCTTACATGTATGTTTCTAGTGGAAACACTATGGATAATATTTGTGAAGAAGTGTGACTATCATATAGTACCCAATCTCTATAATTTTCTTCTCACAATTAATTTTGAAAAATTGCGATGAGCCTTTCTTTGACATTCCAATGTACCACCTTGCTTTATTTATTCATGAATGGTGTAAGTGGTGTGTAATGGAGTACTATATGACATCAATATGCAATATAACCAATCTCAGTTAAGATATATAAGCTACTTCAACTTCATGAAACTTTGGGTAAGAAAATTGATTTAAGCCATAAAGTTTCGTGCATTCCTATGGTACAATCGACTATCTGAAGTCATGTCTACGTGCATGGTTCTATAGAGAAATCTAAAGCATGGGCTCTGACGGCAAAACTTGAGCTTTTATATGAGGTCTTCTTGACTTACAAGTACAAAAATAATTTGCATTGTGTTAGAAATTATTCAGACGGGATTGATCAAATTGGTGTATTATATCCCTTGGTGGATTTTGTTCCGACTGCAAGCCTAAACCCAATATGACTTTACCCAGTTCCTTATTTGCCTTTAAGCTCAGACTTCAAGAGTAAGCCTACTTTTATGTCCTATGTTGTCCCAACGATGCTTGACTCATCAACATAAACTTCCTTTATACACAATCATTCAGAGAGATCTGTGTATAAATATATATACTTATTATTTATGTAGTCTTTCTTGCTAGAAAACAATTATATCGTATCCATACATATCATTGAAATTTTTTACTACCAAGATTAAATAGCTAGAGGTAATTCCGCTGATGGGGCTTTTAAGACATAAACAGTAACTTAGGTTATGCTTGTTTCTCTAGCAAACGAGCACCCACTTAAATCCTTATTAGATATACGTGGGGAGGAGCATGTGCTGCTTGCCACATGCATCTTCCTACTTGTTTTCCCTCCCATGTCAATGTAAATGATGGAATCTCTTCGTGAAGAGTTTCTTCATCATGCCCTTCTAGCACCATAATTTTCATAGTGTGGTACAGGATCTCTTTAGTTCCAGCATTATTGTGTGCACATATTTCTGTCCTGGTAACCTTTCATGGGAAGATTCATGTTTATAATGCAATTTAGTTTTGGCTTCATACATGCACCAGGTCTCAACTGGCTCTCCTTATTATTCTTCTATATGGGGTATTTCATAAATCTAGGCAGGTGAGTCCCCGTGCCCCATTTTCCCCAGACATCTTGAGGTATGCAGGATTTCGGGTAGCGGAGTCCTCGTCCTCTTATTAAATATAAGAAGTCATATGGATGAGAGATGGTGTGAGGCACGACCTCTACTCTCTCCGGTGCATTTTTTGTGAATATGCGATTTTATATTGCATCTATGATTAGTGAAATAATGGGGCAGTTTTATTCAATGTTTACATTTTTCTTCTGTACTTCGAACTGCAGCGTTCGCCCTACTTAGTGCGTGGGTCCTGAGTATGAACCACTTTGGGGCAGTTTTATTCAATGTTTACATTTTGCTTCTGTACTTCGAACTGCAGCGTTCGCCCTACTTAGTGCGTGGGTCCTGAGTATGAATCACTTTGGCTTGCCATAGGACTTCCCGGCATTTTTTCAATTAAGGCTTCTACTTCCTCCCCTAATATCTGGAATAGATCCTTGAAGACATAACGAACAAACTATGAAAACTTCTTATTCAAGGGCTTAATTGTTTTTATTCTTATAAATGTCAGTGCAAAAAACTTCGACTTGAATCCCTCCTTCTTATTTATTTGGAACATACACCTTCATACTGTATCCAAATCTTCGAATGTTGACACTCAAGGGTGCATCCCTCACACTAGATCATAAGGTAAAATAATATAGTATGCAAATAGTCTAGGATTGATGAGGTTTGCTTCGTTCAAGAGTGCATGTCATTCAATGTAGTATTGATTCATAGATCATTCTTTGATCAATATTCTTGCGAGCCATTTTTTTATGTGAAAATGTAATAGTTGTTCCTTAGTGCGCGAATAGCGTCTATAGAGTCTTTATGATTTCGACATGGATATTATGCGCACCTTGTGTGTCACACTATTCATGGTATACTACACAAGTCCTATATTAAAGAATTGAATAAATATGCAGAAAAGGAAAAAAGTGACATAACAAAACTTTAATAATAGAACATGACTTATTATAAAATACTGATAATATATTTCTGCAAGCACATACTTAGAAACTTAGAAAAATTCGTTGTCATAGTGCTTACGCACCATTATATAATTGTTGAATGCAAGAAAAACACTATAGAGATATCTGATAAAATTTATTAAAGTATGCGCAGGTACTTAGACTGAACCGGAGAAATACGAGTCGACCTCTGCTCGGATTTGAGTATTTGTGGGCTCCCCTGCATGGGTGGTGTCGGCGATGAGACGCCGGCGTCGGTGGTCTGGAAGGACCCCCTTTGGAATTCGGCCGGGGAGCCGAAGGAACTAACGCTACACCGGACACGGGGGCCGGGGTTGATTGGATTGCTGAGACTGTGGTTTACCCAGGTTCGGGCCACCAAGATGGTGTAAAACCCTACGTCCTGCTTTGTGTGTATATTTGAGAGTATCAACGAGGGTTACAATGAACTAGGCAACACAGACGCTCATGTTCTTCTTCTTCTTCTTCTAAGGTTGAATGAAAAATTCTTCTCCTCCTCTCCCCCCTTTGCATGGCCACGGCACTCCCCTTATATATCCGGGGGTTACCACAACGGCAGCAAAGGAAGATATTATACCATAAAGCATACTGCTGGCGCATGGGGCGTGGGCAAACCACGCCGGTGGTTGGAGAACACTATAGCGGAACAGTGCTTGTCAGGCCTAGGTTGGAATGCGAGCCATCCGGGTTCATGTCAGGGAATGAGGACTTCCGCGGACGCCGTCTGACACACTTCTTGCGGTAGGTACCTGGGTCCCACAGGGCAGAGACCGAAGGCATGTTTTCGGGCGCGCGGTGGCACGCCCTAAAGTCAAAAAGGAATTCTGACAGTCCCATCCCCTGCCAAGGATGATAGCCGATGTAGCTTATCTCTTGGGAGGATGGGAACCAATCAGCATTCACCATCATGCCCACTGTAGCGGGCTTGGAGTAGCCAGGTCCGACAGACGGACATCAAGTGCGCCTATCGTGCCCCGCGAAGCGAGGGAGGGCCCACCAAGGGTGCTCGGGGCTCCCGGGATTGGGAACCCCCGAGAACGCCTCGTAGGCCGCTCTACCAGTTGGGGCACTCGGTGCCCCCGAGCGGTGGCTAATTGGGCTCGGGTGCTCGGGGTCAGCCCCCGAGCACCATTCCTTGACTTGTCCCGGGCGGTGGCCGGGTCGCCTGGGATGCTCGGGAAGCACCCTTAAGGGACAACCCAGGGCACCCCGGGTTTGGTTGAGCGGGAACAGTGCTCGGGGTGAGCCCTCGAGCACCTCTTTTTAACGCCCTCGCCCTTGGCGACGTGGCATTTAAGTTGGGCTTTTCGCCAGCGGTTTAGGGGATCCTGGTCCCCGTATCGCCGACAGTAGCCCCCGACCCAGCCACCAGACGACGGCCCAAAAAGGACTAGACTGGGGACGGGGCCTTCATCCACACGGGCCTCTCCGGCACGGAGCCATCGTCGAGCTACCATTCCCCTCCGAAGACGACGCCCTGCAAAGCACCGACGAGCTCCCATCCACCTCGGGCAACCTCGTCTATTTCCTCTCCTTAGTCACGACGCTCCGACAGGCGTTCGCTGCCGCGCTCGCCGGGCTCGAGCCTAGGCCGTACGTGCTCGTCCATGACGGCTTCCTCGTGTGGGCCAGGGACGCTGTCGACAAGCTCGGCGTGCCATGGTTTGTCACCCTCGGCATGGGCGCCTTCGCCTCCTACATCCCTACTACGGTCATGGTGCACAAGCCGCACGCGCGCGTGAGCTCACTGTTCGAGTTGTTCCCGCTGCACAATGTGTCGGGCCTCTGTCTCACGAAGTCTGACCTCTTGCTGCCGTTCAATGAGCCGGAGCCTGCGGCCCGCAATGGGACTTCGTGTACAAGAGCTCCGTGTGCATGGAGTCGAGCAAGGGGGATTATCACCAATTACTTCCACGGCCTCGAGTCTATCTACATAGACCTATGGAACCAGGAGTTCCCCGTCAAGATGTGGCCAATCGAACTGCTCTGCGTTGCCTCTGACCCGGTCCGGGCCATGGACTAGGACATCTCAGACTGGCTTGACTTGAGGCTCGCCATGGACCGGCTGGTCCTCTACGTCACGTTTGGCTCGCAGGCCGAGTTGAGCCAGGCACAACTAGAGGAGCTCACACTCGGGTTGGATTGATCCGGTCTGGACCTCTTATGGGTCATTTAGTTCTAGTGGTTCAGACCCAGTGACCGGTTTGAAGGCAGGTTCCACGATAGGAGCAAAGTGGTCCAAGGTTTCATCAACCAGCTCGGAGTCCTAAGTCATAAATCCATCAAGGGTTTTTTCAGTCACTGCGGTGGAACCTGGTGCTGGAGAGTGCCACCATGGGCATACCCATATTGGCACTCCCAATGTTGGTAGAGCAGAAGCTCAACCAAAATCCCTAGTGACGAAGCTCGAGTTGGCCTTAGGGTTTGGCCGAAAGAATGCGTACGTGGGTATAGAAGGTGGACTACTTGTGAGTGGAGATGTGCAGGTGTTGGCAAGAGAGTTGATTTTTGGGGAGGAAGAAAACACGCAGCTGCTAGAGCAAGTGAGTTATCTGTGTCTGCTAGAAAATACATAGAAGTGGGTAACTCCTTGTATGAAAACCTAGAGCTGATGGTCAGTGAGATCAGTGAGATAGTCAGATCTCAAGATAGGAGTTAGTAGTCAAGATCTCTAGTATTGGCATGTTATTCACTCCACTCAAAATTAGATAATTTATTTCAAAATATCGGAAAAAGTTTTGGAAAAACATATTCTTGAAAGAAAAACATGGAATTTTGAAAAATCAGAAATTTTATAAAAGAAGGAAAAAAATCTGAAGTATTATGGAAAAACTAAGAAATTTGAGAAAACTGAGAAATTATTTAGGAACATTCATGAAATATCACAAAAATGATTTGTATGTTTTCTCGAATTCGATGGTTTTTCTAAAATATTTCTAATTTTTTCCTTTTCTATTTTTCTGAATATTTCCCATTTTAGTTCCCAAGTTAATTCGGTTACTTTTACGTAATATTTCTTTTTTAAAATTTCCAATTTTTCTTGATTTTTATATAAATGTTCAATCTTTTTTACTTTTAATCAATATTCAGATACTTAAAAAATATATTTTTTTCAAAATTTTGTTGTTGTTTAGGCTGCTAGCTAGTGTATGCAAAATTATCGCCACACCATCAACTAAACCGTTTTAAATGGAGGAAAAGATTAAATCTATCTGATCACAAATGTTAAAAATTAAATTTATTTATTTTAGTGTTTATGGATCGAAACTAGATTCGATCGATAGTTTATTGATAACCTTGAACCTTTTCCTAATTGCTATGCATTAAGAACCCAAGCTAGAGCGGTACAACCCCCGTAGGCACACAACGGAAGACAAGATAAAACCTGCAAAAACTGCACCTTGTCTTGCATCGACAGAACATCAAGCAGGGGTGTCCACTTCACCCATGAATGAAAATAAAGAACGGTGCTATCATGGATCACCGTCGACGTACTCCCTTCAGAATTCGTCGGTTGGAAAGTAGCTGCAACAAAACCATCGGTGGTTTGAAATGCATCAGCTGGACGCCACTGATGGCTTATCTGTGCTGGGAACGTTGAGGTGTCGTAGGTGGCGACGAGGACAGGCACATCTCCCAGCCCAGCCGCACGCGGGTGCGCGAGGTTGCATGGTTGCAGCAGATGAAGGCGCGGCACGGCACGCTGGATGGAACGTGCGGAATGCGCGTGGCCGGCGGCACTCGCCACCGACCGGCAGAGACGGGACTGCACGCGCGCGAGCCGGGTGCTGCTGGGGACAGGAGAGAACAGTGGCAGTGACCACATGAGCCGGCGGTAAAAATCATACTACTGGCTAGGAGTTCTTGAGATAATCAGTCTGTCTACTGACTATCTTCATTCTCGAACGTACGTCGTTTTAGACTTAAACATACGTGTTAAGGAGTGAGGTCAAATGACCATAATATCTTTTTTTTACTCTCAAATGCATCAACTATTCTCTTGCTCTTATGCACTATCTAAATAATCAAGTCACAGATCCATGCATGCATTAACGGCAAGGGAAAGCACGGGGAAGGAGGTTCATTTATTATGAGAGTAAGAGTAACAGGTTATGATAGGGATTCTAGAGATCTGCAAAATAAAATATACTTTGTTAATTTCAAAATGTAAGATACCCACGGATTTCAAGATTTAAGTTTAACTAACAACTAGATTAATAAAATATGTGTAATGTGATACAAAAGTTATACCATTAGATTCGTATTTAAATTATTTTTTAATAATATCACTTTTATGTTATGTAATCTATATTTTATTGCGGCATCTAAAGCTCGCCACATGAAAAATAAGGAAATGAAAAAGCACTCGAGGAGGGTAATCAACGACGGTGGCCATCATCTCCATCGGAGCGCTGCGTGGGTTGCAATGGTAACTAATTAAGTGACTAGTTATTATCAATTGAACACTATTAATCTATTTCAATCTTGAGAAGTGATTCTATACTCTTCTAAAACTTCTTTGCACAAATCTCAAAGCCACGGGACAGGGTGAGCACAACGGGGAGGACAGAACGGGGAGATCACTGCAACCAGATCTAGACCACCATCATTGGTGGAGCTCGCCAAGGCCAGCGGCGCTGCCGCGCGTGCAGGGAACGAGAGGTGGAGCTGAGTGCGAGGAGGCTCCAATCCACGCGATGACTCAGAGGAATCAGAGACGGTTGCGGCACAAGAGGTGAAGGCAGGGAGAGGGAGTGCCACCGGTGACTTGGACGGAGAGAAAATAGAGGTAAGAGAAGAAAGAATAAAGAAAGAATAATACCGAATGACTAACCCATCCTCTAGTAACCTAGGAATGCTTTATAGTTTGTGCAAAAAGCAGCATTTCTCTTCAATCTCATTTACGGCGTGTCTCGGCAAATGCACACTAAGTGCGGTATAAAGAACCAATCTTCCTTGTATCTATGACAATAGTCATGCATCAAACAGTTCGGTCGCCGTACCTTGGATTTAACTATGCCAAACCAACAGGCGACACAGGTCCCAACGAAACTTATGGTGTACATGCACGGTTCGGAAAACCATCAAACCAGGACCATTGCCACTGGCCCGGCTTTATATGCCGGACGTGACGGCATGCACTAAATTTTCCGCTTGGTTATGCGGCTTCGAAAGGGAACTTCAACTAGAGCTAGGCGTGGCGCGACTATATATATAGGCTAGCCACGGACGCAGCTCGCAAGACACGCACAAGGAGTTGCACGGCGCAGCACCCATGGCTGCTTCACCGGAGCTCCGTCACGTGGCCATGTTCCCGTTCATGGCCAAGGGCCACGCGATGCCGCTCCTCCACCTCGCGCGCCTCCTCCTGGCCCGCCGCCTCGCCTCGGCCGTCACCTTCTTCACCACCCCGCGCAACGCGCCATTCATCCGCGCGGGCCTCGCCGGCACTTCGGCCGTCCTCGTCGAGCTGCCGTTCCCCTCCGACGACGCCCCGCAGAGCGTGGACGAGCTCCCGTCCGCGTCCGACCACCCCGTCGACTTCCTCGACTCGGTCGCGGCGCTCCGGCCGGCGTTCGCGGCCGCGCTCGCCGGGCTCGATCCCATGCCGGACGTGCTCGTACACGACGGTTTCCTCGTGTGGGCCAAGGACGTTGCCGACGAGCTCGGCGTGCCGCGGCTTGTCACCTACGGCATGGGCGCCTTCGCTTTCTACGTCTGCCGCGCAGTCATGGTGCACAGGCCGCACGCGCGCGTGAGCTCGCAGTCCGAGCCGTTCCCTGTGCACGGCGTGCCCGGCCTCCGCCTCACGAAGGCCGACCTCCCGTCGCCGTTCGACGAGCCGGACCTGGCCGGCCCACACTGGGACTTCGTGCGCGAGAGTTCCTTGTGCATGGCGTCGAGCAGGGGCATTATCGCCAATTCCTTCCATGATCTCGAGTCGGTCTACGTAGACCTATGGAACCGGGAGTTCCCGATCAAGATGTGGCCGGTCGGACCGTTGTGTCTCGCCTCCGACCGGGTCCAGGCCATGGACCAGGACATCTCGGACTGGCTTGACTCGAGACTCACCATGAACCGGCCGGTTCTCTATGTCGCGTTTGGCTCGCAAGCTGAGCTGAGCCGGGCACAGCTGGAGGAGATTGCAGTTGGGTTGGACCGATCCGGTCTAGACTTCTTATGGGTCGTTCGGTCAAAGTGGTTCAAACCTGGTGAACGGTTTGAAGATATGTTCGATGATAGGGGCAAAGTGGTCCGAGGTTTCATCAATCAACTCAGAGTCTTAAGTCACAAATCCACCAAAGGGTTTTTCAGCCACTGTGGGTGGAACTCGGTGCTGGAGAGTGTTAGCATGGGTGTACCCATATTGGCATTCCCAATGGCGGCCGAGCAAAAGCTTAACGCGAAATTTGTAGTTGATGAAGCTCGAGTCGGCCTTATGGTTCAGCCGAAAGAATGCGCGGGCACGGAAAGTGAACTAGTTCTGAGTGAAGATGTGCAGGTGTTGGCGAGGGAGCTGATTTTTGGTGAGGCAGGGAGACGTGCAGCTGCTAGAGCAAGTGAGCTCTTAGTGTCTTCTAGAAAGGCTATGGAGGTGGGTGGGTCCTCGTATGCAAACCTAGAGCTCATGGTTCGTGAGATCAGTGAGATAGATAGGAGTCAATAGTTATTATCTCTAGTGTTGGCATGTTACTCAAGTTGGCTTTTTGTTGTATGTTTTTATATGTTTATATGTGCTACTTAAATTAATATGTGTGAGTCATGTGAGGACTTGACAATATTTGTGATGAATATTTTGCCACCATATATGAAGTTGATTCATTTGATTGCATGAATTCGATGTTTAAATTACTTGTTGTGTGATTGATAAGTTTAAATTTCTCAATTTGTCTCAAGGAAAAATTGAGTAGATGAAGAATTTTCTCGACTCACTTAGGTCAAGTGGAAAATTTGTACTCGCATCGCTTTGCTTGGTCTATAGTGTGCAGGTGCGAGTTGGGTGTGGCGATGGTTCGGTCATATAGACCGGCATGAGGCTTGGAGGGCTGAGATGCGGTCAAGAAGGTGGCGACGACATCGTGCGGCTTAAAAGCATGTACGCGGAGGACAAGAAAGCGGGTGGAGATGAGACATGAGGACCAAGTCAGTGCGAGGGTGTTTTAGTAAAAACGCGGAATCTACCGAAACATAACCAAGAAACTGCGGAGGCGGCCGGGAAGCGGTTTAGGGTTAGTTGCTTAGAGTACAAGGAAAGATGAATGGTGGATGAGTCACTTAGATGCTTTGTGATGCGTGCTAAGTGCTCATGCCATCTAAGTGGGCTTAAGTCCTAAGTGGTGGGAGGTATGCCTCCACCACTATAAAAGGAAGGGTAAGAGGTGCTTATCCCTCAACCTTTTTGTAAGCATTGTAAAAACCCTAGTTAGGGGCTACTCAAGAGAGCTTTGGCCTACTCATGAGAGGTCTTTGAAACAGCAAGAAAATCCACGAAAATACAATACAAAAAGATTTTCCCCAATTCTTCGTGTTCTTGAGTTATCTCCTTCATTAGCTTTTTGAATTTTTATTTTCTTATTTTCCTCTATGGATTGATCTGTGGTATGGCACGTAAATGATGAGAAGATCATCCCCATACTGATTTCATCCAACAACACCAAGGATTCAACATTTTTCTTCTATATTTCGAGTTTTCTTGGAAAACAAGCAAGAAATAAGATTTTTGTGATTAATCTTTGTAGGGGGTTTGATGCTGTGATTTGGGGCTTGTAATAGGTTGCTGGGACATGTGAGATGATACCATATTGATTTGAGATCAAGATTCCTCATGAGTTTCATTTCCCCTCAAAATTCCTCTTTTTCTCATTTCTAAGGATTGATTGAAGAAAAAGGGTAAATGTCTTGATTTGAGAAGTTTTTATGGAGATCAACACTTGATCTAGATTCATAAGACCTTCCTACACCTCTCTGCAAATTTTGGTTTGATTTGATTGGGTAGATTCTAAATTAGCCAAAAAGTTGGATCGAAATCTCAGTTCTGGAACCTGGCTGATCTTCTGCTGAATTCTTCAAATTCTTCAGTTTCTTCAGAAATCTTGGAATGTCCAATTCTTCAATCTCGGAGCTTCCAAGATTCACTTCTGTTTTTGCCTGCTGAGTTCTTCAGTTTCTTAGAACCTCACGGTCGGTCCGAATGGATTAACAGTGGGAAATCTGAGTGCCGTAGCGCCATTGTCAGGCCCTCCATCATAGCGCGGATTTCTGTTTCCAGTGCTCCCAAGCAATGCAGCAAATACCTCCAAGCAGTGAAAATAACATTACCATCAGCATCTCTTAGTACCATTCCTATTCCGGCGGATCCATCCTGTGGTTCAAACGAACCATCAATTGAGAGTGCATCCTATCCTGCCGGAGGTTGTGGCCAGGGGCTTCGAGCCGCTCGCAGTCTCGCACTGCTGTTCGTCGGCTCGGCTGTGGAAACAGAGATGCACACTGTTTACCTTTCACCGGATCTCGATTGTCCTGTTGTCGGATCTGCAACAGTGACGACAAGTAGCTGCAAAGGAATTTCCTTCTGAGTTGCCAAATATGCCATACCATTAGGATCAACATCATCCGGATTTCCATACCCGCATTAGATAACAGACCAAATAGCAACTCCAAACCAGTGTTACGAACTTCCTCTACTTGGAATCGGCCAGACTTCTCTCATTGCTTCCCAGAGAGACGCTGCCATTGGACAAGAAACAATTGCATAATAAGAATCCTCGTCCTGCGTACCACAAACAATGCATGTACAAAGGACTGCCATATGATGGACTTTCTTGTTCAGAGTCGTAGCCAGTTGCCTGACAATACCTTCCAAGCAGTGATTTTCATCTTCTCTGGAACGGGTGTTTTCCAAACACAGTTCCACAGGGCGCGCTCCCCATGTGGATGCGAACTAGTCGCACCCCCAGTATATTGCATAACATGGTCCGCGACTGCTAAGTGGTAAGCACTTTTAACCGAGAAGATGCCTGATTTCTCCGGTTGCCAAGCTATAAAGTCATCAACCCCCCTTGTGATGTCCTGATCTTTAAGATATCTTCCACATAAATCGGCAGCAAGAACTCCGATAAACGCTGTTCATTCCATGCACCCTGATAATTCAAGAAATCAGATACCTTGTTGAGGCAACAGCGACCCTTACGCCTGATCGGACATCGCAAAGACTCCCTGGGGATCCACGGGTTTCGCCAGAACCGGACGCTATGCCCATTGCCAATTCTCCAGATCAGGCCTCGCTTCAGTATTTCCAATCCAAACTCTATACCTTTCCACACAGCCGAGGAAGTAGCAGGAAAAGAAGTATCAGTTAAATTACCATGAGGATAATATTTTGCCTGCAGCAACCGAGCACACAAACTCTCTGGGAACTCCAGCCATCTCCAAGCGTGATGTGCAAGAAAAGCTTGATTAAAACACCGCATATCGCGGAAACGCAGATCACCTTGAGACTTCGGGAGGATCATGTTGTCCCAAGGGACCCACGTCATCTTGCGTTTTCCGTTCTCAACTCTCCACCAGTATTGCCGTGTCAGCTTTGTAAGATCATCGCATACGAATGCAGGCAGCTTAAACACACTCATCACATAGGTAGGCAAAGCTTGAGCTACAGACATGATCAGAATCTCTTTCCCGCCGCTAGATAGTTGGCGCTCGCCCCAATCCACAAGCCTCTTACTGAGTCTGGCCTGCAAGGTCTGAAACTTCACCTTGTGCATATGCCCTTCCTGTACTGGCAAACCAAGATATTTTGCATCAAAGACCGTTTGAGTCACCTGCAGGATCGATTTGATTTCCAACTGCGCCGGTTCTGGGACACTGTCTCCACACAAAATGGAACACTCCGAGGGGTTGATGAGTTGACCCGTTGCTCGAGCATAAGTTTTCAGTACATCTTGTACAATAACAGCCTGTTGGGCATTGGCGCGAAAAAACAATAGAGTATCATCTACGAACAGAAGGTGTGAAACTCCCGATGCGTGACGGCAAATATGACGAGGGATGAGGTCATTCTCCTGGACAGCACGTTGCAGTAAGCTAGATAGTGTGCATCAGCAAAAAATAGGAATGAAAAAAGGGGACAACGAGTCACCTTGGCGGAGTCCTCTAGTGGGAGAGAACTGGTTCAGAAGTCTTCCATTGAATTTTAAACACAGCACCACATTCCATAATCCATTTGATCCAAGTGTCGAAGAAACCCAACTGCAACATTGCTTTCTCCAGAAAATCCCAATCAACCCGGCCATATGCTTCTAAAAGGTCACGTTTATAGGCACAGTGCGCTCGAGCAGAGTTTTTCTCGAGTTATAGATGATGCAGACACTGAAAAGCGATGATGGAATTATCTGAAATCATTCTTCCCGGCACAAAAGCACTTTGGCTCTCCGAGATCATACCCTTTGGAATTGGTCGCAACCGGTTGACCAAAACATTTAGAGACTATTTTGTATATCACATTACAAAGGCTTGTGGGTCTGAAGTCTTTTAGCTCCTCCGGTTGGTTGTGCTTCGGTACTAGGACAATCGAAGTTTCATTAACCCCTGCCGGCATCTTACCACAAGCAAAGAAATGTTTCACTGCAGCAATAATCTCCTCCTTCATCACCAGCCAATTGCGTTGATAAAACCGAGCCGACAGCCCATCAGGCCCAGGGGCTTTAATCGGACCGATCTGAAACAGCGGAGCCGATATTCCTCATCAGTGAAATCCTTACACAGGTCATCATTGATATGATCCGTCACTTTCCTGAGAATACAATCTAATGCATCATGAGGCAAAAGGGTCGATCTTTCGTGTATACCTCCTTAAAATATGAGGTACCAGGCGTCATCAGCCCTCTTTAACTTGATGGAATTTTCTTTGCTTGCCAAACTACCTTCCGATGAATTTTTTTTGTGTTGGGGTCACCATATTTCAACCAATCTATTCAGGACCGTTGTAGCCACATCATCTCTTCTCTATAGAGCAACTCATTCGTTTGATCCATCTTGGTACGTATCTCTACCTAATCAGCATCCGACGATTGCAAGGATTCCAGCTCCAGCCGCAATGTTTCAAGCTCTCTTTCCACATGCCCAAACTTTTCTTTACTCCAGGACCTAAAGTTCCCACATGACATCTTAAAGCCTTTTGCAATAGAACCAAGCTCACCCGAGGGCCCAGCCCTTTCCCACGCATTGCTAATAACTTCTGGTAAAGCTGGTTTCCGGAACCACATGATTTCATACTAGAAGCACCGCCTTCGTCGTCTTGTATGATCCTCCGCGAACAGCTTCAGAAGGATAGGACGGTGGTCTGATCTAGGCGACGTTAAGTGGGACACCGCGGCGTCTGGGAAGAGCTCTTTCCAGGCTATAGCTGCAAAGACCCTGTCAAGGCGGACTTTGATGTTCTGTCGACCTCCTTTCCTGTTATCAAATGTATATGGCGCACCAGAGAAGCCCAAATCACCAAGTTCACACGCTGCTAAAACGTCACGGGAGGCACACATTTGATTTTTCGACCTTAGTGTTTCTGTGAAATGTTCGTGCTGCCAGAGTGCTTTATTGAAATCCCCAAAAACTGCCCACGGGAAGTCATTTCTACCAAGCAAATTCTCTAGCCACGACCACACCAAGTGTCTATTCTCAACCCGTGGTCACCATACACGAACGTTGCACGCCACTGTGGCTCTCAAATACTCTCTCTAATCAAGACATCAATATATCGAGTACACGCCTCAAGAACAGCAATGCATGCGTTCATCCCAGAAGAGGGCCAGCCCAGCACTTAGGGGGTGTTTGGGACAGCTCCAGCTCCTAGCTCCACATTAGATTTGAAAAACTAAAATAAAGTGGTTTATATATCCACTTTTAGTATACAATGTCAATAAAATATGACTTCTAACCATGAAGCTATTAAACCCCAGCTCCACCAAATCCATGGAGCTAGAGCTGTCCCAAACACCCCCTTAGGCCCTCATTGCTCACACCACAAAAACCACGCATTCCCAAACGCTGATGTAAGCGATCCACACGGTCCTTCGACTGTCTGGTTTCACATAGGAAAACCAGCTTGGGGTGATTAGCCTGCGAAAGGGCTAACAAGTCACGAACTATCCGGCTGTTCCCTACACCCTGGGAGTTCCAAGCTATGCTACACATTATGCCCGGCGGTGCTCCTCGAGGGAGCCCGCCGATAGTGTATTATTGGTTGAGTCTGAATTTGCTTCACCACTTGTTCGTTGCCTCTTGACCTACTGGATCAGTTTATTTTCTTCCTTTGCTGAACTAGCTGGAAGGTCACCCAAAAC
This sequence comes from Stipa capillata, assembly GCA_019208055.1. Taxonomy (NCBI): domain Eukaryota; kingdom Viridiplantae; phylum Streptophyta; class Magnoliopsida; order Poales; family Poaceae; genus Stipa; species Stipa capillata. Next base: position 385,283 of record JAGXJF010002152.1, on the reverse strand, counting down.
CTGGTTCAAAACGTTCAACAAGGTCCTGAACTGTGCTCCCTGGAGCAGGGAGAGCAAGGCGCCCCTCCTCAGTTTCCTTTATTCGTGCTACTATCCGTCGCCAGCGTTTCTCTGCATATTTCTCTTTGTCAAAGATACTCAACTCTTTGCTTTTCAAAGGGCTTGTTCTCGAGTCCTGCAGATCCTCATCAAAAGATCATGCCTGATCAGAGTGATCATCTGAATTTTCATACCTCGCATCAGCAACCCTTCCCTCCGGGGCAGCTCGCACCCCGGCCACGCCGGCTGCCACCGCCAATTAATCGGCGAACCCGAGGTCCGGCCTGCCGTGCCGCGCGCAGTCGTACTGGCCGTGGATCACGGGGCAGGTCTCGCTCGTGTACCGCGGCGGCGCGCCCGGGTCCGGCACCCACTCTCCCTTGAATATATCGCAGGACATGATAGACCGGTGTTGCCGCCAGCGCCACGGCCATCCGTGCTCCTGCTCGACGTCACCGCCGGCGGCTGTGCCACTAGTGGCGTGCGGCCGGTAAGGCGGCTCACGGCGGCGAGGGCCATGAGGCACGTCGTGATCAGGACGGCGGCGGGAATCACACACTTCGAGGCCGTGGGCACTTGCTACCTGTAAATTGAGCTAGCCGTAGCCTCACCTTTTCTTTTTCTTCTCCGTGATGATCTTTCTAACTGGCCTGTCAAGATCAACGAACTGGAGTTTCACCCACCACTCCAAATTAACGTGTAGTTCCTCCCAGATATTCATGGATGAACATTTTTTTTCCCAGATCTGTCACATGCTTTCCAATGCAACATGGTAGTGACAATTCCGCTAGGATCTAGAGTAGTTTGCTACTTTGTTCTCCGTAGGTTGCAAAAATAATCGGGGGTTCAGGCCCTAACCCCAGGGTAGACCACTCTTGGGCTCAGCCCTTGAGCTTTCCGAGCTTGAGCATCACTTTATTGGGCCTCACCTGGGCAAAACTTCGGCCGGCCATCTATATCGACGCAGCACCTGCTGTGTACTCTGTTTCACTGCTTCGGCCCGAGTAACAAACTTCTCTTGCACGTGCTGTCGATTCAAAATAAAAAATTTAAAACCGTACGCATAGTAATACTAATTTATTTATCGATTAACCATTATGGAAAATCTACACAAGAGCAGAAAAAAATGGATACCGTAGCAGTCGCTTTCCTCGTTAGCCACACCATGGCCGCCCCAATCACTGTCTTCACAACACTGCCAAACCAATCGAAGGGGGAAAAGAACGGCAAACTTGACCCGTTGAACTCCTCGGCAAGACGTAGGATTTAAATTCTATGGATTACCGCAACTCAAGCCCACTGTGTTGGGGAGACAGGAGAGACAATTGTACTCCTTTTTTTTGAACGGTAGCAAAAGCTTTATCAACTATATTGATAAAAATATTTACATGTCAAGATCAACAGGGAAAGCAAGAAAGGCTAAGCGACTGCTCCCTGCAACCCTGTAAGGTGTTTAGAACCAGCCACCGCCCAAGCAGTTGCCTCATTCCTGATCCTATTGAAAAGGACGGGAGACTGATCGATCTGTTCTAAAAAATTCTTGCATTCCGTTCCTTCCAGAGTCCCCACATGATAAGGGTGAGGAGAGAACGTATTTCCTTCCACGGCAGGCCCCCGAGATGGCAAAGGAGAACTACTAGTCGTTAACCAAGGCGTGGGAAGACGTAGGTTGAGGCCCTCCAAACTGTAAACCCAACCAGGATGTTGCCAAATTCCAGATTCGCTTAGAATAGCGACATTCGAAGAGCAAATGTGTTGCCGCCTCCGGAAGGATGATGCGGCCAACCGCAAGTGATCAGGCGATCGACGGTTCATAGCCTGTTCTGGGTGGCAAGCCAGGCAAAGAATTTGCACTTCAGAGGGGCTCAGCAATCCCAAACAATGCTGAAGGCTGGGGAGGGGCAGGCACCGATAAACTAGGCTTTATATGCCGAACTCGCAGAGTAAGTCCCGTTGGGGACGAGAAGCCAGGAAATGCAATCCTCCACGTCCTCGAAAAGATAGACGTCCTGAACAAAGCTTCACAGGCTTAGCCGGGTCCACCCATTCATGCCATAGCGAACGCAACCTAAGGGTGCACCTGAAGAACTCTAGATTGAGGACCCCAAGCCCTCCATTGGCTTTACGACAACGGACCGCTCCTCAATTTACCTTGCATTTTCCCCCGGATACGTGATCAAAACCTGCTCAAAGAAAGGTGTGCCACCATTTGTCGATATCTTTCATAATACTCTTCGGCGGCTTGATCGCCATGAGGTGGTAAACTTGTTGTGAAGTTAGGATAGATTTGACAAGGCAAGCCTGACCTGCCATACTGTGTGTATCTTATGGATAAAGTAAACAAAGGAACAAACCACAAATTCTAAATTTGTCATCAACTTCCATGCTCAAAGTTTTGAAACAAGTACTCCCTCAATTTGTAAATAGTTATCATTTTAGACATTGACATAGTCTCTAGTATGCATCTTTGTCTGTTACTTTTTATTTGTATATATTAGCAAAAAAAATATGAAAATGTATGTTTTGAAAATATTTTTCATGACAAATCTAATGATACTACTTCCACCTCAACAGTCTAAATATTGTTTAACCTATTAAATACTTCAAGTTTAAAAAGTTTAATTGCACACTCTTCAAACACACACACTCTAAAACGTCACATATCTGAAAGTTCGTTTAGTCTCAACCTACTGAGAAGTGAGAACCACAGGATCAGCCAGAAAATTAACTACCACTAATCACACGGCGCATCGACCGATCAAACAAACATTCAAGCCAGCAGAATCTGGAGCAGCATCTCGTTCCAGACGTCGATGGGGCCGGGCAGGCACCAGTGCACGCAGTCGTTGTACAGCGTCACGTTCTCGTGCGCCCCGTGCCCGTACCGGCTCGGGTGCCCGTCCGGCCGCTGCAGCATCGCCGCCGTCGTGTCCATCAGCACCATCCTCGCCGCGCCCCCTCTCCTCCTCCTCCTCCTCGCCGCCGCCGCCTCCGCCGCCCGGAACTCCTCCACCTGCGCCGCGTGGAAGTCCAGGTCCAGCCCTGCCATCCGCGTCTCGTTCGCCGCGCGCGGCCGCGTCCGCCGGCAGTCGCCGCCGCTGTCCCAGCCGCCGCCCTCGTAGTGCGACGTCGGCGACAGCGTCCGCACGATCACCGTCCCGCCGCCGCCGGTGGCGGCGACCAGCGCCCGCAGCGCGGTGCGGAACGCCGCGCGGAGCGAGTGCCGCAGCGTGAGGTCCGGGACGCCCGGGACGAGGCAGTAGTGGCAGCCGACGAGGTGGCCGGACCCGTTGTAGAACATGGACGGCCGGGTGAACCAGTTCGCCGCCGAGACGATGACGTAGTCGGAGCCCGCCGCGGCGGGGAGCCAGGCGGGGTCCGGCTCGTCGAGGTAGAGGTCCCACAGCCCGCCGCCGGCGGGGCCAGAGCCGGACTGGTTCGCCTTCACGAGGAACGGCGACCAGAAGATGGAGACGGTGAAGTTGTGGGACTCGTAGTGCACCGTTGTCGATTGTTGGTGCGCCGTCTTGGGGATATCTTTCGGGTACTCCACCTGCAAATTAACAAATTCGAATCACAAATCAAATCTCTGCCTAAAGCATATATTTTGTATATCAGTGATCATGTTTCTAGCTTGCAAGAATTAATCTACACATGCAAAATTATCATTTTTCGTTGGGATTGGATGCGTGCGGTGCGTACCGTGGACAAGAGGCACATGAGGGACTGCATGTGGTTCCTGGCCAGGGAGTCCCCGACGAACGCCAGCGACCGGTCCCTGACGACGCTCAGGAACGCCGCCGCGTCGAACCGCGGGAGCTCGCACTGCGCCGGCCGCCACCGCCACGCGAGGAACCCGAGGTCAGGGCGACCGTACTTCACGCAGTTCTGGTGCTCCTGGATTGCCGCGCAGGTCCGGTTCGTGTAGTACGACGCGCCGCCGTCCTCGACCGGCACCCACTCGCCCCGGAAGATGTCGCATCCCTTCGGCACCCTGGCAACGGTAGGAACGGTGGAGATGTTGGCAACAGGTCGCCAAGAACCTGATGGTGAGATCGAGACGAAGTCGCGCGCGGTGAGGAGGAAGAGGACGATGACGAGCGCCGGGAGGGAGACCGCGGTGCGGTTGACAAGCTGAAGCTGAAGCTTCTGCATTGGCGTACGTACAATGCTCAGAAGCAGCTAGCAGGAAGCCAGCAACGGTGTTCTGCGTTGTAGTGGAGTGAGCTGACGAGCTAGCTAGCTAGCTAGTGCTGCAGCTGGGTAATTAACCTTGGTAAAAGTACTAGATTCTGCCTGCAACTTGTCGTGTGGTGGTGGTGGTTTTTGTAAGACGACGGGTCCGTGGAGCGCATGTGATGCTCGCTGTACACTTCGTCAGTTAATTTGGTTGAGCCGATCGAGGCTGCAGTTTATTTCGAACTGCGTACTGGTCCTGCATGTTTGAGCGATCGGACCGGTGGATCACGTGAAGCTTGTCGAGTTGATGATGCTGTCCGTCCGTGTTAATTTGCTGCTCTGTTTTGCTAAGCACCTAATCTGCTGCAACTGGAGCCATGCATCTAATAGATATTCTTCTTTCTCTGTGTGGAATTAAAATACTTTGACATGCTGTAGGCGCACGTACGATATGATGAGAGTGAGGTGAAATGAAATGGAACACGCGAAGTGCACAACCATGCAAAAGAAAGACGTTTGTTGTGCAGGTCAAAGTGAGAGCGTGCCGCGTGCAGTTTCTTCTGCGACACCATGGCATCAAAGTGTCACGTAAAGGGAAGCATTTCCACCATGGTCATGATGAGAAATGAAATGAATCACCGGCCTCTGGTGATGATCCGAAGCACTTGCGAGTGGCACCATGGATCGTCACTGGCTGCGCCGGCGTGGATGCATCCATGGCATAGCCTTTGACCTTCCGTTACAACGATGGTCAACCTGACTTGCCGTGTCTTGTACTCCTTTTATGTCATCATACATGTTATTTTAGACTTCTCAAGTTTTCTCAATAATACATGTTATTCTGCAATTTTAACATATTTTTGTCTATTCTCTTTCTATTTTCTCCTTCATTAACTTCCCCTCTTTATTCCCCATATTCTCCATTTTCCATACACTTATCTCCTACACTAGTACTCCCGCTCCATTTCAACATCCCGCGGTAGCAATTGATTTTATTTAATGCTGCTGCTAGTACTAACTGTGAATACGAAGGGTACAAATGGTAGTGATTTCCTCTCTTTTTCGAAGGCATCATTTCCATCTGAAAAACTCTGACCTTTGGTACTCCGATGGAAAGCTTCACATCTTACCATCCTATGGTCTGTTGGAAGTACATACTGTTGGAAATATGCCCTAGAGGCAATAATAAAGTTGTTATTATTCTATTTTCATGTTCATGATTAAGTTTATGTTCTATGCTAAAATTGCATTGGTTCTTAAATATGAGATTCAGAGGAAAACCTAATTGCATGTGTGGAATAATAAACACCATTCAGATCCCTAGTCAGGCCTCTGGACTAGCTCATGTATTGTTGATGATCTTGTTTTCCTGATCATGGGCATTGTTAATGTAACAAGGATGCCGGCAATAATGGGAACACATTGTTAGGGTAACAATGGTGTTGGATAGACCCCTTATGAGATACTGCGAGATCACTTCGTCAATATGTTGTCAGTATCTTCTCATGATGTGTTAACGTTTACTTGCGTCCTTAGACCATGAGAATATCATAGACCCGGATACCGGATGGTTGCTTTGGGGTCATCAAACGTTACGCCGTAACTGGGTAATTATAAAGGTGACTTCCAGGTACACCAGAAAGTATATCGTGGTTCTAGATATGTCAAGACTGGGATTTGCCCATCCGGCGATGGAGAGATACACTCTGGGCCCACTCGGTATTACGGTGTCCAGCATCGCCTGGCCAGGTATTGTGACTAAAAGGTTAGTCACGGGGATACCGGAATACGGAAACGAGAAAAGAGTACAAACCGGTAACGAGGATAACTAGGTATGGTGATCAAGGAGTTGATCACAGGGATACCGTCAAAGTCTCGCCTCGGGTTGTGTAATGTATCGTGAGGCAAAAGGAATTGTATGCGACAATACAAGGTTTGCTCGATAAAGATCTTCGATGATATGTGGGAGTCGTTATGGGTGTCCAGATCCCGCTGACGATTATTGACCGGAAGGTATTCCGGACATGTCCACATATACTCGAACCTATAGGGTCACACGCTTAACATTTTAGCGACATTTAGGAATGCTACGATTTATAGAGAACGAGAGAGAAGGGTTCCGAAAGTGTTTCGGATGATCTCGAAAGTGTTCCGGGAGGTCCCGGATGGTTCCGGTGATGTCCGGAAGTGTTCCGGAAAGTATTGGAAGGTTCTAGAAGGTTCTAGAAATTCTAGAAGGTTCTGGAAGGTTCTAGAAATTCTAGAAGGTTCTAGAAATTCTAGAAGGTTCTAGAAGGTTCTAGTGGAGTTGGACTCCAACTCCAACAGGGTGTCCCTGCTGGAGTAGGACTCCACCTGCCTAGGGAGAGCTACCCCAACCCCTATAAATAGAGGGGCAGGGCACCTCAAAGGGTATCCCAAGCAGCCCCAGAGGTAGCCCTAGTCCCTTGGACTAAACCCTAGGCCGGCCATCTCTAGATTGGCCACAGCCTTCTTTTTCTCTCTCTTCTAGATTGGATCTAGTACAGCTGCCGGCGCGCTGCTGCTTCTCCTTCTCGTAGATCCCCGCTGTTCTTGTGTGCTGGTCCACACATTACCGCGGTGTCGCTGATCCGGTACGCGTGGATACCTCGGAGATGTCGTATACTTCGGCGTTTGATCGGGCGAACTATTCACGAGGAGATCGCTCTCGCGGCTGGGAGGTATAACCTAGCTGCGGGAGTCTGCGGACTTCATCGACATCGGTCAACTTCTCCGCTGCATTGACGTGATCGTCGAAGGTATGATATCGTTACCTACACCTCGATAGTGTTTCTTGGTTTGGTTCGTGCGCGGAAAAATTTTGTTTTTCGTAGCGCGTTCCCCAACACATACTAGTTAGCTAAATGAGTTTTAATGATTAACTAAAAATAATTAATAGACTAATGTATATATTAAAATATTGATCAGGTATTTAGGGCCTGTTTGTTTGGGCTTTTTCTGGCTTCTGCGCTTTGGCTTAAAAAGTTGTTTCAGGCTTTTCGAAGCCAAAAGCCAAAAGCACCTAAATAGGTGCTTTTCTGGCTTCGAAGCCAAAGTCCAGAAGCCAGAAAAAGTTCAAACAAACAGGGCCTTAATCTCCAAGCAAGTTAGAACAAGCACTGACGAACTCTTAAAAGGTTTGAAAAGGAGATGGCAGTTAATAAGAAGGTTAAAAATATTTTTCTAGTCTTTTTTAGATCCAATGATCACATTGAGTATGGAATAACTATATTATAAAGAGGAGATTTAGTCAACAGCATGGAAGAAGATGACTTGCTAAGTACTCAATGAAAATATATTTTAAAAGTCTTTTGGAAACTCTTTACATCAAACTTTTGTGTTTGTCCGGAATGTCCAAACCAGTCAGCCAAAATGTATGAGTGTGAGAGTAGGTTCTAGCGCGCTAAATGTTGATCAAAACCATCCGAGTGAGGTTCATCCGGAGTATCCGAAACCTTTCAGAGCTTTTGTCTAATTGAGTTCCTATTGTCCGGACCTTCCGAGTGAAATATGTCCGAACACTCCAAGTAAAGACAAAACTTATGTCCAGATTGTTTTTCACTTGGACCTTCTGATTGAAGATCATCCAAACTATCCAAACTCCACTCGGTGGTTTTGTCTAGAGTGTTTCATATTGTTCAGAACATCCAAGTGAGGTTTGTCCGGACACTTCGAGTGGCGACAACGATTCTATATTGAAGCCCTAGCTTGGTCCTGACCTTCCAAGGGAAGTTAGTCTGGAACCTCCAAGCCAGAACTTAACCTCTGACCCAATGCCTTCTTTCGTTTGGACATTTATGGGCCGCCGCCTCTGAGAAAACCAAGTTGACTCCGTTTTGTCTGTCCCAAACCTCTGAGTGAGGATCTCTTGGGACCTCCAAGTCAATTTGTGTTTCGGAATAAAAATTGTTATTTGTGTCCAAAACCTCCAAATGTCATTAGTCTGGACCCTCCAAATCTTGGGTTTTTGTGAGGTTTTGAACTGTTCGGTATGTCCGAACTGCACCCTCCGAGAAGTGTTTTTCTCCTAACTAGTCGTTGTGTTTGAACCACAGAACCTTCGAGCGAAGCGTCCGGAACCTTTAGGCGAGATTTTTTTGTGAGTAAGGGCTAGATTTTTAAGATATCCTATATAATTCGACACGCTCCCTGGGTGGACGCAACCTTTTACATTGCGAATCCTAAGTTGCACATTTGCTCTCCTCTTTCTAGCCTTCTTATGTGAGCCTTTAAGAGGGACAAATTGTGATGATTTCTATTAAATTTCCACTGAGCATCCAAGAAAGGGATCACCTTCGAACTAAGACCAAGTTCATATTACTCTTGGAGGTTGGCGTCTCCTAGACGGTTAGGTGTTGCTTGGAAGTATTGAAGGTTGTGAAGAAGATGATAAGTTTGTGAAGGTTGAGTTTTCCTACCCAACGTGAAGAACTACTACAAAAGAAGGGGTCATGTGCATCGGAAAGCTTCTTGAGGAAAGAGCATGATTCGGTGCCGGTTTTGATTGTTAGATCAAGCTTTCTTAACAGAGTCGTGAAGCCTCACCAAAGCCTCGAACTTAAACAACAAGTATAGAGAAGTTTTTAATGGAGACGTAGAGCCTCGCTAAGATTCGAATCGACAACAAATATTATGTCTCCTATATGGTTATCTCCTTGCACTTCTCTATACTTGTTTCTTGCTTATTTTAATCACTACCATGCTAGTTTTTCTTAGTGCTATAGAATTACTTGTGTACAACTTACTTTTGGTATTTGTTTTTGTTAATTTTCTATTCACCCCCTCTAATCGATAGGCTAGATCCTTCCAGTAGTAGGCTCCATTCAATGGCATCGCGTAACCAATAAAGTCTCATGATCCATCCCCAACCCATATGCACCGCCAGCTAGGGTTTTTTCTCCCGTTTCTCGCTACAGTGTCTCCCCGTCTCCTGTTTACCGCCGTCGCCACGACCTTTTGGAAGTCCAGATCCAGCCGTAGTCCTCGACGCAAGAGTCCAAAACTCACCTCGTCCAGATCTAGACGGTCTCCTTCGAGGAGGACGACGGTGGGAAACATGTGGCGGCCACGCGATGCTACCAAGTTCTGCACCGGAGGTGAGCAATCGATGGCCGCACGCTTTTGCCTTGGGCTGTGTGGCCTGTGCTGCAGTCGCCGTCGTCGTCGCTGGGCTTGGGGCTCCCATCCGCCGGATCTTCTCTCCCCTCCGGTCGCTGCTCTAGACCCATCGCCACCAATGAAGTCCACCAGCAACTGCTGGTCCTCACCGGCCGCTCACGACGTCCGCTACGGGAGTTGCCGCTACCTGCTGGTCCTCGTTGGCTGCTCACGATGTCCGCCACGGGATCCGCCGCTGCCCACGTCGAACCATTTCTAGCCTCCCACCAGCCCGCGTGCTACTGCACCAATTGTTGTTGTTGTAATAGTATTTAGCTTTTGTTGTATTAAGCTTTTGGATTTGTTGTATGGAACAAAAAAATTCATTAGACAGAAATGTTGGAAACAAATGTGAAAAATATTTCAGTTGCCGTGGAAACTTATGCAATCATTATTTTGGATACAAATTCCTATTTAGTTGGAAACAAATTTTCATTTGCTTTGAAACAAATTAGTTGTTATAATGGAACATTTTTCTATTTGATGGAAACAAATATAATCATTACACTAGAAACAATTCTCTAGTTGATAAAAACAAATTATTGCTGCGTTGGAAACAAAATAAACTGTTACAATAGACATAAATTTCTATTCGATTGAAGCAGATGTCAATTGCACTGGAAGTAAATTTTAGTATCATCAAAAACGAATTTAATCCAGTGCTCTATCTCCCATTCAACGGCTGTGGATCATACCGATCCAGATGTATGAATCGATAGTCCGAGTCCAGTCTCCGCCTTTTCATTTTCGAATAATGGATCCGGCCGTGTAGTTTCTCAGGAGTCCGGGAGCACAGCCCAACCTCCATCCTCACATCCCACAGCCCACGTACGCCGCCGAATAGACTGAACACACAACGGAAGCGACCTTAGCTAGCCTAGCCCACGACACCGCCCGCCATGACTGTCGAGACGGATCGAAATGAGCCTGTTCTCAATTATCAACTCCGCAATTTAGCAGGAAGAACTTGCAGTACTTGAACAATCTATCAGGGACTTCACCACACTGATGCGGTCCACGAAAACTTGACAAGTAGTAACAATGAACATATCTAATAGGACACCACTGATCACCATTATATTCCTCCTACCTACATGAATTTAATTTCTCAATTGAACAATATTTCTACATCGATCGATCACTTCTATAGATCACCTCCAACTCCAATTGAATCGATTGATCATGGCCGCCGCCGGCTCAGGCGCCGCCGCCGTGGTAGTACCGGCCGTCGCAAGAGCTGCCGCCGTCGCGGCGCATGGCGCAGCACCCGAGCGTGTAGACGAGGACGAGGAGCGCGAGGAGCGCGGCGTTGAAGATGGCCACCGCCTTCCACTTCTTCTTCACCGTCGCCAGCACGCCGGCCTTGCACGAGTCGCAACCGAAGCACAGCGCCCGCCGGTCGTTGCTCCAGGCCCTGCAGTCGCCGTCGCCTCCCGCCTCCGCCGGCGGCATTCCGCCGGACCCCGTGCCCGGCTCCCAGAACGTGGCGTTCACGTACCTGAACCCGCACCGCACCGGCGGCTTGCAGCAACCGGACTGCACTATCGCATGCGATTAATTACGTGGCAACGCCCGCGCTTTCATGCATGGTTCGTCATCGAGATCGCCGGATCGCCGGGTGCGTGCATGCGTACGTACCTCGATGGGCGAGAGCCCGACGACGCCGTCGAACCGGCCGCAGACGCGCGCCTCCGCCAGGCAGCTCTGGACGCGCCGCCACGTCTTCGGCTCGGCGATCCGCGCCCGCAGCCAGCCGGAGTAGTCCCCGAGGCGGTACTCCCCGTACCCGCGCCCGGCGCCCTGCCGGTTGGTGACCACGAACGCGAACGCGGTGAAGACAAGGACGGCGACGATGAGCAGGAACACGGCGAGCACGTAGAACCACAGGAACAGCTGCGCGGAGGCGCGCTGGGAGCAGGCCCCCGCGAGGCCGGCGAGGGAGAGCAGCAGCAGCGCGCAGCCGAGCACGATGACGGGGAGCTGCAGGGCGCGCTCGCACTCGGTCCCGGCGTTCATGCGGAAGTAGACCCCCACGACCACCACCGGGACCGACAGGAGCAGCGTCACCGCGTTCAGGGCGCCCAGGAAGCCGTGGCTCAGCCTCGCCATTGATGACACAGCTCGCATACGACACGACGACCTGCTACGTTCCTACGTGCATGGGCCACAAAACTGATCTCGCCACTGCCGTTGCAAGATGGTGAGGCAGTTTTTGGGAGTGGATCTTGATGTGTTCTTGGTATATTTTGGATCAAGAAATGTGAAGAGCAGAGAAGATGTTTGTGTGGGTTCGTTAAGCTTTTTTGCTGGTCACTCGTGGCAAGTTCTGAGGGGTTGCATGTTTAGTGTTGTTTTGGGGCAGGTCGAAGTAGAAGAGGCAGACGAGGAGAGGAGGCTGGCCTTAAACTGTGGGGTTTTTGCGCTTGTTCTTGGTCCGCAGTTTTTGACGGCCGCATGTTGAATGACAGATTTCAGTGTCATACAACGCGATGTAGTCTATACAACAGTTTTTCTTTTTTACTTTCACCCCATAGAACATACACATGTTACTTAACCCCATTCGATCAAATATATCAAACAACTCATATTGACTTGATAATTTACCACCTAATTCAACATCTATCCTTAATTACCTACTATGTCATTCACTCAAAGTTGACAGATAATTATTTATCATTGTCCTTACTTAAAGTTGATAATTACCCACCGTTGCTCTTACTTAAAGTTAATAGATAATTTTCCACTATTGCCACTGCTATCTCGTGGCCGCCGTGCCCACGTCACATTCTAGCCGTATCTGTGTGCCACAGCTGCCGTCTCCTTCGACGCGACGTGGTATAGACTATATTTTCACGCTATACATATTATGAAAACGTGTGTTACATGTGTACACTTGCTAGTTAGGCTTAAAAAATACAAGGATGATTTAGGAAGTACTTAGCGGAAATGACAATTTACAGCAGGTTGCGTCACTTTAAGATAAGGAAAGGACATGTCTACATCTGAGTAGGCTGAGATTATAATCAAATACAACATATGTTTACTCGGCTAGATTTTTAATTATTTATATCTTTCAATTTTTTTCTTTGGTATTTTAAATATGTTTTCATGTTTCCAAAACAAACATAATGTATTAATGAAGCTTGTTTAATTAGATACTCAAGAATTCGATTCGTTGCTAAGATTGGTTAAAAATTTGAAGATAGTTTCTACGTAATAAATTATTAGTGTATTAAAAACATGAAATTCAAATATACCTCTATGAAAAATCCTCTTTCGGTTCTAGACTACGGTCTGAGGATTTCAATGTCGTTGCGACCTATGCATTGAGGGTCACCTCCATTAGTTAGATTAGTTAAATGTGAACCATTATTAACTATAAAATTTTTACCTTAGGGCCCCTTTGTTTTGGGGTTAAGTTAACTAGGTTAGCTAATTTTAACCCAGAAAAATTAGCTTAACCCTAATTCATGTTTGGCAGCTAACCTGCTTAACTCAAATTACTATTTTGCTAGATTAGGAGATTAGCAATACAAAAATCGAATTTAGGAGAGTTAGTTGTACTGAGTTAAGTTATTCCACCTTTTTAGTCGGTTAGTTTAATCCTGGTTTAAAGGGGCTAAATAGCTTTAACCGGATTAATTTAACCCCGTCTAACCCAAAAGTGTTTGACGGGTTAAGTCTCTGATCCACCTCTTAACCCCAAACCCCTCAACGTATCGCAGAGGTCAATCTTACCACTTAGTTTGGAAAATGTGATCCATCTTGAGGTCTATGCATTGAGGGTTGCCTCTGCGTTGCTAGATTAGTTAAATATGTATCTGTAATTAACCATGAGTTTTGGAAAACTTGTTGTAAAGGTCCATTCTGAGATGTAGTCATTTACTTTCTATATGTAATTCTAATTTTACCTAGATAGAAATTCCTCTATTATTTTATAATATAAAATATCACTCGCTCTATTCTCATCTTCGCTCCTCTCCATTCTTGAAACATCTGTCTCCGCTTAGCCTCCTTGAATGGCATATCAGCTTCGTTGCGACTTTGTTACACTTATTAAATCAAGACTATTGTTGTGCACGGGCACTTTTGATCTTCCCCATGTACACATTATAAAAGATGATTTATGTCGCATGAACACCTCCAATCTTGCCGATGTATACATATTCAACCATGCTTATTGCTGTGCATTCTTTCTAGGACATATATTGTTGCACTTGAGTCTAACATCTTGCACATGCACATGATTATATAGCTGGTATTTTATTCTTTGTCTCTCAAAGTTTTATGATGTTGTTTCCCCAAAAAACAAAGTTTTACATTGTGCAGTGGGCCATGTGCTAAATATGAAATTAGGCCCTAGTAAAATCAACTCCACGCCCAATGTTTGAAGAGGTGCTTAGTGGAATAAAACATTTTTTATACGTAAAGCGTCAACATATAAGGTGCTTATGCATTAATTTTACCTCTAACTAATATGCAATGCAACAATCTAGTTAGTTACCTACAAAGAAGTGCTTACATTATAGGAGATGGTTCTTATATATATTCTCTCTTTTTTATCATGTAAGGGGACCTTGCATTGCAGGTGTCCTACGTATACAAATTATATATATTGTTATAATCTAGGTTTATTTCATAGGGAAATAGGAGATTGGAGTAGTGATTATGTGGTTGTTTGCCTAGCACTACAAATTGACGTTAATACCTAAGATTAATTAGCATTTGTAATTGAGGCTACGAAAATTTGAGGCCTGCAACCCTCACCTGCTTGTGATACGGGCCTGACAATATGCACATCGGAGATGATATTTCTAGGCTATGTTCCATCTTCCGCTAGCTGTGTCGTGAGATGACCAACTTGCTTGGTTCTCACGTGAATTAATCTTTCTATAGATGCTGATGCTCGTGTAAATCATGTTAGGATTTCTACAAAAGGAAAATTATGTTAGAGCAGTTTCAAGTACGAACCCTAAGGGTGTGTTTGGTTTGAGAACCAAAAGGAATAGAATGTCAACAAAGGAATAGGTTGGTTCCATTCCTGTGTTCAGTTGGAGCCAAAAAATGGAATGGGTTGGTTCCATTTCTGTGTTTGGTTGGAGAGATAGAATGAGAAGAATCTGATTCCACTCACCTCTTCCATAGGAATGGTGAGATTATCTCCGATATGCACATGATGTATAAAATGAACAAGTATAGCTCTTTGTATTTAGACAATATATAATTTAAAATTTCAGTAGCATTTTCTTTGTATTTTCAACATAAACAATTAACAATATACACAAATATAACAAATATCTAACATCATAGCCACTCAGTTTCAAAAAAAAACATCACAGCCACTCAGCCAGAGCAGCGCCTCCTCCCCTCTCGACCGCAGCAGCCGCAATGGCGCGCGCCGCCGCTCTCTGCCTCGCGCTGCTCTGCCTCCTCGCGGCGCACTCCACCGTCGCGCAGAAGTCCTCGGCCCCGGCCGCCGCGCCATCCACCACCACCTCGCCGGCTGCCCCTCCAAGAAGACGCCCGCCCCCGCCGCCACGCCGACTGCCACCCCGGCACCCCCCGCCGACAGCACCCCTCCGACCGCCGCGCCGTCCACCACCACCACCCCTGCCCCCACCGCCGCGCCCACCACCGCTGCTACCCCGCCACCGGCCAAGGCCCCCGCCGCGGCGCCACCAACCAAGGCCACCCCGCCCCCCGCCCCACCGCTCGTCCCTGCCGCCGGTCGCCCCCTTCCGCCGCAGCCACGCGCCACTGCTTCCTGCCGCCAGTCGCCCCCTTCTGCCGCAGCCACTGCCTGCCGGTGCTCCGGTGCTCGGGTGCCGCCAAGCCGCCGCCGCGGGAGGGGCCGGTGGTGAGTGAGAGACGGGAGGTGTGGCGGCGGGCCTGAGGGGACGAGAGGAGAGGCGCAGGAGATAGGGTTTGGGTTGGGGTGAGAGGCGTGCGGTGAGATGAGTGAATTTTTTTTTGTTTAATGGCCAGAACGAGGAGATTCCACCAATTTGGAGGAATGGGTTGATTCAGCATCTTGTGAGCATATTCCTTATAGTGGAATGGGTTGGTTCTGAGTTTTGTACCCAACCAAACACGAGAACGGGAGCTAGGTGCAGGATGGACCCATTCTATTCCACTTGATTCTCAAACCAAACACACCCTAAACAAATTTGAAAGGACAAACCCTAAAATTGGCTAAGCAATTGCCCGAACCTGTCGATGTTAATTTAGCTATTGGATCGTGCATTGTAAGGGCAAACCCTCAAATTGAATTGCCGGAAATGTCCAAGTTTAGTTATTGGATCGTGCATTATTCATGTCGATGGCTCGACGCATGCACACATATACAGCTGAGAAAATCACCATCTAGCCATGATATAACAAACATGTCGTAGGATTCTAGTGTATGGAATATTTTTAGACTGTAGATAATACCATATAGAGAGATGATATACCATGTAGAAAGATAATATATACACATATATAGCTTTCTAGCTTCAAGCACGTTGCCTCCTTCAATAACTCCGGTTTGCATTGAGCTACCTCACACGTGTCACGTGTTAACCCGTGGTTCAATTTTACTATACATGCGTCATGCACTAGGCAGTGCCATCTCAAATAGAGTTCAATTGTGAAGCTTTGGAAACAGTTTTATTCACCGTGGACTCATATTCACCATGGATTCCATCGTACGTCTAATTAATCTAAATTATTATAACTTAGTTCTATTGTAATCAACAGAACATATATTTTTAGCCTATGTTAGATGAATATGGTGGTTTTTATTATTATTTTAATAATATAGTAGATTTCTACACACATGAGTTTTTAGCCTAACTCATCAACAAGAATATCGTCGAATTAAGAAATTCTTAGTCAACAGAGCAATAGCAAAACCAATAAGAAAAATAAAAGGACCATTCGGTGCATTCAATGGTAACAGTGGGAACTGGCTTCGCCAGATCGGTGCATGGGATTGGAGACCGAGAAAGAGGTGATGACTCTAAGAAGCAGATAGTCACGGGTGCCCAAAGATTAGAGGCGATTCTTAAAAAATTTATGTCCTAACATAAATGATGATCACGTAATAGATTGTATAATGCTTGATCTTTTATGGTCCAAAATTCTATGTAATTTTTTTTACTTCGATATTTGTTGACACAACTTTTGTATTTGAAGATGGTTTTGATTGCGTGCATCTTCTCGATATTGAGGCCAAGAGGCAATAAAGATTTCTCTTTAAAAAAGAGAAGTACTGTCCAGAGCAAGAAAACACTGGTGCTACTTACCAATTTCCAAAATAGAGAATTAACACGGACACATGGTTTATCACAGAACTGGTCGATGCTCTTGTCTTGTGACTCCCAAGTACAGTAGAAAACACCCGATTCAACAAATTGAAGTATCTGTTCAAACGATGCTCTTACGACGTTAAGCAAAAGATATTGCAAATCCAAGGCAAAAAATTCATCTGCAAGAATAACAGAGAAGCCCTGAATGCGTCTAGCCGGCGAGGATGTGAAGCAGCAATTCGTTCCATACATCGATCGGTCCCGGCAAGCACCAGTGCAGGCAGTCGATGTCGAAGCCGTCGTGCTCGCCGGGGCCGTGGCCGTACCGGTCGGGGTGCCCGTCCGGCCGGAGCAGCATGAGCCGGGTCACGTCCATCAGCCTCAGCCGCACGGCGCCGTTCCTGCTCGCCGCCACCGCCGCTGCCGCCCTGAACTCCTCGACCTGTGCCCTGTAGAACTCGGCTTCCGGCTCCACCAACTTCGCCGCCGCCTGGTCGCGGTCGAACGGCCGCGTGCGGGTGCACTCCCCGCCGTCGAACCACCCGCCCTTCTCGTAGTGCGTCGGCGCCACCGTCCGCAGGATCGCCGTCCCGTTGAACCCGTCGAGCCCCGCGAGGGCCCCAAGCACGGTGCGGAACGCCGCGCGCTGCGCGTGCCCCGGCGGGAGCGGGGGCGCGGTGGCGTTGTCCACCGTGGCGGCGCAGCCGTGGGCGTGGCAGCCGACGGCGCCGCCGTGGCGGTAGTACACGGCCGGGCGCGCGAACCAGTGCGACGCGGGAAACGACCACGTAGTCGTGGCCCTTGGCCGCGGGCAGCCACCGCTCGTCGGGCTCGTCGAGGTGGAGGTCGCTCGGGCCGGCGAACACCTCCCCCTGCCGGTCCGGGCTGACCGCCGCCGCCGGGCCGCGCGTCAGGCGCCACCGGACAAGGAACGGCGTCCAGAAGAAGGACACGGCGAGGTCGTGCGCCGGGAAGCGCCAGCGCTCGAAGCCCTCCTCCGTCTCCGCGCGCCGCGGCGTCCTCGTCGGGGTCTCCACCTGCGACAGGGCGCACACGAGGGAGCCGACGTGGCTTCTGGCCAGCGAGTCCCCGACAAACAGCATCGACCTGCCCCGCACGAGCCGGAAGAAGCGTGCCGCGTCGAAGCGCGCGAGCTCGCCGCAGCCGGCGCCGGCGTTGACGTCGGGCCGCCACCTCCACTGGTGCAGGAGCTCGAGGCTGGCCGGCTTGCCGTGCTTCATGCAGTTCTGGTAGTCCTGGATGAAGGCGCACGTCGCGTTGGTATAGTACGGCCGTGCGCCGGGGTCGCGCACCCACTCACCCCGCGTGGCGACGTCGCATGCGGCATTGGCATTGCCGGCCGAGGACGAGGTGCGTGGCGACCGGAAGTGCCCGAGGAAGACGAACGAGAGCGCGGCGGCAGCAAAGAAGAGGAGGGCTGCAAGAGCGGGAACGGGCGCGGCATGGCGGCTCCGGCGGCCTCCGGCGAGGAGATTGCGGAGGGATGGAATCATCGAAAGGCACTTCGTGAGTCGCACGTACGCTCTTACAAGTGTTTATGGATCTCTGCGTAGTGCAATCAGAACTGCATAGCTAGTGATTTGCAGCTAGATCATGTGATTTGCGGTTGTAGTTTGAAGCAATTAGTCAGCTGACAGGGTTTGTGGAAGGTGACCATGCATCGATCTCCGTTGACATCAACAAGTCAACCCATGAGCTCGACGTAGTAGGCGAGATGTGCTCGATACGGACGTGGTGGCCATGTGGGGGGAAGCGCTCGCCGCATGTGTAGACGTGGCATAGATACGGATTTACTATTTTCGAGAAATTGTTATTTCTCGTGGAGTTGCACATTATTCTCTCCGTCCACGTATATGACGTATGCATGGAATTTAAAATTCAAGTTTGACCAACAATTAAATTAATAATATTAAATTATATAACACAAAAGTGATATCATTTGAAAATACATTTGAATATGAATCAAATGGTATCACTTTTGTATCATATAACAAAAAAATATTAGTTTAATTATTGGTCAAAGTTAAATCTTAAATTTCATGTACGTCTTACATTTGTGGACGGAAAGAGTATTAAACTTATAATTATATAGAAAATTTATGTAACTGTAAGTCTAAAAATATACAATTATCTAGTTGTACATCTCTAAAACTACTATCTAACCGCGCATATCTGAACCTGAAGTCGCGCATAATTTTTAAAATGTGTAACTATCTAACTAACCGTTAGATAAATAACCAACATCCAAGATTGTCGACTCAGAAATTACAATTTCTCAGTCGACTTAGAAATAGACATTCCTGCATAAATATGCATGTATATTTATGTTTCTTGCTCAATCTATTTTTTTAGTTACTAGCTAAATGTCTCTACGTTGTTAAGGACTACACCTCTTCACACTTAAAAACGCATAAAATTCTCATTTAGATTAGTAGATACTCCCTCCGTCTATAAATGTAAAACGTGCACGCTTCTCAAAATTTATCTTTGACTAAGAATTTGTTCAATAATATATGGGTTACATGATACAAAATTGATATTGTTGGATTCGTATTAAAAAATAATTTCCAATGGTATCAATTTTGTATCATGTAATCCACATATTATAAAAGAAATTCTTAGTCAAAGATAATTTTGGGAAGCGTGTGCGCCTTACGTTTATAGACGGAGGGAGTATCCTTTTTGACCCTTAAAGTTTCCATTTAGACTAATAATTACCTCTTTAAAGGATGACCCAATAGTTTAGAGAAATATGAATCTACATTTGAGTTCACGAGGACTTAAAATTAGGTGGAGGAGGATGCCCCACCAAGTGAGGTATGCTCAATTTCTATAAATTAGAAAATGTTTAATTGGTTTGTTGAGAGTTGCACAAGAGATTATTTAGTTTCATTGAGAAAATCAACAAGCAAAATATCAAAAGTTGAAAAACTATGATGTCTATGTGTATAAATGTTTATAGACGATTCTTTTATTGTTGTATGCATGTCGTCTATGTACCACATATATAGATTGTAGTGTCTTATATATACTATTTTGTATATTGTACAAGTTATCTTTACTTTAGTCTCTAGACTTTTTAGGGGTAATTTAGTCCATGGGTAACATGGATGGTTTTTTTTTCTTTGAGTCAAGCCTCTGGCCCAGCACAACCGCAGACTTCATCGATCAAATTAGCTCCTGAGAATCCCCAAATCCCAACCCCAGCCAGACGACGACGAGCGGATCTGTCACCCGGCGCCTCAGTCTCGTCGGCGGCCATGGCGGCTCCCAACCCCAGCGGCATCCCCATCAAGGTTAGCGCCCCTCCTCCTCCTCCTCCTCCTCCTCCTCTGCAGTTTGAGGATTCAGCGGCGAGCTCGCGGGCAGCTCGAGGAAATGGCGCCTTGCCTGCCTGGCGCTGCGTGGTTCCTCTAGCGTGCGCAGATTCCGCCGGCGCCATTGGAGGTTCCGCTCGCGAGCCGCTTCTTCTCGAGGATGCGGGGTAGTTTCCGTTTGGGAGAACAGGTGGCTGTAGTTGTCTCGTGTAATGAGGACTTTGGGTTTATGAAAATTCCATGGGGAAATGCAGTACAGATATGATCTGTAGAGACTATCACTTGTGAATTTGTGATGATGACTGTGGTATGCTCGTAGTTGTAGTCAATTGCTTGGTCTGAGGATTTTTGTTAGGTTTTCCCAGTTCTGTTCATTCCATCCCTTACCTTGTCAATTGCAGGCTGAACAGGACTCGGATGGCTCGGCGCAGAGCACTGCTGACATGACTGCTTTCGTATGTTTTACATCTTGCTTTGAGTTTATATCTTTGTGTTTATGATTTTACAAACTATATGTTAATGTTTTGTTTTTGCCCACTTCTTGCAGGTGCAAAATCTTCTTGTGCAGATGGTGAGTTCTTACTTTTGTTTGCAGCGCATTATTTTCATACTATTGTCCACTTACTTTCCTTTTACTGAATCTGGACGCCTTGCAGCAAACCAGGTTCCAAGCTATGTCGGAGAACATAATTTCAAAGAATATCCTTTTAAACCAGTGCTCTTTTGCTTTTAATTGTTTTAGTACATTCAGTTTTTGTTCCACAGGTAGAATGTTTGACAAGTATATACTCATGTTCCAGTAGATCACTTATGTGCATTAGTCGCTCAAAAAATTTGTGAATTTAATTAGGAAGATGATCCGAGCACAAATCATCAAGCCCCTGCAACATGCATTCTTCTTGTTTTGGAGTCTTTTATACTTCAAAACTCTGAAACAGGCAGTCTTGTTATTTGCTAACATCTTAGAGCTGATGTCTGGAACAAACAGCCTTGTTGTTTGCCGACATCTTAGAGCGTTCACTCTTTTAGACCACTTAATGATATGAACCACAGGACTGCATGTGTCTCCCTCATTTGGTGTATAATCCTTAACTAATACTTACTTGATGAAATGGGCTCAAGAATCGATGAATTGGAGCTGAGCATCAATGACCTCAAGGCTGAGATGGGCAGTGAAGGTACGACCCCAACGAAGACAAAGGACGAAGAATCAAAGCCAGCAGACAGCTCTGCGTGAGTGAAACAGAAGCAGCTATAGCAGCTAGTAGCAGCAGGTTATGACAGTGTCATTCTATGTCCGGCTATTCCTCAGTGACAAAATGCCTATTGGGTGATGTTATTAGCAGCTTAGCACGGTTGTGGCTTGCTAGTGACTGACTTTCGTGCCCACAATGAGTATATTGTGGTGTATATGTTTATTGTTTTGCTGCTGAATGGTGTGCCATCGACTTCTGTATCTCTAAGATTCGGTTGTGTTAATATGCTGACCTTCATATTGTGGCGGATATGCATTTCAGATAGTTATGGTGGCGGTTGTTGTTCATTCAGCTTTTTTTTCCCTACCACCCACCCGAATACATAACCTGAACAAAACGCCACGGGGAAATCACCTAAACAAACACTAATTCCAACCACGTCGTCCTGATGAGGGCAGCAGACCTCGCTTCAGCACATAAGCCAGAAAATCTTGTTCTTGGCTATGCCATCGTGAAAACACTTTAGTCGCCCCGGAACGTAAGCACCATAAGCAGCCTTCAGTGCGCATTTACGTTTACTTTAAACACTAAAACGCATGTGATCATGCACAATTAACTAGCCCAAGAATTCCTCTCGGGCACGCTCAATAGCCCAAGACGGCAGCTCAACAACTCAATTTCCAGAGAAATCGAGAGAAATTCTAACGTTCCAAACCGGGCTCAACTTCCAGAGAATGTCTTCCTGCCTTTTCTTTCACTAACGGAACATGGAACAAATTATAAACAGCACACCCACCAAATGCACAAACGAATAGTTATATCTTGCACATTGTATTATACAAATGACAAACAAACCTACACTAACAAAACCTCACACCACCGGCTTCAGTACTGGACCCGCATTGTACATACATGCTAACAAATGGACCTACAATACGCATCGAAACCTCACCAATCGCTAATGCAAAGAAATATAAAGCCTGATAAATAATCTCACGTAAACGCTTCACTTCCTCAAAACCTTTCCCACAGCTGCCCTCTGCGGATCCGTTAGGCCCTGCAAAGGATAATTCGGTACAATATTCATAAATGCAAAATGCAACAGAGGGAAGAAAAATAAGGAACACCCGTGATACATTATTTCCATTGATAATCGAAAGGAAACAGTCGATGACATCTTACCTGGCAAAGATACTCAAAAAGTGCTCGATCACTGTCCCACAGGTTGACAAAGGTGTTCGTTAGGAAGTCCAACAACTTTACCTGCAAGACAAAGGAAATTGCTTTACTTGATTGAGCTAATCACAATTTAAATGGTGTAACTTAGCACTGAAAGGCTCAAAGCAAACCTCATTAAGAGAGTCAGTTTTTGCCAGATCATCATCATAACTATCATCATCCTCCTATTGTACAATTGGGGGGGGTAAACATATAGAAGTAAATATGACAAAGTTTGCATATTAGTAAGACTATTTACTATAACTAACATACCTCATCAAAAACTTTTGCCATTGCATTTAGATGCTCAACTGACGGATTAGCATTTGAAGGAACTGATGCTGAATATATCACATCATGTGGAATACCATCACCATTCTGTACCTCTTCCCAGTCACTATCCTGGATTGACAATCAATGTGAAAAGACCAAACAAGTTTAAAATATTAACGATGAAAAAAGTATAAAAACCTCTTCACGATCATTGTCATCATCACCACCGACTTGTTCATGGATTTCAGCTAAAGTATCCGCTAACAGTGAGAAGATCTGCATAATTCATATTTGGGGATGGTAAGAGTAAGTATTTTGATTTATGAAAATGCAAATTGATGTCTTGCCCGACAGTAAACATTAGCTACGAAATGTGCTAAACAGATCTTTATGACAGATTCATTTCTTTTGTGGATTTAAAAATTTGCAGGCAATGTTCTTCAAAAATAAAATTGCTGGGAGAGGAACTATGATTGCAAATTATCGTCGGTTACCTTAGATGGGAGTGGAATCTTGGTATAGTGATCAGGAGCTACCCGAGCTTTTGATCGTGTGGTTATACCTGCACTAGTCTGAACTTTTCTTGGTAAGACTAATGAAACTCTATTAGACAAGGTATGAACTGTTGAGCACCAAATAGATTCTTAAAATGGTCGTACCTTAACAAGATGCCCTTGAACTTCAATCCTAGATAGCTCAGGATGACGAGTAGATATGAGAAGAGCTAATGCAGTAGTTGTTACCTTGATCTGGTAGGCTCCTTGAATTTCACCTATAAAAGATATTTACCAGGAAACTCTCTCTTCATAAGGGAAATAAAGGAAAAAAGATAACAGTATTCACTATATGGTACTCTGTTACATGAGCATTCACCTTGTAGTTGTGACCATTCCGACATAATATATGCAAATGAATTTCCGTAGCCCTGGGCAGGAATAGCAAGCAAAAGGTTGATGAACTGATCAACATTTGGTGCACTTAGATGTACCTGCAACAGGTGGTAAATATTAAAATTTCCTTCATGAAACACCTCCAATGCACTATAAAACCAAAGATGTGATGATAGGGTTGAATTCTTTTTTGGGACTGTCGACCATAATGGTACAAAAATCAGAACTCAGAACACTAAACAAAATGGCACGTTGCTCTCCCAGAGCATGCAATGGCATACATAGAAGATATAAAACGTGAGTCAAGGGGGAAATAGCAAGTTTAAACAATCAAATACCCCAGGATTCAAACAAATACCATGAAATTTTGCCACGTAAGATAGCTAAAAAACCAAACATGTTACCATATAAACTAAACCTAAATGGACTAGTCAAGGCAGAAAAGAATAACAGCACTAAAACAAATAACCATTACATTAACCGTGCAAGATAACCAGACATCCACCATGAGTAGAGGGAGGGAGGGAGTTGCAACTCACTAGTCTGGCTATTATAACAACAAGAGAGCTCTTCAATCCTGTAATGTGGCTCGACTGCATACGTCTCACAATAGCAGCAATGAGCTCTGGAATGTGGGGAGATAGGTGCGAAGGCAGATGTAAAATAAGCTGTAAAATGTAGCTCCCAACGAAGAGTGAAACTGAACTCTCTAACTCTGGATCTAAAAGCCTGTTTAGACATTTAAGAACCATGATGTCAGCATATAGCTAAAAATCAAATAAACACTGGAACATTAGAAATTGGTTCACCAAAGAGAAGCAATGTATCTAAACAACGGATTGGCATAGAGAATGTGCAAGATACTGGTCAGTGCTACTTTTATCAAAATAAACACTGGAACATCAGAAATTGGTTCACCAAAGAGAAGCAGTGTATCTAAACAACGGATTGGCAGAGAATGTGCAAGATGCTGGTTGGTGCTCCTTTTAGTTCATTTTAATACTCCACAAAGATGTCTGCAGTTTACTAGAAAATCCATTTCAGCGAGGCTAGTACTTGCATTGGGATATTTTAAGTCAGCTAAAACTATGCTTGGTTGTCAACATGAGAATGACATAATAGAGGGAAGCAAATCGGAGCTCCTAGCTCAAAGACTGATGGTGCATTGTTCAATTTTTGCATATTCCTTTTGATTGCTGATGAAGATTGTCCAACAGAGGTACAATTGAAGAAATACGTAATTGCTTCTTCTGTATTCTGTAATGGCAAGTATGTTTAAGAACAATAGTGAGTTAGATTTTCATAATCTTAAAGTCACCTTGAAGCTGCACTAAGTAGCATTTTCAATGTATTTCCTTGTTCGCCACCCCAAACAAGCAACTCCTGCCGGCCACCTGATATAAATGCTGCCAAACATTCTGTCGCGTTCTAAATTGGCAATAGTTTTACATGTTAACGATAAAAATCCATACAAACTAGGTCAACTTTACTTGAATGATCAAATCATATGTAAGCGTTTACCTGCATCTCTCCGTGGTCATCACTTTCAAGAACAATTTGAATAGTAGATGTAAAGCATGTGTCAAAGACTGCCTTAACCACAGCAGTTGGAGCATTCTGAAATTTACACAGCAGCATGAAGATTGGAATTCGTAAGTTTATGAAAATACAATGTATATGGAATTTTTAGAAGAACTGTTTTTGAGTTGAACTTCATAGAACTTAGGAGATGTGAAGACATACTTTGAGTAACATCGTCAAGAGGTCCAGTGAACCTGCAACGAGTCCATCCGGCTGGATCTTGGACTACCAAAGAAACCAGAAATTAGACTTGCATAGTGCGGGCAAATGCAGAAAGAATGGTAATGATGTGAAACTGGCTTTAGCATCTTACTTTTCCTAAAATGGACCCAGTTGTTGGAAGGATCCGAGACACAAGCGGTTGTATACATCCAGGAGCGTTCTTGATGGCCTAAAAACTAAGGAATCCTGTTAAGTATGCTGTAACTCCCAAGGAGTGCAATTTCCAAAAAGATCATGTACAAAATTCCGCTGACAAATGATAAAAGATAGACAGGCAAAGCTCTTGTGAATGACCAGAATACTGCACAAAACCAGACGTGATAAAGAAAAACATGCAGAACAGATAGGCCACAATTGCATGCCCATCGGTCATCAACATTAGTCAATATTTAGGAGATACTACAACCAAATATACAAGAACATTAATTCATCCAACAAATCTCATTTTGGTCAACTCTCTTTTGCAATCTTAAAGAAGATCTCTGGACATGATGGTTCCAATGTCAAAGAACACAGAACATGTGTCAGCCCTACGTCAGTTTGTGATAATAAAATTCCTAAAGTCGGATTGGTGTATCACTTCAACATGGACTATAATCATCTTTTCATGCATACAAGAGGTAACAAATTAAATAACAAAATTCATGGTAGGACTGCCCAATTCTGACGAGAGCTTACCTCTAGAACTTCTACAGCATCGATACTGATGAATGGGTCAGCAATGTGTTGGGCCCAAACATCTAGTATGATAGGAGAGATGACTGGTTCAATTAATGTTGATTGTTCACCGCCTACATACCAAGTGGAAAAATAGTGATCTTAAGGGCAAACAAAACTCAAAGCATCAATATGCCATCACATATTTTGCAGCAAGATGTATTGAAAACATGTTGACAGACCAGATTTGATGGCTGATTGGAGCGTTTCTAGAACAAGATGCAGTGTTTCATCAGATGCCTGTCATAAGACATCCATATAGTCATTTCCTTCAAAAAGTCAAGACAGGTAAGCTTTATAATTTTACATATAAAATTACCTGCCTCAGAAGATCAACAAGGGATGAGAGTATGCCCATAATGTTGGGCTGAATCAAATTCTGATTAGATTCCGGTAAAAGTTGCGCTAGCACCCTACAGGCACCTACTTTAACTGGGGGTGGCCTGCCAAGTCAATATCTCACAGATAAATGTAACATTCTCCCTTGTCAGGGATTGTAAGACAAATGAATTCATGGCCTTACACATCTGAGGCAATCGCATGAACAGAATTGCATAGATATTGTTCGCAGATGCTCTTACTTATCTGACATGTTCTCCCAAATCAGCTTGATGAACATATAACAAAATAAATACAGGAAAATGAAGGCAAGGAAGCTCACCACTGAGGAGAACTTAGCCACAACAGAGAATGCACGGGCATGAAGAAATGGGTACTGGTGCACCCCTAGAAACCACGACATCAGTAATAGCACAGAGAGCTACACAATTCTCCATACCAAAGTAAAGAGAGATACCTGTCCCCACAATGTCAATTACCATCTGCTCAAGTAAATCTCGCACATTGTAACCAGAATCCTAAATAATCAGAAAACACATGATGAATAAGAGACTCATAAATTCTATTATTGATTTTAATAAACGAGAAAGACAAATTGCATCTGAGGCCCTCTGCTTTGCACTTTGGAGCAATGAGCCACTCTCTTTAAATTGGATATTATAAGCCTTTTTCAACTATATGCCCGGATATTGCAATTAGGTCCTTCCTTTAGTTTTGCAAAAGAGGGATGATGTGTCCTGTTAAATACGCCAGCTGGGGTTGCCATGTGATGTAATAGAACATACATCAACTTCTGTTAACAACAAAGAACAAGAGAAGGTATTCCATACCCCATAAACGGCTCGCCCAGTTGGTAGGTTGGATAGTAGCACATGTAAGCTTTTAGTGACAACTGGCTATGGGGCATGGGGACCAACAAGCCCAGGCCATGTTCGACTCGGTCAGAAGCAGAGGGGGAGAAATAAGTTGGGAAGAGAAGAAGAAATATAAAGAGAAAAATAATAAAAGCATGAGAAGTGAATAGGACCTCTAGCAATGACTTGGTGTCAATGGAAGTGAATTTTTTTTCTGTAATTCCATCCAATTCATGGTGCAGTTCCCCTTCTTTTTTGCAGTTGTGGAGCAAAATAGTTCCACCGTATGCGCGTACCACATCAGAATATCACAGGGAATCCATAATGGCAGGCTGAACATGCCACATCATCCCTACTGATGGAAGGGCTCAGTTTTAAAATCTAAGGTGGTAACAGGACATGCAAGACCTAATTCAAAGTAAAAGACCCGATTGCTTCTACATGCAAAGCAGAGGGATCTATGGTGTAAGCTTGCCAACAGAAAATGAGTTAATGAAACTGCTCAGCACAACAAAATTATAAACCAACCTGTGCTTCACACAGATGTTCTGAAAGTGAACCTAGAGAATAAAGTGATGCTTCATGCAGCTGGGACAAAAATAAATGCTGCATTAGATGGGTCAATCGCAGAAAGACGCTATGAGCATAATATTAGCAAGGTCAAGTACAATATTTGGGGGATAATTATATAATTAGTAGATAATAATTTTAAATATGCACAACTACTAAACAAGACAGACTTCAAGCAGGACTAACTTGGAACTTGTTTCTGTAGTTCAAATAAGATATTCCAAAGTGATCAGTCTAAAATCATGGTACATCACTAAAAAGGTAGTGAAGAACATAAAAAGCAGACTCTAACATTGTTGATAGAGGTGAAATCTTAAGTACTGGTTTCCTCTAAAAGAAATTTAAATACTAACAACTCACTCTCCACCAGTCGGCAGAACCTGCTTGTTTTAATTCACGTGATTCACGAAAACACATTTGTGAAGCTTCCAAAATTGAGTCGATTCCATAGTCCTCATAAGCAGTGACTATCTCTTCCAGCAAAAGAGATCCTGAAAACCATGAAGATGTGAGGAAAATGTGTTGCATTTGACAAATTCCTATTCAAGAATAGATTATAAAGATGTGTTTCTCTTGTAAAGAAAATGGTGGTTTCTTCCCAGCAAGCAAGGCTGTGAAGAGGACAAAGTCAAGCAAAGACATTTTGAGTCTCCAATTTAGTGTCAATTGTTTAATATATGCAGTAGTATTTTAATTTATTATTGATTGAAGTTTCGTCCGTCCTATTTATACATTTTGACAATCTTCACAAAAAAATACTGGTCAGCAACATTGCACTGTTAAAATATGTCAAATTAAGTTGACAAAAGAAGCAAAATTGCAGCTCGTACCAGACACACGACAGCTATAAGTTACATCATCCTCATCAGCAACATACTGGTTAGCATCACGTGACCAGTTCTGCACCTAAAATAACAAAACAAACAGACACATAAATATCTGCGAGTAAAAAACTAATAACACACAAATTATTTGTCCAAAGCAAAGATCAAATATATATTATCCATGTATCAACCAGTTCATATACCTGTTCTTCAGTTATCTGTTGAAAGGAAATAGTGTAGTATGCTAGCTCTTTAATGTTGCCTGCGATAACCTAGTGTAACACCAAAATCGTTACAAACAAACAAGATGCACAAAACAGTCACTAAAAAGACATACCTTTGCTAACAGAGAATTTCCCACGATTGTAGTCCATAGCTCAAATAACTGGAAAATATGAGAACATTGTAACATATCAAAGACACACAAGCAAAGGCGACAAATGGACTACAGTAAAGAAAATAGAACGACACCTAGAGAAGAATGTACCAACATAATAGAAATGGAAGAAGTTACCTGAATCTCAAAGGACTCAAGACTTTTTTCACTACCATCAGAATCATAGCCAACAGAATCTACATCATCTGAAGCTTGAATTGTTGACAGGTGATAGACCTTGAAGGACGAAACAAAGGTCTGCCACAATGGTGCAAGAACAGCTGTACAAAATTGTCCCGTTTATCATAAAGCCAAAAGACTAAAAGCAAGCTAATCTGCACCTGACAACAAAATCATAATTCATAACATGCAATGTTACTTGCCCGAAATTTTTGCTTCAGGTAGTCTAGGAAAGTTCTGGACAAGCTGGAGTAAACATTTCAGCACCTGATCACAAAACAAGCACGGGATTCAACAACTACCAACAATGCATGCTGTCAATCTCAGAAGAAAGATTATATGATGTATACCTCCATCTGCATGCTCCAGTCATCAGGATTTTGGGATAGCACCGGTGAATTCAAAATTAAAGAGAATTGCTCCATAAGTGGATCAAGCATTGAAGTCATCAAACTGACTGTCTCTCTCTGCACCAGCAAATCACCTCAGCTGGTTTCCATAACATGAAGGAACGACAGAAAGAATATAGCAAATAAACAATAGAAACTACCTTATAAACACCACTCATTGATCCAAGCATAGAAATACATGAATGGACTATTCCAAGAGCCTTTGCACGAAGAGAGTTTTCGTACAGCTGCTTTTCAAAATGGATGAGAACATATAACATTGTCTCCATAACAATTTGCTAACAAGGAGTAAACAGGACACAAACTTACGTGAGGAGATGATATTATTCTATACAGTGATGGGAATAGCTCTGGCACTAATTTTGGAATACATGTATCATCCAAATCATCTGATAGAAGGGCTAGGCATCTTAATGCTCCACGAACTGCAATAAAAAGTAGGCTACTGCTTTCAGGAAAAATAAATACTAAATTCCAAATTTGAAGTAATCATTGTTTTTGTCATCTTTCTATTCGAAATGTTTGGGCCATGAGAGCATCCTAAGAAGAAAAATTCCAGATTTACGCTATGTAACATCGACACACTAAACCAAGGTACCAATGTCATTGGACATTGGCACAGCCCCGACACAACAGTGACACAATCACACAACCACCAACATAGCAAAGCTTAAAACATGATAAATTAAAGGTGATGCCATAAGTGGCTAGGCATACAGTTTTCCAGAAAGAACGCTATAACAGCAAGAAAACAAGTTACTGTTGTGTGACATAATTTAATCCCTCACTGATGCAGAAAAACTATTGTTGAAACAAATTTACAAATTTTGCTGACAATGGTGTTCGAGTAGTCTTAGAACAAAGAATGGCCTAAACAGGTGATAAAGAATGTTGAAAGTTACATAATCCATTCTGAAAGAAGCATTTCTTTTTAGCCATACGATATATCACACAAATGTTAAGATATAACATAGTTGGCCGCCGCTTGTTAGAACTTTTGATACAATGATGTCTCGCAGTATCGCCATGGATGCGTCTTGTCATGTCCCATATCCATTTTTGTGCCCTGTTTTCCACAGCTTGAGCTTCAGCTTAAAGACATAAGAAGCTCAAGACCTCCCAAAATGGTGCAGCTTCTGCCAACTAGAGCTTCTTGGGGAATCCTAAGCCCCCTTTTTGTATTGAGAACTGAGAAGTTGCAACCCCTCTCCACAAGCTTCTTCTAGAGACTAGCTATTGAAAGAACCTAATTTGCTACAAAAACAACCCATTTGGAGGAGCTTATGCTGGTAGGAAGCTGAAAGCTCCAAGTTTAAGCTCAAGACTTCCAAACAGGCCTGAATACCCTGATTGGAAAATATTGGGAAGCAAGAAAACTTATATACCTCCATTCCCATTACTTTGATCACCAATCAACTTTAAGAGAAAGGGAAGTAACTCAGGCCAGTCTTCTGGCCAATCATGCTGCCCAATAGCTGCTACAGCCATGCCAATAGCAGTACGAATCTTCCCATGAGAGTCATCCAATGAGGTAAGAAGGAGCTGTCGTATAACCACCTGATGAGAAATAAGAGTGATAAGAATGTGATGTAATAAGAAGTCAACAACGTTAAAACAATAAGAATTTACACAGTAAGCATGTGGTTCTTGCGATTTATTTTAACATACAAACTGGTATTAATTACAACAATAGAGATAGAGACAAGTGTTGCCATATGTCACAGGAAAAATATTGATCGATTTAGATTGCACAAGTTCTGAACATTTATTCAGTGCTTGTTGTGAGAAGAGAACAACATGGAAAAATGACATCAGGGTCTGGTTCTGACCTGAGCCCTCATTTGTGGCATTCAAGGATTAAAAGCAGGAGATGATACCTTTTCTGAGGCAGAAACAACAGGAGGCACAAAATTGTCTTCATCTTCCTCCCAGTGCTGCTTGATGAACTGCTTTAACAAGACAGCAGCAAGGTACCAGGAAGTAAAGGACCAACAAACAACAAGAGGATAGTCGAACACGTGAAAGTCTAGTCTGAGAAAAATACAAGTATGCACAACAAAGTTCTGATATAAAAACAACTGCAAATAAATGACTGTGAGGATATCTGACGTAGCCCAAAAGGGACCTCCTTGTTGACTGTGACCTTTGTGAGGGCAGCTCCATATCCTGAGCAAACATTTATAGCAAAAACCAGGCTCTTGTCAGCTGACTGCAGAAGATTAGTGAGTGCAAAAAGGCACTTCATCTGTCACAGAATAGTAACCAACTCAAATAATTTGTTTCAGCAGACGGGTAGTCAAAAGTTTATTTTAAGCTGATGGCTACCAATAGAGCGAAAACCATAACTGACAAGAATAAATGAAAAACGATAGTACCAGAGGAACAGAAACAACCTTTTTACCAAGAGAGAAGTTGGTCCTGGCAAAAAAGCATCATTGCTAATTTTAAAAAAAATCAGTTGCATTCACTCTCATAATCACATTGTTGCCAACAAAACAACATTTCGATGTGAACTAAAGCAATCTATGCCCTCACTACTATCATCGTGCGCAGCACAACATCTGTTGCGGTAACAACAGGGCTGCTTTGCATCTCTACGGTGTGCTTTTCGGGTATGGTCATCTACTCATCTTCCAATCGCCTTTTTAGCAATAGCAGCGTAGAGCTCAGCACCACAAGCCCAAGCACAGCACTAGGACGCAGGGCGATCACACTGCCGCCAGACCAGGACTAAACGATGGTCTCCGAATCATCAGTTGTTCGCGTAGCTAAGGTGGATCGAATTAGGCGCTCTCGCTCTGTGGCCACTAACTCGGAGAAGAAGCAGCCTCAATGACATTACAACGCACACGCAGAGACAGTGGCTGGGGAGCTGAGGGGTGGCGAACCGGGCTGGATGGAGGCCTGGCGGAGGGACTCCTCGGCGAAGGCGCGGACGTCGCGAGCGGTGTCAAGGGTCGCCGTCAGGCACTCCACCAGCCACCGCTGGTCGCCGTCCGCCGCTCCCGCACCCGCCATTGGAAATCGATCAACCGCTGCCGCTGTCGCCGCCGCCGCCGCCGCCTAGGTCTGGGTTCCGCGTGGAGCTCACGGCGCGATCGCTTGTTGGGTCGCGCGGCGGGATCGATTTGGGTTTGAATGGGATCGCGCGGAGAGGTGGTGGGATTCGGGGAGGTTTTGTGCTAGGGTTTTATAGGACGGTGTGGTTGGGGAGACGAGGTGGTGGCGGCCGGGAAGACGAGTTGAGAAATGGGGATGGGCCTAGTGTGCCGTGGCGGGCTGGAAGGTACTAAAAATCACGTGAATATCCGTACATCTTTATGAAGTTTGTTAAAACTAGATAAAACTATCTTGCGTTGAATTTGTCATTAAAAAATCACAAATTCCTTATCCCTGAGCTCTTAGGTGAAGTGGCAAGACTTCAAAATTAGAGAAGAAGTGTAATTCTCTCCAAACCGTTTTAAGCCGGATCTAATCCGATACTCGACTTGCAAAGTGAATCTGCTATCTGAGATAGGATCCGGACACAGAATATGATTTAGAAGAAGGTTGATTCATGATGTGACACGCATATCGAGACTACTTCTCTAGGATATTTGGTTAACTATGCCCAATCCCCGCCACTCTTATCCCTAATGTAACATTATGGTGTTGATCGTGCCATGTCATTTGCTGCTCACAAGTCTCCTGTAAGCCCGTTGTCGTCACCTCCTCTTCCTTCGGGAGCTCCGCCAACCCATGCCTCCGTTGCTAACGCACAGATAATACTAACCTTAATCATCGCCACCATTCAAGTGAAAAAGATGACATGGCCAGTAACCTTTATGGCATGTACAATGGCCCATAACCTTTATGGTATGGACAATGGCAGAGAAGGCTTGTTTCTCTTGTCCTCGACCATGTCACTTAGACACAACACAAAAAAAAGAAATACAGTGATAGAAGAAGACCGTTTACTCTTGTATCAGTAATGTTATCTCTTGTATCAGTTGCTTTCAGCGAATGAGCCTTCTGTTAGCCTCTCCTTCATGAAGGAAAGACGATCTTCTCTCTTATCTCTCCTCCAGCAAACCTTCTATGTATCACCACGAAAGGACGGCTACCGTTACACCATTGTTGAGCACATGGCCTCGCGAAGGGAAAGCGATCCCCTCTCCTCACTCTCTACCTCATGTGAGCAAAAATCCTACGTGGCACCATGTAGGCCACACTATTACCGTAACCTTTGCATAGGGGCATTATGAAAATGTGACATCATCTAACTCTTTACCATAACACGTAGAATAATTGCTGATGTGGAGGAGAAAGAAGGATGATAGATAATAAAACCGATTCTTCGTGAAGAGTTACTCTTACACATAATAGAGCATTTAGAGTTAACCATATTATTTAATATCAACTCTTCACATAGAGTCGGTTTAAAAGACAATATCATCGTTTAAGTTATTTGATAGTCAATTCTAAATATCGTGGAGAGGTGAAAGAGTCAATGGCTAATTCTACGCTCGTAAATTTTCACGTGATACTCATTGGTTGACAAGTAATCCTCACGACTAAACACTGACCCCACGAATCAGCGACGTGCAATGACGCATAAAAGCCCGGACCCTAACAACTTGTTTGATTGGAGGGAATTAGAGCTAGGGAATGGGAGTTAAGGGTACTTGGGACTAAATGTCATCTATTTGGTTAGGGGAAATGAGAGTTTAAAGGGGAAGGAGAAAGGGAATTGGTGAATGAAATTCCCATCAATCTCTTCTCTGATTAGGACCTGGTAATTCATGGGAGAGAGAGGTAATTGATAGTCAATGACTAATTCTACACTCGTAAATTTTCACGTGATACTCACTGGTTGACAAGTAATCCCCACGACTAAACACTGACCCCACGAATCAGCGACGTGCAGTGACGCATAAAAGCCCGGACCCTAACAGCTTGTTTGGTTGGAGGGAATTAGAGATAGGGAATGGAAGTTAAGGGTATTTGGGACTAAATATCATCTATTTGGTTAGGGAAAATGGGAGTTTAAAGGGGAAGGAAAAAGAGAATTGGTGAATAAAATTCTCATCAATCTCTTTCCTGATTAGGATCTGGTAATTCATGGGAGAGAGATATAATTGATACTAATATCTACTCACCACTAAATGGGGGATTAGAAGTAAATAGCTATTTTTCTTGCATCATTCCTACCTCTACTCTCACCTCTAAACTCCCATTCCCCGTCTATCCGGTTGCCAAAAACGCTGTAAGAACCCTTGCTGAGTCAGAGCGCCGAGCCTCAAAACCCTAGCCGCCGTTCCAACCAAAGGGCGCGAACCGCCAGCTTAGGAGCACCGGAGGCGGCAGCGAGGAGGCGATGGGGAGGGACACGGAGGCGGAGAAGAAGAAGACGCCGGTGGCGCTGGCGCCCATCGCGAAGCCGCTCGCCGGCAAGAAGCTGTCCAAGCGAACCCTCAAGCTCGTCCGCCGAGGTATCCAAGCTTTCTCCGACTCCATTCGCCGTTGCTTTCGAAATTCTCTGCATATTTGCTCACGATTTTTTTCTCCAAAACAAAAAAACAATGACCATTGCAGCATCCGAGGCCAAATGCCTGAAGCGAGGAGTCAAGGAGGTCGTCAAGAGCATCCGCCGCGGGAACAAAGGGTCCGT
The DNA here is from genome assembly GCA_019208055.1 of Stipa capillata. NCBI lineage: Eukaryota > Viridiplantae > Streptophyta > Magnoliopsida > Poales > Poaceae > Stipa > Stipa capillata. The sequence continues at coordinate 349,960 of JAGXJF010002152.1, read as the reverse complement.
GGTTTCCTATTGCTAGTCCTCTAGTTATGTATAGCTTATTTGTTGATTTGTAGCCTGACCGTACATTGCAGCTGAGTAATTTAGGTGAATTAGCAGTAATGTGTAAATTCACGCGGTGGTATAATGTGTATTTCGAGTAAAATCATGCCGGTTTTCGAATTATTGGTAGGAATGATTTCTGTTACAAGTTTACTGACTGCCTTATGCTTCGCTTTGGTCTCTGTAGATTGTGCGTGATTGCCGGCAACATTTCTCCCATCGATGTGATAACGCATGTTCCGATACTCTGCGAAGAAGCCAATATTCCTTACATATATGTTCCTACAAAAGAGGTATATATGCTGCTCTGTACCTGCAATGTTCAACTTCAATCATTGTAATCTTCCAGCTGGAAAAACATACTCGTTATGATTCAGCCTGCTGAGATGTGAAAATTGGAGTATATTATATACATAGCCCTAAACTTAACAACACATTTGTCATCAGATACTTTGATATAGAACAAGCGGGACAAGTTGTGAAAAATTAGATACGAAGTAGTTTCTAGTGGTTGATTAATCTTTTGCATGTTGACTATTGAATGGGCAATAGGGGATACCATATATGAATAGCTAAATGTACACATTTTGTTTTGTGCTTTACAGTAAGCTTACCTAAACCTAGCTTAGTTGGAAAAGAGATCCATCTCCTCCACTTATCATCTTAAATTTAAATGTTGTTCCTCCCTTCTAGGCAACAATACTTAATGACAGGAAAAAAATGTTCCATGAATACTGTAGGAACGAGGGAGCACTCTTCAATTTGTCCACTCACACATGGTGATTACCTTGATGTGTCTTATCGCCAGTTGAGAAAGGACATGCCTCACATGGCCTTTTCCACCTTACTGAACTGTAACTAGCCTTGTTCATGTCTTATTTATCAGCGGTTTTGTTGCCCCACTAGCCAGTGCAGATCACATTTTTCTTTGGTATCATGAGCCAGACAGTCAGCTAATGCATCACGACTGTCTAATGGTTTTCTGTTGGACCTATGTCGTGCTTTCTTCGTCATCTCGTGTTGAGTGGTCATGAAAACTCTTGTTGACATTAATTTCAAAAAATAAGGCTGTTCTGAAGACCTGGCTTTGGTACATCCCCTGTATTTCCTCACCTGTTTCTTCAAGGTACATGTTGTGACCAGTTTGCCTATATTCATTATTGTGTCCTCCACATTGCACAATGCAAGATTTGATCAGTTTTTGCACTTGACAAATATTGGTAGCATACGTGGTGCCACACAGTACATTAAGAATCACCATGGTTGATAGTTTAAAAGGATATTCACGAGTTGTCACATTTGCATTTTCATTGCTCTTGGCACTAGCATAAAGGTTTCACTGCTCCTGATTTAGAATGAACTGTTAAGGTACATCTTGTTAAGAGCTTTGGGATATCTTTTATTTAGCCTTGCTGGCATCTAGCAATTGCCCATGCTGGTATCACCAGTCCTTTTATATATAACATTTAGCTGCTTGTGAATTGTTGGATAGAAAAAATTGCCCAAGCTTAAGTTGACATTGTTACTGCTGTTCTTACTGAGCATCAGGATTTCATGGCATATGGCTTCAACTTTCCTTCTGTAATGTGTTTTTTTGTTTCTGATACCAGAACCCAGATTACACGCCCATGTCGCTACAAGTTTTTCCTTGAGAAATTAATATGTCGATTTTTTTTATTGTCTAACGCACCTCAAAGTGAAAATTTTGTTGCTTGAACATGTAAAATTGTACTTCGAATCATCCAAAAAGGAAAAGACAACAAATATAGCTTTGCTAATGCTAAGTTACATTTTCACTACTATAATTGAGATCAGCAACAAGTGCTGGGCATGATACATGGTAAAATATTATATTTACTGACCCATCTTGTTTCCCCTCTTTGTGTCAGGATCTTGCGACTGCTGGCACCACTAAGAGGCCTACTTGTTGCGTATTGGTTCTGACCAAGCCAGCGAAGGGAGAGCTTGAGGAAGAGGTCAAGGAGAAACTTAAGTCGGACTATGACCAAGTTTTGTCTGAAGTTGCTGAGGTCACGTCATCGATGTTCTAATGTCACTCCCAGGGCCATCATAGCTAACAGAACCAGCATCCTCATCCCGTGCACGCGGTGTTTGTACTGGTCAATGGTCATTGTGACATGATCCTGTGACCAAGATGCTTTCGAGCGTCTGTGGCAGCACACAATAGTTGTTGCGCTAGATTATCAATAGTCTTGTTGGACCAACTGATTATTTTCGATGATTATATAAGTAGCACGTCTCCCTATGAAATTTACTCCATGTATGTTTCATTTGTTCTGACATTGGACTGGGCCAACTTGTGCGCTAAAATGCATTCTATGAAGGGACAAAACATATGCTGTACGCCTGTATCTGAGCACACAGAAGAGGGGTCCGTTTCTGCACAGCTGAGACCCTGAGAGGATTAGATGAAACACTGAATGTTTGGGACTTGTCCATGTCTGTCATGTGATGGAATTTATCCTTTGTAGCGAGGCCGCAGTGCAGTGCAGCCTGACAAGGAGTTCTCGTTTGCGTTACGGCTCTATTTGCCTTGTCTTGAGGTGCTTGTTGCACGCAGAGCAGGTAATGGTTCAGGCCTGTGTGAGCAAAAGCGACTAGCTCTCTTTGGATTCTGGCGATAACTATCTGAATCTGATGCAGGCATTGGCGACTGCATCTGAGCTTGATATGGGCATATCTCCGCCTCGATTTTGGAAACACTGAGCATGGTCCCCTCGTTTTGTAGGCTTGCGGTGGAAATCGAGAAGAGAAAATTTCAAGGAACCCCGGTTTTTGCGCACATGTAAACGCCAGATCACATTCTTTTGCAAAAAGAATGCACATAGCCATAGTTTCCGCGGCAAAACGTTCCAAAAAACAAGGGTGGTTGCTTGCATCTCGGCATGTCCCACTACATTGTAGTTATACTGAAGAACCCGAAGCTACGATGATCCGAGAGACCCACCCTGTTCCGAGTCACACTTCTATCTTAATTTCAAAGTTTGGAGATAATGTCCCTGGCCTGAGAAACCATGTGCCGAGAAGGACTTAGCCTTGCAGGACATTGGATTGATAAAGCCTTGCAAAGGTTTAATTGACTAATACTAGTTCAGGGATTCTATCCCATGGAGACTGTCCCTGTCTGTAAACTTCACAGTAACCAGTGTTCCATCCAACACTTGTTGCCACTTAACTAAAAAGCGCTGGCTACATGGCATTTTGGTTACACAAAACCCAGATCTTTGGGGTCAATGGAGAATCAAATTGGGCAAGGCTGCATACGTAGAGCATCGGAAATGCAAAACCATGAACTCGAGTGCGGAGCAAGTGGGCAAACCATTATTCTATGCGTCACTCAAAGTTTAAATTATTTCGTGTTTTCTTGCGGCAAAAAGATCTTAGTTGAAAACTAGTGCAGGTCAGAAAGGAAAGATAGTGAAGAGTTATGAGAAAAGCATCAGCAAGGAACCAATTCTCAAACAAAATAATTCACGCACTATTCTCCAACCTCCAATGAAACCACCCTTTCTAACCCCACCAAACAAAAGTATGGAATTGGGATTCTAACAGGTGGTCAAACTCTGGGAATGTTCACATTTTATTCTCATCTATACCATGCTTGAACTCTACAAGAACAATACCGATCCGACTCAAGATCATGACTTCCACATCCTTGCCTCCGATCCCCATGATGGTTGAGATTTTCAAATGGCTCCTTTGGATTGTAGGACTTTTGGAGGAATATAGTTCTCGTTGGAAAATTTCCTTTCATAGCACGTGGATTGCTAGAATAGTCATCTGTACTCCGAAGAATTCCTTGCTTTCCATATTGCTTCTATATATGAATTTTAACATTCACTCGGACTTCTTCTTTTCTTATGTACAGTAGTTCATCCCATTATCATCGTGTATTTCTTGTGATTTCCTTTTGACCCATCCAAATGTTCTTTCTTATTGTCTCTTCGTAATTTTATTTTCTATTTTACGTACTTCACATTTTTTTTCTTGTATTACATATTTAAAAATATCAAACACAGCATTCGTTTTGGGTACAGATCACGCGGTCATTCGTCATTTTATATTCCTGTGTTTTTCTTCCTCTTCTATTTCTGCACCTCTCTATACATGCTCCATAAGGAGGCATAACCAAAATTTCGTCGGCCGTATTTCCTCCGTTCCACCGGTACTGTTGCCCTCAACATCATAATGATCATCGGCATCCACGGCAGCGCCTCATGGTGCTGAAGACACTTTTTGATGCTTTGGCTTTCTCCTTTTGTTAACCCCTCTCATGGAATTCTGACACGCTTCCCAAGCCAGTGTGTCCAACTGCACCCCACCACCTTTGCCAATTCTTTTGTCGCAGAGAATCCCTCAAAGCTGCGCCATATGCGTGGCCATGCACAGCACAGCACAGCACGTCCCGATAAAGCCGCCCAACGTCCCGATAAAGCCGTGCCCTTTCTTTTCTTCGCTGCGTCCAACGATAGTTTTGTTCCGGTTCTTTTTGGTGTCTGGGTATACTTCGACCTAACCTCTTGCTTCCCACATTCCTTCCTTGTTTGGATGGAACAAACAAACCTCAGCATGTTTGGACTTGTTTACTCACCGTGAATATATTGCTACTCCACGTCTCTATCCGAGTGGTACTGGCTTCTGTCTTGACACTGATATACTACGATCGACCAATAATTAATTTAATAATATTACAGTTACGTGACATAACATTTGAATTCATATTCAAAAACACCGCACTATGGTTATGATTTTGTATTTGTTAATGAAATGTTATAGAAATATTTTACGGTCAAAACTTGAACTTAAACATAAGAGCATGGCTCTTGCCCTTAAAATATGTCTAGGGCGCCTCTTGACACTTGAGACCGGAAATGTCTACTTATATCTTAGACCATTTTAGAACGCAGAGATCTAAAAACAAAAGAATAGAAAAAAATCATGAATTAAGTGTCAATGTCTCGTGGATTCTTACTGGAATTTCAGAAAATAATAGTTTGGATGCCTTATATGAATTTTACAGGAAAATGGTTCTTGACTTAATAGAAAAGAGGGGAGAGAATGACTCATTTTGTCTTGGACTTCTCAAAGAAATTGTAACACGAGGTTCGAGTTCGTGTTTAGAATCCTATGATCCAAATGGCCGCCTACAAAAAAATTCCTATAGGATTTAGAAAATTCTACTTCACCCACTCATGTTTCGAGAGAAGTCAACATAACCCCCTGAAGTATAACATTGAGTAACATGCCCCCTCACCTTTGCAAAATCGTTCGAATCACTGCTTGTACTCAATCAAAGTTGTTTTTGAGAATGGTATTACGTATATGGCATAATGACATGGCCTGTTTGCTATTATGGACTGCCACGTCACCTGGCCCCACATGTCATATGCTTTTTCTCTCTCTCTCTCTAAATCTTCTCTCTCTCATGCTGGACTGCCACCGAAGATGACGAAATATAAAGGGCGAGGGGCATCTAGCTCACGGGCGAATGGCTCATCGTGGTGAGCACATGACTACTAAAACATAATCATGGAGTTGTGACAATGCTAATCATGGGGTTGCATGGATCCAGCAATGCTTCAGTGATCATCGATGGTGAGGTCCAACGGCGGCCATGATGGTTGCGTGTTGGGGTGGAGCTACGGGCACGGATGGACGACGAAATTGATTGAGAGGAAATACTTAGGAGGGAGAGGAGATGGTGTAAAGATGAGGAATTAATGAGAAGCTCATCATGGAGGGAGAGCAGGGCGAGGAGACGACGGCCTGAGTCGAGGAAGAATAACGAAATTGCAGCGATGCAGAGTTCAAGAGCTGGAATTGATGGAGATATCATATTTGCCTCGCTATTGGTGGACGGACTAGTGTGGCCTCATCACGAAGATCGGTGGCAGCGACATTAAATGTCAGCGACAGCAGCAGTGGTTAGGACAGAGGATGACTAGTGCATCGAGGTAGCAAACAACCCTGTCGTTGTGCCACATACATAATATCACTCTCCAAAACAGTTCTGATTGGTTCCGGGGGTGATTTGAACAGTTCTGCAAATATGAGGGGGCCGGTTACCATTTTTTGTACTTCGGAGAGTTATGTGAACTTCACTCGAAATAGAAGGAAGTGAAGTAAATTTATTCCTAATCCTAAAAAACTACTATAACATTCTTTTGTTCTAAACGAGGCCTTCTTAAATGGCTCTGAGATCAGATATATCTACTCTAGGGTCTGTGGCAACTAGGTAACGGTTGAAAATATACGAGGGAGACGTGATTGTCGAGCATGTCGGGTCTTGGAGTTCTCGCAACTAGAGAACATTCGAAAACTGGAGGATGTCAAAATTGGCTAAATGCCCGAGCCCCTCGGTTGGCAGAGTCTGGCAAAAATGACCATCTGACCCATCCACCTAGTTCAAACCCTGGCCAAATAGACGAAAAAGACCAGAATAAGAAGCAAAAAAGAAAGAAGGAAAGTTATAGACCATGATCCTTTCACTCCCCTAAGATTAACACACCACATTTATCCCTTTCCTCGTTCTCCTTTCCCCCATTCTGCGTTGTTTGTTATTCCCGTTTCCTATAGCGGGCAGGGGCAGCAGGGGTCACAGGAGTCGTCAGTTCAGGCAGCAGTCATACCTGTTCCCTCTCGCCTCTCCCTCTTGTGCTTTCGCTACCTGCCACCGCGCAAGCATCTTCCTTTCTGTCATCTGCCTCTGTCACGACATGGCCCCAGGGCTCCCTCCCCTGCCATCTTCGCTTTGGCTGCTGTGTGTGTCTGAGTGTGTGTGTGTGAGAGAGAGAGAGTGAGAGAAGGCTGCAAAGCTCCATGCTTTTCTTGAGCTCAGGCTTGTTCCATGTTTGAACACACACGTTACACGCAGCCACCTTCTTCCTTCTTCCTCCCAGAACCTTGTCATCACCCTCTTGACTTGCTCTCTCCCCCTTGCCAATGGAAGTGCCCCTCTCCCTGTCGCTGCTGCTCGTGCTGCTCGTCTCCTCCCCTTCCACTGCTCTGCTCTCCCCCAAGGGTCTCAACCCTGAAGGTGCTCTTCTCTCTCTCTCTCTCCTCTCTGTTTTGTTCCTTTCAGATCAGCGGTTCTGCAGTTCTTTCTTTGATCGAGCCAAGAACTATATCTGTAATGGCCGTCTCTGTTCGTTTATTTGAATGGTGCGTGCTTGCTCAATCTCTGGGACATCTGCAGTGCAAGTGCTGATTGGGATCAAGAACCTCCTCAAGGACCCCCATGGCGTGCTCAAGAACTGGGACCCGTACTCGGTCGACCCCTGCAGCTTCACCATGATCACTTGCTCACCAGACAACTTTGTCACTGGCCTGTAAGCAGATCACCTTCTATTCCACCGGCAGCCATCTCTATTTGTTTTACTTCTGCTCTTAATTACCATTGTTCTTTGAATGTTTTGACAGGGAAGCTCCAAGCCAGAATCTTTCCGGCATACTCGCCCCAAGCATAGGAAACCTGACCAGTCTTGAGACTGTGTGAGTGTTCTTTGTTCTCATGGATAGCTGGCCTTTCTTGGGGACAATATCATGGATAGCCTTGTCATTACCTCTTCTGTGTTGAGTGTTCTTTTTCCCTTTTTGACTGGGAATTCTTATCAATCTTTTTCGCTGTTGTAGTCTTCTGCAGAACAATAACATAACAGGGCCAATCCCAGCAGAGATTGGCAATCTGGCAGAACTCAAGACACTTGATCTCTCCAGCAACAAATTCTTTGGTGAAATCCCAACATCTGTGGGCCACCTTGAAAGCCTCCAGTACTTGTGAGTGGAGCTCTACTGTACAAACCTCTCTGAATGCTGTTCTTCAGACTTCCCATTTCTGGGCATATATCAGCATAATTATTGTTTTTTGCCATATTAAGTTGGGGACTGTTGTAATTTGATCAGGAGGCTCAACAACAACACCCTGTCTGGTCCATTCCCCTCGGCATCAACTAATTTATCACATCTTATTTTCCTGTGAGTAATTTCTTACTCTTCTGTGTTCTTGTTACTCGAGTAATTTTAGTTTGGTTTGTACTTACTGTGCACTTGTGTCTTTCAGAGATTTGTCATACAATAACCTCAGTGGCCCGATACCGGGATCTTTGGCAAGAACATACAAGTAAGGCTGCAGTTTAATTTGTGTCATTCCTCTTTGAATAAAACATAATTTTTACAAGGAAAGTATGAGACTTATATCAAGTTTTTTGATAAGAGGATGTTTGTTCTTTTGCAGCATAGTCGGAAATCCTCTCATATGCGATGCGAATACGGAGCAAAATTGTTACGGGACTGTACCGGTGCCAGTGTCCTACAACCTGAATAGCTCACAAGGCACTCTACCGCCGGGAAAAACTAAAACCCACAAGTTCGCAGTCGCATTTGGTTCTGCAACTGCTTGCATGAGCTTCCTCTTTCTTGCTGCTGGATTCTTGTTCTGGTGGAGGAACCGTCGAAACAGGCAGATCCTTTTCGATGTTGACGGTAAGTGAAACATGAAAATTTTACTTACAATCCATTCATCATTTTGAATTCTAATATATTGGCAATTGCAGATCAACACCTGGAGAACGTTAACCTTGGGAACGTGAAGAGGTTTCAGTTCAGGGAGCTGCAGGTTGCGACAGACAAATTCAGCAGCAAGAACATACTAGGAAAAGGCGGCTTCGGACACGTCTACAGGGGGCAGCTTCCTGATGGAACTCTCGTGGCCGTCAAACGACTCAAGGACGGCAATGCTGCCGGTGGCGAATCGCAGTTCAGGACTGAAGTTGAAATGATCAGCTTGGCGCTGCACCGGAACCTCCTCAGGCTCTACGGGTACTGCATGACTGCCACAGAGAGGCTGCTGGTGTATCCATACATGTCAAATGGAAGCGTCGCTTCGCGCCTGAAAGGTCAGTACCACAAATTCCCCAATATGCTCAGTTATCAGTTCCTTGGTAGGTGATAGCTGCTGCTGCCAAAGTTCTCTTGACAAATTAACTAGGAGGCCTGTTTGCCCTATAACAGACCCACTTGTAGTGCAGCATATGTTCTTTCTAGAATTTTCTAAAAGAACGGCGTAGAATTGAAAGTTGCAGTCCGACAAGCCGAACGTGAAATGACACGGAATTTGATGCTTTCCTTCTTTTTTGTTCCTTTGGGCAAAGATTTAGCACGAAGTATAGGATTCCTATCGAAGCAAATCCTCACTTTATTCCGGTCTAATAATTCCAGGGAAACCACCTTTGGACTGGATCACCAGGAAGAGGATATCACTTGGGGCAGCAAGAGGCCTACTTTACCTGCACGAACAATGTGACCCCAAGATCATCCACAGGGACGTCAAGGCGGCCAACGTGTTGCTGGACGACTACTGCGAGGCGATCGTCGGGGATTTCGGGCTCGCAAAGCTCCTTGATCACCAGGACTCGCATGTCACCACGGCGGTGCGGGGCACCGTCGGGCACATCGCGCCTGAGTACCTCTCCACCGGGCAGTCCTCTGAGAAAACTGACGTCTTTGGCTTCGGCATCCTGCTGCTGGAGCTGATCACCGGCCAGACGGCGCTGGAGTTCGGCAAGTCATCGAATCAGAAGGGAGCCATGCTGGACTGGGTAATTAATCAAGTTTCCATAATCTACTTGATAAAAGCAAATAAAGTTCATGGAACCATCTGATATGAATGAAAAGCACTTTGTCAAACCTTTTCATCTAAAAACTGCAGCACTCCTTGATCAATGAACAATGATGCTTAAGATAGCTCATGACAGCATTGTTTGATGATCAGGTGAAGAAGATGCACCAGGAGAAGAAGCTGGATGTGCTGGTTGACAAGGGCCTGAGGGGCAGCTATGACCGGATTGAGCTCGAGGAGATGGTGCAAGTGGCGCTCCTGTGCACCCAGTACCTCCCCAGCCACCGGCCGAGGATGTCGGAGGTGGTGCGCATGCTGGAGGGTGACGGCTTGCTGAGCGGTGGCAGGCGTCTCAGCGGGCCGACTCCCACAAGTTCACGGTGCCCGACTTCACCTTCAGCCGCTGCTACTCCGACCTGACCGACGACTCGTCGCTGCTGGTGCAGGCCGTCGAGCTCTCCGGTCCAAGATGACATGATCAGCAAGATATCTCAAGTTCCGAACAACATCAGCAGCAGTTCTTGTACAGCATGAGAACCCTATGTAGATTTGGAAATAATCCATACTGAAGTAAATACTAAATAGTGATGTATCTTAGATGAAGTGTACACAGGAGAGCACAAGCCCTGTACTGGTATTAATATTACAGATTTGGTAGTTGAAACAATAAGACTGGTTGCAACAAGGAGCTTCTCTTGAAGCTGTAAGGTCTTGCTTGGCTTGTAGTATCATTGTATGTTCTTTCGGCTGTCTCTTTCTGCTTTTCTGCTGTATTTTCAGACTGGAACAACCAAACAGGTGTTAAGGGCTTGCTGTTGGCTGGTTGTCTAAAAAAAACTGTTGTGTTGTGGGAATGTGAACATATAGCTTTGGGTTCATCCAAACGATCTACAACATTTTGAAAAATGAGTTCTGAAGCTTCAACACATTCTAAAAAGCTAGGAAAAAACAGCTTTTTCAAATAGCTGAATTTGCGCTATAAAAATCTATAGCCACTGTTCACAAAAACTGGTCGTTTGGTTGGACTGCAGCTTTTTCCAGTGAAAAACTGCTGAAAAGTCCAATCAAACAGGGCCTAAATCTTATCAAGAACCATTGTTGTGTACATAAAAGGTTGCACAAAACCCTGGAATACATGATCTATATAACCATAACTTCATATGGCCAATATAGCGTGACAAACAATATACATATACCAGCACAACTAATAAACTCGGCAAAACGTTCTTATTTTCAGACAAACATTAATCATACAGGAAAAGGCACAAACAAAAGTTTTATCGGCTTATGTGTTCACAAATCTGCAGTTCTTCCTGATCTCACCACCTGCAGGGTTTGTTATGTTGCCCATCTTGACCATGGAGTCCGAGAACTGCTTGAAGAACAGTGCGGGGTCGGCCCAGTACTTGTTGACTGTGTCGGCTGTCGAGTACCCGACGACGCTCGACCACATCTCCTGGTCAGAGTTGAGGAGGCCCTCGCCCTTGATGAGGGTCTCGAAGAAAGCGTTGTCAAAGGTCGAGGAAGTGTGGCTGTCCATGGCGCTGATGTTGTCGTCGCCACCGTCCAAGGGGCATATCTCCTTCAGCTTGCTGAGGTAGGTCGCAGACGCAGGGTCGTTCTTGGTTGTCATCTCGAAGTCGCCGTATACCCTGTCCCGGAAGTTGGCGCACCGGGCAAATCCGATTGTGTGGGATCCTTAAATGCAAATGTCATAGATCTAGTAAGTAATGTCCATCCTAAGAAAATAACAAAGGTACACCCATGCACATATCAGAGTTCAGAAAGTTCAGTTTACACATCCTACTTTAACAAGTTAATATTTCGAAATTTGTTCCAAAGTAATTTTGATAGCTTATAGCACCTCATTGGCTGGTTGTTTTAGTCTCAACTGAAGTAGTGATTCTAATGTAAAATCACAGCAGTCAAAAGAGAGCATACCGACGAGGGCCACCATGTCAGTGGCATCAAGGCCCTTCTCCCAGAACTTGGAAATAAGGGTGACGAGGGCCCTGCTGAGCGGTGGGGATGTCACTGTTTGCTAGGTCAAGGCTTGCCTTCTTGGAGTCCAATCTTCCCACTGGGACATCCCAGTAAGGCCCACCTACCTGAAAGAAAATTTTCCTTGTTGTAACATAGATATGGAATTTGTACTGTTCTTTGTATGCATGCAAGTCTCGATACTGGCACGCTGGTAGCCAAACAGTATCCAAATGGTACACCAAGTTTTATCAGGTAGCAGCAGGTTATGATGAAATGTATGTTTGGATTTCTAATAGTATAGTGAGTTATTTTATTTCTTAATTTCCTCAAATGGCAAACCTAATATGAAACTGATGGAAGCAAAAGCATGTAAGAGTTCTAGTTTTATTACCAGGACAACTGCATCCCTCGCTGCAATGGCAAGCAAGTCTGCACAGGAAACTATTCCAGGACACTCAGCTTCCAGCTTTTCCTTAATCTTGTCAACCACTTCAAATCCCTTCAAAGAGTTGACATTCTGGTCTGCCTGCTTCTCTCCAATCATGGTTGCTGTGTCATCAAGCAGCACCGATCCATCACAGCCCTGCAACAAACATTCAGATGTTCAGAGCAAACTCAGTGTTGCTCTCAGTATGCACATCGAAGTGTGGATTAGCAAACCATTTTGGCGTGTGAAGTTCAGAAAGATTGGGTAGTCAACCTGCACAAAACAGTCGTGAAAATGGAGACGAAGCATCAAAGCGGCGTTGCGAGGTTCAGCGCGCACCGCGCACTCCATCTCGGTCCGGACGATATGCTCCACATTCGGGCATGTCTTAGAGTACTGCTCCAGGCTCAGGTTTGAAGGGTCCTGTGCCACCAGCAATGGCACGGTCAGGAGAACACAAGCCATGCAGAGAGCAAACGCCCTGAAGCACATCACAACTGTAGCCATTCTGACCTAGTTCTTGCTGTTCCTTTCTTTGGATTGTTCAGATGTTTTTGTGGCAAGTTTCTTATTTTGCATGGGCTTTATAGCAGAGTTAGACAAGGCTACGTGGTGTATGGAGAGAAATGGGGTCAAGGAGGAGATGAACTAACTAGGATGTGGTTGGTGGAGTAAGCAAGCAGAAAGTATCAGCACTATTAATGGGTCAAAGGCTCTCTCTCTCTCTCTCTCTCTCTCTCTCTCTCTCCCTGTAGTAGTGTTTGGTGGCTTTGGGTTCACCAATCTGGAAAATCCCAAGAGCTGCTCAGGTGCATTAAACTATTATTCTAGCATGCTTTTCTTTAATCATTTGGACGTTTCCAGTGCTATCTTTGGCAACAGGAATTCAGATCTACAGGTGTTGAATGCTAACTCAGAAATTGCTACTTAAGTACTTAAATTTAACTTGTGTTACTGAAAAACCTCATGTTCCTTTGTTAGGTCATCTTCCCATGAACATATGCAGTTGAGTTAGAATGTGTTAACTTGATCTATCCATCACACTGTTTGCAGAAACAGGGACTTTTCTTCCTTTAGAACAGATAGAAAGACCAATAATTCTGGAAGATATCTATGCCAGTATGGAAAACAAAAATGGTAGCAGCTGTCCGCAAAAGTGATGCCCAGGGACCAAAGAAGAGACTTAAATGGTACAATCCTATGCACCACCATATGGAATATCTAGAAAGAAATAGACACGAGGATCTTACAAAACCAGACAGCTACAGTGCAAGAAGTGGCTGCCAAAGCCGAGGATATATGCAAAGGAGAATGTCTAACCCCTTGTCCGTTTAACCCCTGTACTGGCCTTTCATGGTCCGTCGTGCAGTTAAACCTTAATTCCTTCTTTTAATTGATCGGCAGAGCCCCTGCCTTGACTCCAAAAACAAAAAAGAAAGCTAAAAGGTACTATCTCAGACAGAGGCCTTACCTTGATGAGTTTACTTTAGTTGTCAACATCTTCTACAATTTCTGTATCATGGGGCCCATTCTTCAGTCGCCTAGTCTTGGCAGCTCACCACTTCACCAGTCACCACCTCTACGGAAATTCTGTACATATGTACTCACTCATGAAATGGCATAAAGATAGATTTGAGGAGAAAAGGTCTTTATAATTTTAGCTGTACAGATTAGATGGAACTACTGGTGGGAATTAATTCTTCCTTTAGACAATCCAGGCACAAAATGGATTAAATTTTTCAACATGTCATGCTATTGCTTAAAAAAATCAAATAATCTGAAGCAAAATTTTTGTGTAACATAGTGTGGGGCTATAACCAAATAAGCTCTCTAAAACCAGGAAACAGACAAGTTTGAGTTTTGTTTTGAAAATTTTGTACAAAGACTTGTTCAACCATCGAGAATATCTATTGTCCAGATGATATTTTGTAAAGCAACTTCATGTGCAATTCCAAGTTCTTGTGCTACATCTATACTTCCACAAAATTAAAGGGAAATGCACAAATAACACTACTGGTACAAAAACATTATATCTTGTCTAGTGTTTGACATAAAATGAATTCAAACGCAATACATGCAAACTCAGTTCATCAATGGTTACTCAAAAAAAAATCATCAATGCAGCAGGTATCTCTGGCTGTATGGCACTGGGCACTAGCAGTACTTATATAATCAAATATACTCTTACAAAATACTATGAACAAAAACAAGAACAGAAACGTGAATTTTGCTGACGACAATATTGCAAAAAGCTGAGAATTCACCATGGCCGCATCGCTTATGGCGTAACAGCGCTAGGAACAAATACATAACTCACAAAGGTTGCGTGCTACTAGACTGCCAGAGATGGATTGGCCCTCAAAACAAAACAAAGATTGTAGATAGAATGAGGGAAGTGCAATGACGATTCTTTATCTGTCAGCAAATCCTCATAGCTAAAATAAGCAAGACGCATCGGTAAATTGGCTTCTCCACTACGCCTCACCTTAGATATTTGCATATGAATAGGACGGCAAAGAAACTATCTAGTGACATGGCAGGGTGCTTTTGAGCTTTTCTCAATAACTCAACTTGCTACCTCACACTTGAGGTTCCAAAAGGCGGAACGGCTAAGAAGGACGCCAATGAATGGCACAAACCTCATGCTTTGGAATCCAAAAGAAGCCACCCTTTTCTCTTTTGCAAAAGGGCATGCAACTGCTCATAAAGAGAGATGCAGCATCTTGCCTCCTTTATACCACAATGACTTCCAGTTCTCTCTAGTTTCTCCCTTTAGACTTAGTTCAGTCCAAGGAAAGACAATTGTATCATCTAGGGCCAATCCTAGGGTACATGACAGAGTTCTCTTGATCCATGCAATACACCTCGTATGATTTGCATTAGCAACTGTTCAGCTCATCTGTCATAGAAATCCAAATGTAAAAGGTGAACAAACAGATCATCCCAACAGAAATTAGAACAGTAAATCAAAAGTAAGATTCAAATCTTGTTCCTGCAAACATGCAAATTGCTTTCCCTAGAAAGATTTCACACCAGCTCAAGCAGATTTAGCCAAACAACAAAAAGCTAACTCTCCAAGCGTGCCAAGATGCATCAAATGTTTATCTGAAAACGAATCCGCATCGGAGGACTGGCATTGGCACAGGATAGTGAAGCAGCAACATTCAAAGCCAACAAAAAACTCGGCACACAACCATCCTCGCCGGCATGAATGATGCCAAGTGTCACCGCACTGCACCTTGCACCCTACTATTAGTACTCTGCGCTGAACTTCCAACACTGGTGACCTTCCCACACTCACACAGTCAGTGCTTGAGAACATAAGAAAGAACCATGAGAGGTAGAGGAACAAGAGAAGACACATACACAGACATGTAGGAAAATAGTAGCTACTACCTTCCCTAAGACTCTTTACATGGTCTATGTGGTGAAAGTCACAAGGTCTCTTCGTTCATGAACTATAATTTCAACGGCACCGTTTACGAGGAGGCGGTTGGAGGAGTAGGGAGCTGCCCATGGGCCAGGCTGTGTGACGGATGTCGCGCAGCGCCAAGCGTGGTGTACTGCCGGGCCGACTCCGCATACCTCTGTGCATCCTGCGATGAGTGGGTGCATATTGCAAACCGTGTGGCTTCGTGCCATGAGCGTGTGCGCCTCTGCAAGGCCTGTGTGCATGCACCTGCGGTGCTGGAATGCCACTCGAACGCTGCAGCGCTGTGCGCCGCCTATGAAGCACAGGTGCACTACGCAAACCTTCTCGCCGGGATGCACCAGTGCGTGCCCGTGGTGTCGCTCCCGACCACAGCTATTCCGACTGCTTCTTTACTTGCTGAGGCAGCAGCCACCACCACTGTCCTTGGCGACAAGGAAAAGGAGGTGGACTCTTGGCTGCTGCTCAGCAAATATTCTGATAAGCACAATTGCAGTGGGAACAACAACAGCAGCATATACTTTGGTGAAGTGGATGATTACTTTGATCTTGTTGGGTACAATTCATACTATGATAGCCACAGCAACAACAACCAAGATCAGTATGGGACACAAGAACAGCAACAGCTACAGGAGATGCAAAAGGAGTTCACAGAGAAGGAAGGGAGTGAGTGTGTGGTACCTTCGCAGGCTGCAATAGTGAGTGAGCCACAGCAGAGTGGTCATGGAGTTACAAGGACAGAGCAGGCTGCCTCCATGACTGCTGCGGTCAGTGCTTACACAGATTCCATCAGCAACAGCGTGAGTTCATCTATTACTATGGCATTGCAGCTTACATATATGTCATGTTGTCATGTGTTTGAATTAGAGTTCAATACTTCAAGCGAAAGACCATCTCAAATAAAATGATAAGATCAACCAAAGAGTGCATTTGTTGGTGGAAGTAAAGGGAGTTTTTAGTGTTTCCCCACTTTTTGGTTCTTTCCTCAACTTTTTCTACTTCTAGGCAAAGAAAACTAGGCTGAATATTTCCAAAATGGAACACTGTCTAAACCACTTCAAAGAAAAGTACACAATTCTAGGCAAATTAATTCATTAGTTCCTGGACATTGCAGGTGTCAGAGACCCCGCAATGATATGTAGATGGGTTTCAATTGATTTTGTACATACAGAGTTTTTTGAAGCTTTTCTACTGCTGCAAAGCAAAATAATGTAAACTGTGCTTAGGGATAAAATCTGCATTATCCTTACCAGTTATGAAACATCTAATGATATCTCATATACTTTCATGTAGTGATTGGTATGTATAAAAAAAAGGTTGGTAAACAGAAAGTGTAGTTTCTAGTTGGCAGAGACTTTGGGAGTTTGCATATGAAATGACTTTTTAATAAGTGAGCTAACTTGGATGATCGATGTTTATGATTTGACCATTTGCTGATTCCATCTCAGATATCTTTCTCATCAATGGAAGTGGGTATAGTACCAGACAGTACGGTGATAGATATGCCACACTCCAGCATCCTGACACCTTCTGGAGCCATCAATCTCTTCTCAGGTCCTTCACTTCAGATGCCACTTCACTTCAGCTCTATGGACAGAGAGGCCAGGGTCCTCAGGTACAAGGAGAAGAAGAAGACCAGAAAGTTTGAAAAGACTACACGTTATGCAACAAGAAAGGCGTATGCCGAAGCACGGCCAAGGATCAAGGGCCGCTTTGCCAAAAGATCAGATGCAGAAATCGAAGTGGACCAGATGTTGTCAACTGCAGCTTTATCTGACGGTAGCTACAGTACTGTTCCATGGTTCTGATGGGGCCTGATGAGACATTATCTAGCACATGGACTTACCAGTGATAAGGTCCAGTCCAAGTAGCAATAGCAAATGAATGCTCTGAATAATAGTGTGGTATCTACAACTTAACTGACTAGGTACCTTAGCATCTAAGTTCTGCTTTATAATTTCAGATAGCAGATATGTGTTGTTGGCTACTTGCTCCATCGCTTTTAATACTTTAAGTGAACAAAGAGCAGTATAATAGGATGGAATGTGAATGTGTAACAACCATCATGGGGTGCCCAACCATAGTAAAAATTATATAAAACAGAAACACGACTTTGGGGTTTGCAATATAGTTACATCGCATGTGTGCAACATATATCTGTTTTAATTCCATCCTACAAGATAACTATTCTGTCATTTCATTTTCTGTTTCCTGCTAACCAGCCTACGTTGAATGGAATCAGAGCTTGTTTCCTTACCAGATGACAGATGAAACACCAGGTTGAGTGTGTCGAGATATTTGCCTAACAATTATTATCATCCAATCCGATTAGAGTTTCACCAGAGGTGAAGTGATGGCATTATCACAGCTTTATTCAGCAGCTAGTGTTCTTGCACTTCCCCAAATCGTTCTGGACAGAAAAGAACTTACTGATGCTTTAGCTGTGAGCATCATATCTTTCCAGCATCGCCTAGCTCTTCACAATACCATGAGCTATTAGTGATCAGTAACTCGGATATTAAGTTGTAGGGGCTAGGGACACTGTCCAGTAGAGATACACCATTGTGGTTCCTCTAAGTACACTAAACCCACACAAAAGCCTCCCTGCTATTTCCTTAATGAAGTGCACATAAATCCAAAAATTCTTCTCATTCTCGGACCATCCAAGAGAAAATTTGAGTTTGCTTCCAAGCCATTGGAGAAGGCAAACTCAGCTAAAAATTCCATGCGTCAAACCAAGATGTTGGTTCAACTCCAGCGACTGGGTGGCCCACCTCAGTGCATTCTGTCTAGGTTTGACCTATGTGGCCCATAACTGTCAATGCGCTTTCTCATTCTTAATGTATTCTGTCTAGGTTGTTTAACTTTACTAAGTGAACTGCAACAAGTTAATACAGGTACATCTTTTTCAGTCTAACGAAATGGTTGAAAAAGCAAGAAAATTTTGGCTACATTACACATGAAAATCCTTATAAAGGCACTAGGGGGCAGATCTTGACCAACATAGTAAGGAAATGGCTATATGTACTCAAAGATTGCAAAAATCCAAGGTGCAAGTAAAACTTACTTGCTAGAGAACTTTGAATTTGGTAAGTCCCCATGCTACATAAAGATGGAAATAGGTAAGCAACATTGTCCTGCAGGTATGCTCTGTGAATGGGTTAATTTCCTCTTTAACTTTCCATCGAATTGCAATTTTGGGGGCAAAAAAATAACCTCC
Organism: Stipa capillata; assembly: GCA_019208055.1. Classification (NCBI taxonomy): domain Eukaryota; kingdom Viridiplantae; phylum Streptophyta; class Magnoliopsida; order Poales; family Poaceae; genus Stipa; species Stipa capillata. The sequence continues at coordinate 331,224 of JAGXJF010002152.1, read as the reverse complement.
GACTTATTGCATCTATTTAATCTTGCCCGTTGTATCAAGACATGAGCATGACACAATTAATACGATCGAAATAATACGGATTCGGTTGACGGTTTGACAAAAGACAAGGAGTAGTGGTGAAATTCCCTCCTATGTGGTAACGGGGGTGGAGCCAACAACTAGTACTCCTTTGTGCATTACTAAGATCATCAAGATTTGGCCCAAACCCCCGACACCCCGAACATGCTACACTGTAATTCCGGGAAGCGGTTCCTGATTCCTCCCTAGCGCGTTACCAAGATCAACATTCTCATGCTCCACGGAAAAACTAAACTAATTAACCCTGTGAAACAACATGCATTCTGCAGTGCAGACACAATATTTGTGGAAACCTAGAAATGAACGTGGTAGAAATATTTTACTGTTCTTCCTTTTCTTGAGACGAATTCGGTGCGCACCTCCTCTCTTCCTCAGCGCGGACGTAGCGGCCGAGGAGAAACGGAACGGACGTGGGTGGAGGCGTACGGCGGCCGCCGGCGCCGACGGCGCCGGCGCGGCGTGTGCCTGCGTCACCTTCCCGAGCGGTCGGCAGGAGCAGGACAAGTCCGTCGTGACATCCGACTGTGCCGCGATTCCATCGCATTGCGCCGCACGCCGCCGCCGGCCGCCGCGGCGTCGTTCGAGGAGGGTGCAGCAGCGCTGCTTGCCGCGGGAAGAGAAACGTGTTCCACAGTCCCGCCAACGAGAGGCGCTCACGGAAAATCTGTAATACGTCTTCAACTCAGGAAAACGTGTTTAGAATAATGTGGGGACGTGGTGGTGCGAAAATGGGCCTGATGCAGTTGGGCCGACCGCATAGGCTATTCTCTAGTCGGGCTCCGGCCCGGCCCGGCCCATTTCATTCATGTTCCATTGAGGGACACAACCAAAACAGCATTCCCCTCAAAAGAAAAGAAAAAAACAGCATCATCTATTCATCTCATTGCCGTTGTAAATTTCTGAATGATTTATTCTGCTTACTAAAGCTTCTCTCGATCGCTTATACACAGCGTTTACGCGATTCCTGGACGATGAAAAAAGACCATGGATGCCTTGAATTGAGCCTCTCTTTTTCCTCATATTTTCTCGCATTGACGAATGCGAAAAACGTTGCAGCTGCGACGCTGATACTCAGTTACTTTATCACCTTGATCTTACCCACTGCTTATGCTGATGCTCACGCTGATTAATGTATAGCTAAAAGGTTTTATTCACATCTCATATATTCTCCCAAGGAAGATGCGTACAGGTGATCAGGTGACCTCGATCTTTGTGTGTGCATTCTTTGGTGCTTGAACAGGTGCTGCCCTGGTTTCTTCTTACGGGGATGCTCCACTACCACACTTGTTGCGAATCATAACAGTTCGAACTTGCCTTCCAACATCAACAGCGGATATGAATCTTTCTCGGCGTGGCGTACCGTCACGAAAGTTGCCGAGAACTAAGGCGTTGATTGTGTGGTTAATTGAGGAGGCTGTACCTTATATCCATCAGAAGTATAACTATGTTTTAACAGGATGGATTGTATTCTTTCAATGTTAGACGACATATCTATCAATAGCAATACGTTAATGATCGACTTCATCGATCTTCAAAACTCTGCGATTTTGGTCCTCGGTGAGTATTATGTGAATGTGTGTGTAATAGTGTGCATCTACATGTTAAACTCAGTGTTCTCAAAAAATTTGTCAAGCAACAACATACTTAATTTGGTCAGTAACAATACATATCTATATCTATTCTACTAATAAAAATGCGAGTTAGGGTTTGATGCACTTTATCCTGGCCATCCAATTCAATCCAATCCAATTTTATGGCTTAAGAATTAAGTTGAATCATTAAAAATTATGTTTTAGTTACACACTATTAACCCCCTGTTAATTACTCTTGGAAGCTCCATTTCAAAATCATGCCTATGCACTTGTCTTCCTCTATTAATAACACGTAGATTATTTGTGCAAGTTAATAACCATATAATGTGCATTTTAGCCCAAAATTTCTGCCAGTTTATTCTAACTATTTTTAGACCGTACTAGTATATTCTAACTTTGAATGTGGACGTAGTATGATCGACATAAGTTCTAAATATTTTATTGTATAACATATTTGGCGAGACGTGGATTGTACATACGTAATTGCTAGTGCGTTACAAGGTTATTGTTGGTCAATGGAGTAAAGATCTTTGAGGAAAATGGAGCGAAAAAGATTTGATGAACATAAAAAAACATAGAAGAAAAATGAAGGAAGTTGTTATTTGCTTCCTTCTAGGTGGTTGCAGCTCGATCGATCACCACCCACCATGACTGGGCGATGTCCACATCATATTAACCCTATTATATATATGTTTAATATTATTAAATTACTATTATATATATTTAAGTTGGTAGTGGTTATTCATCTTGATTCATCTATATTATCTTCTCATTTTAACCCTTCTCTCCACTAATCATATTTCTCAAAAATATGTAAGAAACACCAACAAACTAATTGTCTTTGATATAATAAAGACATAAGAAGTCTCTAAGAAAAATCAACAGACTAATTGCATTAGATATAATAAAGAATTCTCTCAATTGAGTCTGAGGCCACCTCCACGTTGCGCACTTCATCACCGACCGATTGCTGCTGCTCCCTTTCGTATGACATTAAAATTGAACAAGACATGCTACCACATAACTTGACAAATAAAATAACTATCATATTTTAGTATAATACATTAAAATTGAACAAGACATGCTACCACATAACTTGACAAATAAAATAACTATCATATTTTATTTTATTATACTATCTTTTTTACAAAATTTTATCTGTTGTAGCGTATAGGTACTTTGTTAGTCTTATTATAAATAGGAGATTAAATGGTGTATAATCTATTTGACAAAGATCTAAGGGACAGTACTCCTGGTCGATGGTCACGCTGAACGATCGCTGCGTCTTCGCGCATGCAAGTATGATTTGATAATGGCTAAACGTTTCAGCTCCATAAGAATCATCAGAGTGGCGCAGCGGAAGCGTGGTGGGCCCATAACCCACAGGTCCCAGGATCGAAACCTGGCTCTGATACGACGTTCTTCTATTTTTATATTATATTTCTTTTCAATTACCCCCTTCCTTTTTAAGATTCTAGTACGTACGTACGTGTCAAAATTGTTGTGTAGAATCTTTAGCGGAGCATACGTACGTGTCATCACAACAATCAGTGAGTAATTAACTAGGAAACGACGGGATTCATGCTCACACACAAGAGCAGCGCATAGTTTGTGTATCTGTTTGTTACATTAGTAAAGTAATAAGAAACATAATTCTATATTGAGCCTTAGAGTCTTGTACAAGCGATAAAATGGTGTGAGTTCTACTAAAAAAAACGAATACTCCCCTAGAAACAAAGGATATAATGGTATATATTATCCTTAAAGAAGTGAATTATTATTATTATTTTAGAAAAAGAAAACGTTAACGTTTATTTTGGGGAATATTTTAGACAATGGCACCAATCTAAGGATATGTTAGGTTATATGTCACAACTTACCACCTAAGATAGCTAAATATCCCCTATACAAATTAGACCTTAGATTGCAAAATTTCTGTTTTTTGTGCTATTCAGAATTGAACCGTTTTGTGGTTTTGTCCGGCAAATTACTCCAACTTTTAGACTAACTTTCGTATAACTACTGGTCGCAAAAACAAAACTTTCGTATAGCTAAATTTTTTTCCCATTAAATTATCAAAGGACTGCATATTTAAAAAACAGTGTCACAACGTTACATTTCTTATATGATTTTTGGAAACTACACATTTTAGGGTTTCAACGGAATTGACCAAGTTTGGGCCATCCATCAGCGATACAACCATGACCAGCCCAGTTATGAAGTTGCACCGGTCCCGTTCATGATCGTATGAGTAACGAATGAATCGTGTCTATTAGGTCCATTGTAAATCGTAAAAAGTGCGTTTCTTTCACCAATGATATGAAAATAAGTATATTTTTGCAAAATTTCTCCTTAAAATATGTAGTTATTTTATAATTTGTGAAAAAGAAGTGTAACTCCAAGAAATTTAGTCAAAATTTGAGTTCGGTTTCTTGGGGATTCTCTCTCATCTCAGTCCGGCCTGAGCAAAAAGAAAACATAAATGCAAGTAAGCACCACTCCAATCCCCATCTCTCCTCACACACACACACACACACACTCTCTCTCTCTCTCTCCTGGCACAAAATATGAACAGCACAGCACTGTAGAGGGGGATCTCTGAAAGTGTTGATCACACTTCAGTTAGAGTAGCAGCAGCAGCAGCCGTAATAAAGGTGGCAAAGGTGATACGTTTGAGACAGCGCGTGTGGTTCAAGGGGATCCGGGGCCCGTCCTCAAAACCCCCGCTCTTTCTCCCGTTTCTTGCAGCTGCGCAAGAACGCCAGTGCGACCGTACAAGGGGGAACAAGGCACGGCGGTGCTGAAATCGAAGGAGACGAGCAGACGCTGAGCCGGGTGTCCTTGTGATCTTCTCCCTGTCGCAACGCTCCTCCCTTTGCTGCCATTTTATCCGTGGTTGCTGACCAGATCGGGTCAAAGGTAGCATCTTTGAGGCAGTCGGAGCAAGAGAGGTGCGGTTCTTGGGCGTTCTTGCGGAAGCCATTGCGGATCGTCGGAGGTGAGGTGCGGGGGCCAAATCGCAGTCTTTTACTTGTTCTTGATTTTTGCATCGTGTGCGCCCATTCCAAGGTTCATTTAGTTTATTTTTGATGGGGGCTAGTGGATTAGGTTTATGTGTATCTGTGCTCGTCAGTCCACCCTTGTTTGCTTTCACTGCACTTCATTTCTTTATGTGAGATTAGGTTTAGTCAGTTGATGGGGTTTCCCCCTCAAAAGATGCATCTTTGTGGGGTTGGTGGATTTGGTATTGAGTGTTTGGGATTCAGCAGCGCCACATCTCAAACTAGCTTTATTGACCTTGACCCCCAGACTTTTGGTCTTCAACAAGTGATTCAAGTGAAATGGATGAGAACAACAGCACTGATTTGGAGAAGGATCAGCCCAGTGGACACAACCAGCATCAGAGTATCCACGGCCCGGGGTTTCTCGCCGTCGCCGGAGGCTCATATTGCTTCTTCTACTAACGCGTCGACGGCCTCCATGGGGAATCCATTCCCTCCTGGCTTATGGAATCCACCTGGGCAGAACTTGGGCTTGGGTGAAACAAATGCAAACGCTATGAACGCTGGGCACCCGTTCTCATCGTTTTTGGGGATGCTGTCAGCAGGTGTGTCCCCATTCGCGGCCACTTCTGGGTCCGTAGACCGTGGAACAGGGTTTCCTTGCTTAAATGGAAGCAATCTTGGAGCCATGATCAATCACCCTTTCCACGGTACCCAGCCTTTGGGTAGTTTCCAAAATGGTATTGAGCCATATAGGGAGATTGAGACGCCTGTGGGCGGAGGTTGCAACTATGCATCATTAACTGGTGATGGACAGCAAGGAGATGCTAAGAGGTCACATGGTGTTTTTGCCTCTGACAAGGAGTTAAGCAAACCAGAGAGCAGTGGTGGTGCTGGCCAGGATGAGGGACCTAGTGTGTCTTGTACCAAGAAGAGGAAAAGATCAGGCCAGGTACTTGTTCAGTCCTCCTCCTAATAAAGCTGAATTTCTGTCGATTAGATGGAACTAAGAATATGAATTGTGCTCTTGAAGGATTGTGGGGTGAAGCATATAGAAGAAGGAAGCCAGCAATTATCAACTGCGGCTGCAAAGCAGGATAATGACAATGATGAGAAAGGTGAACTGAAAAGGCCTGTTACGGCGTCCAGGAAGTCCAATGGGAAGCAAACCGAGGGTAATGCTGATACACCGAAGGAAGAGTACATTCATGTAAGAGCTCGGAGTGGGTCAGGCTACAAACAGCCATAGTCTTGCAGAAAGGGTAGGTCCCTAGTTATCCTCCCTGAAATCTCTTTGTAAAATGGTGTTTCTAGACATTTATTTGAATGTTATTGTTTGCAATGCAGGTTCGGAGGGAAAAGATTAGTGAAAGGATGAAATTTCTTCAGGACCTTGTTCCTGGTTGTAGTAAAGTAAGCACTTATTAACTATCTCCACATTATTGCCGTTGGAAAGTTTAATTTACATGCGAAATTGTAAATTAGTAAGTCAGCACCTTTAATTGTATTCCACAATTCACATTATTGCCGTTGGGAAGCTATTTAACACCATTAAAATTGTAAACTAGGTCATTGGTAAGGCTGTTATGCTGGATGAGATAATCAATTACGTTCAGTCATTACAGCGGCAGGTTGAGGTATGATGTCCGCATAACTTGTAACATCATTTGCAGTTTTTTCATAGTCTGCTGTGATGTAAACTGCTTTACCGTGTATGTTCATATTGTGCAGTTTTTGTCGATGAAGCTTGCAGCTGTCAATCCAACACTGGACGTCAATATAGAACATATTCTGTCTAAGGATGTATGCAAGTCCTTGTCATATGCATATGGATTTTCAACTTTTATTTTCTCTTCCTCATGCTTATATATGTGTGCATACAGTTTTTTCAGTCTCAAGGCACTACTGCGTCATCTGCCTTTGGCTTTTTGCCGGACATTTGTTATCCCGGTTTACATCCACCAAAACATCCTCAAGCTGGGGTGCACAGCATTGTGAACCTTACTGATGCATTTGGAAGAGTAACCAATGCTCCGGTAGGTACTAGTAATACTTTCAAAGAAGCTATACATCAGTTTTGTGTCATGACTTAACTGTTGCCATAATTTTCATTTCAAGCTCTTGACAGCAAATTCTAGATTGGTGAAAAGTAGTACAAGTAGCTGCCAGATTTCCATAAGACCCAGTCCAGTGTTATATAGTATGGTGGTTCAAGAATTATTTTCATCACTATTGATATTGAAAAACAGTATCTACATGAGATCTTAGAAACTTGCTAGTCCCTTTTATATTCTTTTTAGTTCATTGCAGTCAGATGCATCCTCTTATGACTTGAACATTGGACAGATGCCTAGTAATTTTGACGGAGAGTTCCACAACGCCATCGGGATGCCTTTTACGCTTTTTAATGATCAAGAATCAAATGGTAAACCTTGAGAGATAGATCCCGCAACTGAAGAAGAGGTCAATATGGGCCATATGATTTCAACAGAACTATGACATGTGAGCTTGTTGATATTGTGGTACCAGCTCACAGTTGATGACTAATTATAGTGATCCAAAATGCTTTGTTGTTGATTCCAGTAATACTGGAAGCAGCAGTTGGTTTCCTATAAGCCTTTTCCTCAGATGTACCATTTACTACTGGAGGAAGCCGAAGACCAAAATACAGGGATGCTCACATGGTGACTTCAAACAATATGTTCTCCACTGAAAAATTACATGTGTAACTTTAGTATTCGACAATGTTCACATCATGACGGAAAATTCCATTTTGCCAGGAGGTGATTGTATCTGGTAGCGGTTATTTCAGATCCAATAATATTTAAACTGTTCTATTTCCACAGATTTTACACCCTGGAGTATTGTCTATACCCAGGATGATTACAAAGTACAACTGCTAGTATTATGAGGCTACAGAAAGATTCTTTGTTGTACTTGCGCTAGAACTGTTCCACCATAACAGACACTCGCATACCAATAGAACTGTTCATTGATTTTGGATTTGCTGAGAAAATAAATGAGCTGCTTTAGTGCTGCAAGTATTTAATTGTGCAAGCGATGCATGTCGGCAAAAATGTTCTGAATCTTTCTTACAAACCTGTCAATTATGAAAGAGATGCATGCCAGTATGCGACTTGGGAGTTAGCTTTGGTTTGTGATCTCGTTAAAACAGTATTCACCAGGACACCAACCAAACGACGTCCAGGCAACTTCCAGGGAAGCTCCAGGTCAGGCAGGTTCGCTCCAGGACGTGAACCAAACACGCTCTTATAATTCAGTTCCTCTCGGCGCCGCTCCTATGGGGCACAGTAATTTCACAAGAAACAATTGAAACTTCTATTCTTCCAGCTTCCCGTGGCTGTGGTGTCCATCCATCAATACAGAGGCCGGGGGTAGCACTTCCTTTCTCTAAAAAAATATTCCAGCTTTCCAGGAACCTACGCTCTTGCAACGCAATCGTCTGATCTGAAGTTGGATGGTCAAGAGAAAAGCTGCCAAGGAATTGATCAGAAGAAACTTTGAAATCCGTTTCACTGAATTTGATCGAAAAACAAGAACATGCAAGTACTTCCAACAAGATTGGGTGACCAGAAGGTGTAATGTCAAATGCAACTCGTTCTGATTTCTGAAGCAAATCTGAAGTCTGGAACACCACATCTGAGATTGCATCTGATTTCTAACTTCACAATCAATACTGTACAAGGACACAATTTATCAGTGCACATTTTAATCTCTCTTCCAAGTAGAAACACCAACCAACCAAGATAAACTTCTGTGAAAGAATAATATCAGACTACCTGAGTTACAATTTACACACTAAGAACACAAGCAAGAATCATCAAAGACTATATATCTTCTCCTTCTATGAACCTTTAGTTACATTGCAACTGCAAAGTTCTTTTTACCCCTTTTTGGTTTTTCCCCTCTGTAATTTAGTTACACCAAACAATGCATTAGCCCATGCACGCATGATATACAACCAAGAAGGCAAAGAAGAGATGAAGAAAGAAACTGCATTCCTGCACGCATGAACGCATGAGATCGATCGATCGCTACAGCTCGACGGAGACGAAGGTGGCGGAGTAGTCCGGCATGCGGTGCAGGCTCCGGAGCACGCTCTCGGCGACCTGCTTGGTGGTGGCGTCGCCCTTGTGGAAGGCGCTCACCAGCGCGCTCGGCAGCGCGCGGTCGGAGGTCACCTCCCTCACGCACCGCTCGCCGCCGTGCGCCAGGAATCTCTCCAGGGCCCAGAAGCACCGCCGCAGCACGGCGCCGCCGCCGCCGCCGCCGAATTCGCCCTCGCGGTGCTGCCGGAGCGCCCGCAGCACGTGCCGGGCCGCGTCGTGCTCGGCGAGCACTGCCACGCCGCGCTCGACGTCCACGGTGTCGTCCAGGAGCGTGCAGAGCGCGCCCAACGCGGCCTCGACCACGCGCCCGTCCTCGCCGCTCTCGAGGACGCCGAGGAGGCACTCGACCGCACCGGCCTCCACCAGGCAGAACGTGGTGGCCGGGGAGCACACGCCGTGGTGCACCGGGCAGAGGCGGCCGTGCGCCGGTGGCGGCTTCCGGTTGTCGTGCACCCGGCCGGCGTGCGCGTCGCGCAGGCGCCGGAGGATGTTCTTCTTCTTGGGGCGCCGCTCCTCCTGGGACAGCGGATGCGAGAGGTTCACCGACTGCTGGCTGAGGTTCTCGAGGCCGACCGCGGCCAGCCGCTGCACCTCGTCGCTGCCGACCGACCGCACGAGGAGGTCAGTGAGCACCGTGGTGAAGTTGTGGTCCATGGCCGCGAGGAGCACGTCCGGGTCGTACAGCGTCGTCGTCAGCCGGACGAGCGCGCCGACGAGCCCCTCCAAGTACGGCTTCCCATGGCGGCTCGCCCGCATCTCGCCGCGCTGCATCTCCTCTATCTTCGTCAGCACAGTCGGCACGGCGCCCTGGTGCAGCAGCGCGAGGTTGAGCGTGATGTTTTGGTAGGGCAGCTTCGACAGGAACGTCGCCGACACGGCGTGCCGCTCGGTGATCCGCCCCGGCTGGCCGATGCTCTTGATCAGCCTGCCCAGCTGCCCAGGCGCCTTGCAGAGCTTCTCGGCGACGGTGTGCCCCATCTGCGGGGACAGCGCCGTGAGCAGCTTCGTCGCGGTGATGCCGAGCGCCTCGTTACGCGAGCCCATGAGCTCGATCACGGTCTGGCTGCTGTCTTGCTCCTTCATGATCGAGACCACCGTGGCGAGCGGCTTCGGGAGCGCGGTGAGCGCGAGCAGCACACGCACGATACTTAGGTTGAGTTCGTCGGGCATGGAGCACTTGAGCATGTGTGCAAAGTTGTACACCGAGTACTTGGACGTGATGACATGACCTTCCTTGTTGACGACAATGGCGTCTGGGTCCATGCCGGACTCCACAATGTTTGAGAGCACTGCCGCGGCCTCAGACTTGGATCCTGTGGTCTCGTCGTCGTCGATCTTTCGCATGAAGAGCGCCTCAACCATGACCGGGACGGCACCCGCGTCCACGAGCGTCTTGCCGTTGGGGCGGTGGGAGGAGATCTGGACTAGGACGTCGAGCGCCGCCTTGCGGATCATCGTGTTGCCGCTGTGCACCATCTTGATAAGGATCTCTGACGCGCTCCCGGCGATATCAATGGTCATCTCCTGCTTCTGGACTAGCTCGCCGAGGTAGCTCACCATCTCCATCTGCACATCTTCTGACCCTGTTTTGTGCCTTTTCATGTCAGCTAATGGTAATGTTTACTGTTACACTGCTTAAACATGAAATTTACTTATTTATGCAAAGGAAATGTTTTCAGTTACTCGTCCATAGTTTTGACTTTTGAGGAGACAAAATTGCTCCTTTCTATGATTTATATCATATATTAACAAATGAAAGAATGTCAAAGTATCCTTCTGCTTAGGTGAAAAGTTTACCTTCAACAAGATGCCTTTGGAGTGGGTCCAAGTAGCCATTTTCAGCCATGTACTTGATATTTTTTGGACATTTCTCCAGATTCTTGAGGACCTCTCCGGCCTTCTCTGCAGCAACCGGATCATCTGAATCGTTGAATTTCATTGTGGTGAGAATCAGTATGCTTCCAGCAGTTGACCCGATGTCTTCTAGCAGTAACTCTGATTTTGAAAGCTCTACCAAGAAGGAGATAGCTGCATGTCTTTCATCAGTACTACTACTAGAAAGCAGCTTTATTGTCCTTGCAACGGCTCTGGTTTTTGCTATGATTTCCTGCATGCCATGAAGCAAAATTTGATTTGTTAACATAACATGTTCCTCGCAAAAAAAAACATAACATGTAGGAAAAGAAGGAAACAAAGCTGGATTTTAACATTAATTTCAGCATTTCAATAAGTTTCACATGGTGTTCTTGAAAAATAATTTTCGCGTGGCCATGCTGGTGAAAATAACTTTAGGCTGGGAACCAAACAGCCCTGAATGTCACAAAGGCTGAAACATTTCAGACTTCCCTACCTTTCCTGCTTGATCCTCGACCAACAGGCAGAGGAGCTCCAGCGAGTCGCAGCGTATCAGTGCATCCTTGTGCTCCAACAGCCGTGCAAGGAACTTAGTGATGCCAATCTTGTGCATCTGCTCCCTGTTCTTTCTCCTCGCCCTGGCCAGCAGCTTCAGCTCATGTATGGCCTCAAGCACCATAGCCTCCGTGGTTGCCAGTGAGAGCGCAGTACGTGCGATCCTGATCCGTGTTGCTTCGTTCCTCATAATCCATTCTGCGATTGTGCTCTTCAGTGGAACATTACTCCTCAGTGTCTTGCTTTGCATTGCCATTTTTGTAACCGGGCAGATCACAGGTTCAGAACCATCTGTAAACTTCTCAAAGTACTCCTCAATGGTTCTCCTGTCATACGTTACACCACTTTCAGTTGTCACTGGATCAACCATGACCTTGTTTGTCAGTGGACAGAAGAAAGAATCATACAGCGGTTCAACATATTCTGCGACTTCAGGGAGCGAACTGAATGACTGCCCACCAAACTCGTGAGATTCATGGTACATTCCTTGCAGGAAGTCCACCAACCTTGGCATGTCGCCATTGTGCAGTGTTCTTCTCTTGGGCCTGTCATTCGCCACAATTATCGACATATCAATGTCCGAATAGCCATCACAGGAATGCTGATCATAAGGATGCTGCCGGTTTCCAGCAACCTGGAGGTGTGCACCGACTGCTGCATCCGCAAACCTGTTGCTCCCAAATGCTGAAGCAGGTATCCTGCTGAGCTCATGGCCGATGTTCTTTATGACATTGTCAAGGTCCTCGGTTATGCTCTGGAGGTCGTCGTCCATGAGCTGCTGTGCGATGACGCTGCACCTCACGACGAGGTCCTTGGCGAGGTCGACATTGGCAGCTAGATATTCTATTACGTGCATTGCGTTGGTCGGGGATTTCTGCACTCTCTGCAGCTCCATTGTGGCCGGAGGTGCACGCTGAAGACGGCTGCCTACGTCCATGAAGTTCTCTTGGTCAACATCGGCGGCTGCCACCGCCGACATGAACTCGGACATTGCTGCTGTATAGAATCGGCGAGTGACGTCTTCCTGGTTAGTCCACTTATCTGAAAGAAAGTACATGTCAGGCACACAAGCAAATACATCCAACTCCAAACAGAGATGACAGACGAATTGTCCTCATGGAAAAGGATAGTTCAGACCAGGAAATTATAAAGAAAGAATCGACAGAATTTCTTCGCTAGAAGCAATCCGAAGATGTGAAAAGAAATTGATTCTGCAAACAATTTGGAGAATATGATACAGGGCTGGCCACTTTCCCCTAATTCCCAACTGTTACAGAACGGTTCCAAGAATTAGCATCTTTTTTCCCAAACGAATAAGAATTACCATCTAATTTACAGGGAAATAATACACCCAAAAGGCAAAGTTCTAGTCTCCTACTAGGAACATCAAGAACAACTAATCTTAAAAAAAAAGAATCAAGAGCAGCTCAATTGCAAATTTGACGCGGCCTCAGCTTCGTTTCAACCCACCAACACCACCCAAGTTTTGCTCTTCACACGCAACTAGGGCTATCCGCCATGATTCCTCCCCACAAGGCTTCTTCCAGCACAAGACGAACACAAATAACACAATAACTGCAATTTTTGGGCATAAAATTCACAAAAGCTACACAGTTCTTGAAACCACTCTGATGTCTGAACCGAACCGAACCAAACAATCAACCGGTCAACCAGCTCCCCACCAAACAAAGAACACAGCTCAGTAACACATACCTGCATCCAAGACCTCCAAGAAGCAAGAACTCGAGCTTCCTCCTCTCCGCCCTCCTCTTCCGACCTCCTCCCTCCGACCCCAAGAGGAGTGAGCTACTGGGGGAGCACTCCCCTTCCTCCGCTCCCAGCTCCCACCCTGCCACGGCCTCCAGTTCTCCAACAACAGCACCACTCAGCTCAGCACAGCAGAAGAAATGAAGAATGGCGGAGGAGGAGAGAAAAACGAAATGGAGGGAGGGATGAATAGAGGAAGAACGCGCCGCGCAGCACGGAGACCCAGTCAAGTGATGTCAGTTGATTGAAGCAACCTCAACTCCCCTGTTTAGAGATCGGTAAAGCAACCCCATTTTTCGACAATCTCTTTTCCAGCAGTGCCCCTGCACTTGTTTGTTGGCAGCAGTGCGCTGTGGAAACAGCACAAAGATGTTGACTTTTTTTTGGGGAGAGTTCAGACTTCAGATGGTGGTGCTCGGCGACTGAATGCTTGCGATGCACACCATGGCTCCTGTGGTGTTTATCCAGGAGGACTTGGCTTGTTAACTGCACCAAGATTAGATTGGTGAAGGTAAACGTATCTGTACACCTGATGCTTTTCTTAACTTTCAGTCGATTTTGTGAATGCACAGCCACCCATCCTCTGTTGTAAATGGTACCTCGCGAGGTAGGAAAAGGGCGTGGCTATAGGAGGTGTTTTAGCGTTAGATGACGATTTATATATTAAACCAGTGAGGTTAGATTGAGACTCAATGGCAAGTGAACTGACTAAAAGTTAATACAACATCCTTAGAGTAATAGATAAAATGTAGCTATGTGCGTAACTCACGATTATTTTTGGAATAAACTGAACATATGCATGTCAGCTTACAAGAAATTTGCAAGAGAATTAAAACAACTTCGTCAAAACCGTCGTGTTCCCTTTTCTACGGGTTCGCGGAATTCCATAAACCGGCACTTGCATCATGCATCATGCATCATGAGCCGTGTCCTTGAGCTGAAAGATATGATGGCCGGGGTTGAACGAAAGTGCTACGAGAGACAGAATAATGGCAGCATATTTCGAGCTGTCGCTCGCCCTGATTCATGGGTTCTTGGATATTACGTTTCAGCCTTTTTGTTGTGCTCCATTTGCCTCATCATGAAGGCATGGCAGCATTCATGGCCGATCGGATTCAAGGATCGGTGGAATGGAGAAGCTCGATTTATTGCTATAAATTTGTAAGGAGAAAAAGTTAATTTCGAGTTGATTTCCGATCGATCTGGAGGGAGTTGTTAAGGTGTTGGGTAAGGTAGTCGGGGCCTTCTTGATAGTTATTAGGGTTAAGAAGTTGCTGGGCTTAATTAGTTTCTCCTCAGTGATGGAATCCTATGATATTAAATTTAACCAAGCAGGATTATGTTAGTACTGACAGTACTAAGGATTGGTACACTAAGAACTAAGGACGACTTCCTCATTTCTGGTTTGTAGATAGTCTCTCTATTGATTTTTATAAGATGCTCGCGCATCTCAAGATTTAACGTCGTAATACTTCCATCAATATTAGTTCGATAATATATACGTTACATGAGTCAAAATTGATATCATTAAATTTATTTTTAATATATCTTTTTCATAATTATGATTTGTACTCCTTTCGATTTCATAAAAACTATCATTTTGAATAATCACATGGTCTTCTAAACACAACTTTGACCAAATAATAAGTACAATAATATATTTATAAAATCCAACAAAATTATATATTGTAAACATAATTTTTGAGACAGATTCATGCATATGATTTTCAAATATTTAATCTAAATATTTATAAAGATATTAGTCATCAAAATTTCAAAAGCTTGACTCTATCCATGTCCAAATCGGTAGCTTTTATGGAATTAGAGAGAGTAATTATGAATAAAGCATTGTACGAAAAATTTATGGTCAAAATTCAACTTCAACACACCGAGTCAACCATGGCCTATAAATTATAGTCCCCCCTTGACCACCCAATTGAGCGACATCCAGTTTATTTTTTCATACCGTATATATACGTTGTAGTTCAAGTAAAGAAAATATTTAGTTTCTTGAATTTTTCTAGTTTCGTAACGTTTCTCTTGTAGTGTTTAATTCCTTAAGATCCAACGATCCGTCCATTCGAAATATAAAATGAAAGAGATGCATCGATCCGTTGAGTCAGAGGCCGAGGGTACCACGGGTACCTCCTTATATGTAAAACAAAACGTTACGAATTTGGGGTACTATAAGAGAAAGAAGAAAACACAACATTTCTAGCTGATTCCTTTGCAAGCTAGCAAGTGCGCACAAAACCCCAATATGATAGGCACAACTCACCACATAATCATTCTAAACTGCCAGAAGAATATAAAAAACCGTGGATGGAATCATTCTAAATCGAATGCTAGAGTCTAGACGATAACGATAGTTAGCTACGGAGGAAAGGGACACTAATTCGATCAATTTGGGGTTATATAGATGTATATAATAAGTCGTACGCATGATATGGGCACCACAATCGATAGGGTTCATTCAACTGCATGCGCCTCATTTAATATGATTTTGGTATGAACGACAAGGACACTGTTCTGATACGAATTAAGGACAAATTAACATGGTGTTCACGTCTCAGGGAGAGGAATGTACATCGACGTACTAGTGCCCTGCTGCCATAGATGGGCTAATGTTCACACGACACATTAAACATATCTTAGGATCGAAAGGTTCGACACGATGTGCCGTATTTACTCATTTCATATACACATGTTTACTCGGTGTCTAAGATAAGTTTTTCCATTGTAGCGGCATGTCAGGCCCTCGTGCTTTTGTAACATTCCAAACATGCCCACGTTATGTGTGTATAGAGTGTATTATTATGGTAACTAGTGAGGCTGAAGGAGTGGGTGACACATGGAGAAGCGAAAATCATAATGGGCGGTTGACCGTGGCAACGGTTTGATTCTGACATGTGAAAATCTAACAAGTTGAAAGCTTGATTTGGCTGGTAGAAAGTTTTGTTTTTGTTTTTGTAGAAAGCTGAGGTATAAAGGAGTTAGAAGCTTAATGAATTTTAGTTGAAAACTTTTTGATTTTCAAGTTGAATGTTTGATTCAGACAAGTACAAAAATATGTCGGAATTAACCGTGCTAACGGTGCACCGCGTGTCCGTGAAGAAGACAATAATCCCCTTTTTTGGTGGTTGGTTAGGATGTACCTGTTGGGCGCGGGCAACCTGTGTGTGGGCTCAACCACACTTCACGCGGCCCTCTCTTTTTCCCCCCTTGGGACATGGCACCAGACGGCCGGGGACGTCGGCACTGATTTTTTCTTTTTCTTAAAAATAAGCTTGCGTAAGGTGAACCTGATCATCGGTTGGTTCGAACCTGATCTAAGTTCAGAGAAACTACGTACTACTGCCGTACTTTGCTCGGCGAGTTAGCATGCGGCACAGTGTGTATACATACGGCAGGCAGACGCCGGCTGCCGTGACTACGAGGCGCGGCGGTGGGGATGCTTGGAGGGAGGTCAACGAAGCACGGCAGCGGCGATGCCTCGAGCGAGGGCAACGAGGTGCAACGGCGGCTAAGGCCTTGAGCCAGTCTGTGCTGGGGAGACAACGACGAACGACCGGAGGGCAGCGTGAGCAGGTGGTTCCGTGCGCCGCCGAGTAGCTAATCAATCCCGGTGCACTCCTTGTTAATTTTCTTCTTGAAATGCCTCGTGCTTGTTCTTGATTTGTCTACTCAGTAGAGATGTTCATCAGTCCATGTTTGTTGCTCGAAAGTAAATTGCTGCGAAAAATGAAGAAGTCGGTCCAATTAGGATGCAATAGCTCACTAAATTGCAATGTGCTATTCTGTAGCTGACGAGATTAAGGGCTGTGCAACTTGCTATTCCGTAGAGCGAGCATACTTTTATTTATCTGAACTGCTTGTTTGTCACTTTTGGTATTACTGGGTCACTCCTACCTGCCTATGTTCTACCGTACTCTACTATACATAACTAATGTAATGATCCATTTACGCCACTGACTTTGCTCATCTTAAAAATTTGCAGAACATGACAAAAGTGCTAGATGAGTTCTTTCTCTCTACTACTGGTAATGTGTATGATCGTGTTTCAATTGCAAAAGAAGCCATACAAAGTTGTAGTAGCCTCCTTTTGTTAAATATGTTTAAAACTTGTTTCTGTAGGCAAGTTCTAGACAGAGATAGGCAAGAGCTGAGCTGCTGAAGTGAATTCAAGAAGAAACAAGAGATGCAGCACACAGAAGTAGGGGTGCCCTATTTTTCGTGGTGTGGCGAGGTGCGTGCGGACTCCGGATTCAAGCTAAATTGGAGACAAACTTAACCAATTGCCGCAGCTGTAAATCTTTGGTAGGGCACAACGGAAAGGGCGTTGACGAAAACTCAGGATCCAACTTTGGTTAGAGCTCAGTGGGTTGAATCTTGCACCGAGAATAGTAGTAGGTACTGAACATTGTTATGTACACTGCTTGTTAGGGATATATAGAAAACATATTTTTTGTTCACTCGGGAAATAAAAAGGTTGGCACTGTTGCCCCCTTCCTTCGCTTGAAGTTGATTTCTCTTGCAGCTCTTTGCCAGTTAAGTGACAAAAACAAGCTCATGAAAGGAATCCCAATCATGATGATTAATTTGCAGGAGAACTGCGCAATAGCAGGAGCTTTTCAATCTTCACTAGAAAAAGAAGTTGTGAACATTCGACAGAACTATGTTAGATGGGTACCATGAAATTTCCCATGTATATTGTCCCACGTCAGTTTTCGAGTGACATTGCACCTGATTCATGTTCTTCATTCACATTCTGTAAAGATATGAACTACAACAATACAGAGACCATGAGACCACTACCGGAATCTCGACGTTTGCCGAGTGCCTGCCGGTTTGCCGAGTGTATAACATCGGGCACTCGGCAAAGCTCAGGAAACCAAGTGCGAAAATAAAAACACTCGGCAAAGATCCGGCACTCGGCAAAGACGTTCTTTGCCGAGTGTCTCGAACATAGCACTCGGCAAAGACTATCTTTGCCGAGTGCCAACTTATGGCACTCGGCAAACATATCTTTTTTCTGTTTTCTTTTTTTCTCCCTTCTTTTGCCAATTTTTCTAAATAACATTGAAATTTTTTCTACCCTCAATATATACCATTACATGTTTCATGTCAAAATTTGGCATTTTTTGGGGTTCGTTTACTATATTTAAGTCATTTAGTGCATTTCTAGGCATTTAGTGAATATAATTCAAATTTGAATTGCAAGTGCATGAAAAAGTTGGTAAAATTGGGTTGAAAAATCATATTTGTAGTCTTTAGTCTATGTTTAGGCCTTATCCAAGAAAAGGAAATGAATTCCAAACATCAAGGTGTCAAGACTCGACCCCGAACATGGAGGTTATTGGTTTTTTAATTCGGAAAAATGCAAACGAAGTCTGAAAAACATGAAACTTGGCATGGTGCCCTCATATGGCATCAATATGCTGTGGTAAAAATTTGAGAAGGTTTTACAAAAGTTGTGACGTACACTGCTTAGAAACCGGACCATCTTTGAGGAAGAATTTAGGTTTCGAGAGGGAACGGGTCAGATTTGAAGGCAAAGTGACGGTTGCTTCATCGGTTAACCTTGAAATTTTTTCTACCCTCAAGATATACCATTACATTTTCCATGTCAAAATTTGGCCTTTTTGGGGGTTCGTTTGCTATATTTAAGTCATTTAGTGCATTTCTAGGCATTTAGTGAATATAAATTTCAAAAAATGTAAACGAAGTCAAAAAAACATGAAACTTTGCATGGTGTCATCATATGACACCTAGAGGCTATGGTAAAAATTTGAGAAGGTTTAGCAAAGAAAACAAAACAAAGAAAGAAATAAGAAAAAGAAAAAAAAATATGTTTGCCGAGTGTCCTCAAATTTACACTCGCCAAACAGACAACTTTGCCGAGTGTCCTCAAATTTACACTCGGCAAACATATTTTTTTCTTTTTCTTATTTCTTTCTTTGTTTTGCACGGAGACACGTGGCAAACAGCGCATTTGCCGAGTGTCCGCGCTAGGACACTCGGCAAACGTGAGTGTCCATTTTTTGACACTCGGCAAACAGCTTTGTCTGGTTTAGTCCCACCTCACCCAGCGACCGCGCGGTTGAGTGGTTTATATACCCGGCTGCGCGTTGCGGGTTGAGATCTTCTGCATAGTAGTACGCCGTGGGCCTTTGCGTGGGTCCCCCCGTGGGCCTTCCTCATTTGAAACCGACCCGTGGGTCCCCCGTGGATATGCTCAATAGATGTACCCCACCGGCGTGTGCGTGTGTAGTGGTGATGAGCTTCCGGGCAGCAGCGGTGCGCCGCCACACTCGGCAAAACCGACGGCTTTGCCAAGTGTCGACACTCGGCAAACAAGGTGATACGTGGTTCGTTCCGTCTACGCGCTTATTTTGCCGAGTACCAGCCTTTTGACACTCGGCAAAGGCCTTTGCCGAGTGCGCGAAGAAAAGCACTCGGCAAAGAGCGCTTTGCCGACAGGGTGTATGCCGAGTGTGGTTTGCCGAGTCTAACACTCGGTGAAGCGTTTGCCGAGTGTTTTGCGGCCTTCGCCGAGTGTTTGTGGCACTCGGCAAACGTCGGGATTCCGGTAGTGGACTAAAACCTATGGACAACCCTATCAGACGCAGTATACTCTAAGCTTCATCTTATAGTAGGACGTTAGGATTCGCATGAAGCATACACGGAAGTGATTAGATAACACTGGGATCTAGCGGTGTTAATCATCAGGTGACACCATCAGATCAAGCTATCAGGGGCCTCGGTACCGACTGAAGCATGAGAAGCATCCCTGCGAAGGTGACGGAACGAGCGGTGGTGGTAGCGGTGGCGGTGGCGGTGGCGGTGGCGGGAACGAGCGGCGCGGCGAAGGACGGGCGTCGGCGGGGGTGACGAACGAAGGCAACGAGACGAGTGGCGGCGGCGGGGACGACAGTACGAGTTGAACGTAACAATATTTACGAACTTACGATCGATCAGAGAATCTGCAGCGGAACGATCTGCCTATGAAGCAGATGACCAAACTATCCTTACATAAAATAATTATTAGTTTCAGATGAACAGGTCCATAACACCCCGCTAATCATTGTCTGGATGTTACTTATGCTACTCACCTCTATTAACAGTCAAAGGTATCATAAAAAAACTCTATTTCTATCGCCAATAGAATGACACGTATATAATTGCTGCGTTGAGGTAGAAAATACCCCTATGCGTTTAGGTGCGTAATTTTGTCAGAGTAGTGATGCAGATTTAAGAGATCAACTAATTTCCTAACAATATTCGTCAAATATACTTGGCTTAATCGTGTCGACATACTTCATATTTATTCGTGAAAATAAACAATCACACATAACTACACATGTTAACTAGACACCTGAGACTAACGAAGACATAGGATAAATCCATAACCTCGTAGAGTTTTCGTCAAGACATATCCACGGATATGTCATATGTACATTAGAATTTCAAGCCGATGAGTGGAGTTATTATATACTTACAACCATACCATTTTTAGTGGAAAAAGCCATACAACAATTGTTTATTCTAAGTACTTATTTAGTACTTTTTTAGTTTCACTATGTTTGTCCTCAATCTTGAAAAAAATCTGTTTCAAACGACTATACATTGGAAAAAATTAGAAGTAGTTATTGTGTTATTTTTACTTATAATTTTATTAAAATACTTTGGGATGGATGACTTTATCATGTCATTTAATAAGGATATATGCAATTATTTCTTATTTTTGTTTAGATTTAGCATTCACTTGAACAGTAAGTCTGAAATACGTAGTGTCGTGATCAAAATCATTGTACGGAAAATCATTGTACGGACACACTGTTCCACGCGTGCTTCCTTTCCAATGGTGTATCCCTGCAATCGCAGTCGATGCCAACTGGATCACGTACGAGAGAGAAGTAATACCAAATCAGACTCATGTGCTTCACATGTTCATCAGCCAGCCAGTCCCCTAAAAACAAAAGATCAACATTCCCAGCCACGCACATGATAATAACGATACTAAACTAATCATACACCAACAAATAAGTACCAAATGCAAATAAAAATATTTCCTCTTTTTACCTCTTAACAAACTCATAACAACTCAACCGAGGAAGACTCGTGGAGATCCTCTCCAACTCTGCATAGCAATTGCTTTGCTTGCCCGCCCACAGGCCTCACCTGATCTCCTCTCCTGTCCTTGTCTCGCAACAGAAGCGGAGGAGAGAACTGGGGCCATTCAGATTCCCCAATCCTCGTCCTGCTTTGGCCATTTCTTCCGCTAATCCGTTCCACTTCCGTTGCTTCGACGCCACGGAAAGGAATCTCCGCCACCAACCGGAGGTCTTCACTGTAGCCAGATTCTTGGCAATTCCGATTTCAGTTCGAAGATCTAAACTTCTCTGTGTTGCACGGTGGTGTGCCTGCAAGTTTGTTTTTTGTGAATTTTGTGGTTGTTCTGGGAGCTCCGGCTCTCGAGGCAATCCCGCTTTGAGAGAAGAAAAAAAAACTCTACTTGGAATCTTAGGAATCGGTTACTAGGATAAAGATCCTAGCTTTTCTAGCGACGTTGCGCTGTTTTTGCACAAAGAGTGCACCTTTGTTTCTGTTGGATTTTCTCACCCAAGAATCAGCGGCTGTGTTGGTCGAAGATGGCGACGGGGGCCGGTCAGGAGCGCTTCCCGGAGGGCAGCGATCCGCTGCTCCCGACGAAGCAGCGTGGGGAGGGGGAGGACGGCGGCGCCGAGGCCGCCTTCCACGAGTTCAATGGCGCCTCCTTCGCCGGCGCGGTGTTCAACCTGTCCACCACGATCGTCGGTGCCGGAATCATGGCGCTGCCGGCGACCATGAAGGTGCTCGGCCTCGTGCCCGGCCTGGTCATGATCGTGCTCGCCGCGCTCCTCACCGATGCCTCCATCGAGCTTCTCATGCGGTTCAGCCGCGTCGTGGGCGCGCCGTCCTACGGCGCCGTCATGGGGGACTCGTTCGGGTGGTGGGGGAGGAGGCTACTCCAGGTCTGCGTCGTCGTCAACAACGTTGGCGTCATGATCGTGTACATGATCATTATTGGTAAAATCATTTCAGCCACACTGACTTCTTATTCAGTATGGTGTTCAGTTGCTTATGTAAAGTGTGAATTGTCTCTCAGGGTTTTGGTGTCTTATACTTTAGTAGTTTAGTATCGCTAGCATTTCTTGTTTACATTTGGTAGTATAGTAACTAATATCAGTTTCTTGAAATCTAGTTTGCTTTGAATCTTGGATTTAAGAACAGCTATTGCAAAACTACTGCTGCATGTAGAATAGATTACAAGTTCTGAAGTAACTGAAATGCAAACTCGGGGTCATGGACGAATAAATTCTCTTTATCAGTTAATTCTGTTTGTTTCTTCTGTGATGCAGCTTTGTTAGCATTTTTGTATTTCTTGTTGCTGTATAATGTTTGGGTCCCACTTCACTATAAGTTGTGAACATGATATCCCATTTACACCTTCCGAATACAACGCAAATTTTGTTTCGTATGAGTGTTTATATGTAGCCAACCAAAAGCAACTGAACATATATTTGTTACTGATATAATTGAGCGCATTCTCCATTGTGTTGTAGATAAACACCACTGTCTCTTTTTTAAGGTTCCGACTGTTGGTGCTTGAATTGAGGCATGGTAGTGAATCTGATATACGACCAACCACTCTTTACCTCTAGGTGATGTGATTGTTGGTGCTTGATTTGAGGCATGGTAGTGAATCTAATATACAAACAACCATCTTTACCTCTAGGTGATGTGCTTTCTGGAACGTCCTCTGGTGGTGAGCACCACTACGGTGTGTTAGAAGGATGGTTTGGCACACACTGGTGGAATGGGCGGTTCTTTGTTCTTCTGATTACTACCCTGGGTGTATTTACTCCATTAGCATGTTTCAAGCGTGTTGGTAAGTGATTGCTTGAGCACAGTAGCAATTATTTTCTTTTTGCAAAGATGAGTCTTCTACTAGTTCGATATTTTGTAAGAATACGATACTATGTTTTGTTCATCATTATCTGAAAAATATATGTTTGTTTATTTCTCTCTTGCAGATTCACTGAGCTATACATCTGCCATATCTGTTGCTTTGGCTGTTGTATTCGTTGTTATCACTGCAGGAATTGCTATTGTCAAGTTGATACGTGGACAAATTCCAATGCCTAAGTTGTTCCCTGCTGTTCCTGATTTGGCATCTGTCTGGGAACTTTTCACAGCAGTGCCAGTTCTTGTCACTGCCTACGTTTGCCATTATAATGGTATGATCCATTCTAGTTCTTATTGCAACAAAAAAAAATTCATGAAAAAGATTACGAAAATGATGCCAATAAGATTTGTAGAGGTTCTGGAAAGTTTCATAGTATTCCCATGACCATGTGCCTGAAATTTTTAATGGCCTAAAATGCATATGCATGTCTGAGCTAAAATGATTATATATTAGTTTGAGAGATATGGTTGAAATATATATTTTGAATTTTCTAGCTAATGTATCAAGTCCCAGAAAGGTTGCTTGCTTCTCAGTTGTCTAAGGGGATCCTATTGATATTTTGCAGTTCACCCTATCCATAATGAGCTCAAGGACTCTTCCCAGATCAAGCCAATCGTGCGCACATCATTGGCTCTATGCTCAACTGTCTATATCACAACAAGTTTCTTTGGATATCTTCTCTTTGGTGAATCTACACTTGCCGATGTGCTCGCTAACTTTGATTCGAATCTCGGTATTCCATACAGTTCAGTTCTTAATGATGCCGTTAGAGTCAGCTATGCCGTCCACCTTATGCTCGTGTTTCCCATGATATTCCACGCCCTGCGTCTTAATTTGGATGGGCTTCTCTTTTCCTCTGCAAGGCCCCTGTCTTCTGATAACAGAAGGTTTGGTGTGATGACAGCGGTACTCCTCCTTGTGATTTTCATATCTGCAAACTTCATTCCTAGTATCTGGGATGCCTTCCAGTTTACTGGGGCAACTGCTGCTGTTTGTATTGCCTTCATTTTCCCAGCTGCAATCGCTCTAAGGTACGTAGATAGATTCCATTATGTCATGTCACCAAGTTTAGTACGCATCAAATAAAAAAAAGGGTGAAAGAAACCTGCTCCGACGCTAGATTTAGTTGTTTAATACAGTTCTTTGTTTTTGCCATCTAATTTCTTTTGCTGTGGATATATCAGGGACCCGCACAGCATAGCGAAGAAGTGGGACAAGATTTTGGCTGTCTTCATGATTGTTCTCGCGGTTGTATCAAATGTAGTAGCTGTGTATAGTGATGCATATTCGATGTTCCATAAGAAAAGTTCCCCCTCCAAAGCCTGAGATGGATAACCCTATAAGGGATTCGAAGGGATGTGGGTTCGTACGAATGGTGGCTTGTACATTACTTAGTCAATATGGAGCATCATTTAAGAGAGTATTCATGGGGTGGTTTTAGATTTGTTTGGCAGATCACCCTCTCAATCGTGTTGAGTCGGATGTTCGTATCTACGGGCAAACTTTGGTCTGAAGTGCTTCCGTCCAATGTACAACTATAAGATGATCATGTCGAATGTGAAATTGAAGAGTTACTACTGTAGTCTAGAAACATTTGCAATTGCAAGAACATAGTATTGGATTTGATATGGTTATTCAAATCCTGAAATGTTTGTAAGCGATTCATATACGCAGATCGTTTAAATGTTCTGATTCTTTGTATACTGAATTAAAAACAGAGAATATGTTTTGAAAGTTTCCTACCAGAATTCAGAAACAATAATAATATCTTAATAAAATATGATACGGTACAGCATAGATATATAATATGCATTGGAATTCGAACAAAACGAGTTATACGGATTTGGGGTCAAAATGCCTAGTTAATCAAACACTCCTTTTTTCTAATTTAGATTCGATCGGCGTTCCTCGAGCTTGGCTCAACTCCAACATGTTGTAACATTTTTGGCTTTTTGCTAGTGTATCAAGTCACCTGAATGTCTGAATTTGATCGAATTGGGAAAGAAATTCAGTTCGAGGTAAGATATGGGTGGATTTTGACCATGGCCGCTGAACGGAAACGGACGGCCAGGATTGCTTGCGCGAGCCCAACTCAGGCCCCCTTAGAATCAGCTTTCCAAGATCTTCTAAGTGGAAATAAGCTTTAAGCCAAACCTAAGGGCTAGCTTATAGAGGGCTTAATTTTTAAGCTTGATTGATTTCTCGTTGGTACCGGGAAACCTCAAATTTCAGGCTTTCCGAGCTTCTTTCCCCACTTACTTACCCATACACTCAAAAAGAATTTCTCCCCGTCCCCCACCCCACAGGCCATCTCTACCCTTGCCCGCCTCCCCCTGCGCCCGCCACCACCCTCCCGCGCCGGCCGTCCTCCCCCGCAGCCACTCTCCTTCCTCCACCCGAGCCTCCCTCCTGCGCCGTGCTACCTCCCCGCGCCGCGCTACCTCCCCGCGCCTGCCCTCCCTCCCGATCTGGTCGCCGCCGCCTCCTCCCCGTCGCCGCCTTCTCCCCGTACCGGCTCTTCCCCGCGCTGGCCCTCTCCCGGTCGAGCTCCGCCTCCCGCCTCCGTCCCAAGCTCGCCTCTCGGCACTGCTCCGCCTCCCGCCGCCCGCCCACCCTCTCCCGGTCCAGATCCGCCTCCCGCTGCCGTCGTTCCCTCTCCCGGTCGAGCTCCCAAGCAGCCAAGCAACCGGCCGTGGGCCGTCCAGACCCATGTCCTCCCCGGCTCCCCCGAGCTCCACCTCCCGTCGCCGGTGCAGCCCCGAGCCAAGTCCTCCCGCTGCCTGTTCAGCTCCCCGACGGCAAGCTCCCCCACCCGGCCGGACAGGACCTAGGCCTCGCCAGATCCATCCCCGCATCGTCGTCCTCACCGGGTCCCTCCCTGCGCCGGCGTCCCCGCGTCGTCCTCTCTGCGCTGGCCTCCCCGTGCCGGCCTCCGCTTTTCACTTATCACCACATGCAATAAGCTCGATATCCATAAGCTATTCCTAAGAGACAACATTAAGGGCCAGTTCTTTTCGGCTTAAGCTTCTCCAGAAATGGCTTAAGCTTCTCTACCCACAGAAGTCAGCGGTGGAAAGAAGCCCCTGAGAAACTGCAGTCCAGTTCTTTTCGGCTTCTGTCGTTTGAGCTTATTATCTGAGTTGTGTGATAAAAAGTCTGTAATGCCCCTGGACTGAAATTGTGTCCTGACTAACTGACATTTAAGTTATTTCGCACTGTTTTGCCGCAGATATGAGCACCAAAACGATTTCTGAACATCGTAAAGTGCTAAATATTACAAAAAAAATAGGGTCACTGTTAGTTGAGAACAATTCAAATAAAAGGAAGGTTATAATATTTTCTTCCCAACAAAAGGGGTCACAATAAAAGCACCATATTCTATAGCGACTAATCATCAAGGTACGAGACTCGCGGCAATAGCATCACGTATTGTGCCCATGGTACCATCATCTATGGGTGCTACACTTGTATGAGAAGCGCTATCGTCATGAACATATCCTCCAGTCTCGAATCTGTCGAAATGCTCATCATGTAGCTTACTATCACGAATGTAGTTATGCAGACATGTGCATGCAGTAACTATCATCTTTTGCGTCTCAAGTGTGTACCGCGGTATGCCCAGGAGAATTTGCCATTTCATTTTGAGAACACCAAATGATCTTTCGATGACGTTTCGTAGAGACGAATGACGGTTGTTGAAGGTCTCCTTTCTCCCAACCGGAGGAGCATGTTGGAACTCCGGTACATGGTACCGCTGTCCTTTGAATGGTTCTAGATATCCAGCTCTATTTGGATATCCGGAGTCAACTAGATAGTATTTTCCTGTAGTGTTAGCCAAAGAACATTGGTAAACCATCCAACAATATAAATATGAGCAAACAAATTATGCTAAAAACATGCATATACAAATGATTACCTTCCGGAGGGTGTGGATAATTGTCATATTGAACCATAGCATCGGCCCATACACGTGTGTCATGAACAGATCCAGGCCATCCAGCAACAACAAATGTGAATCTCATATCAAAATCACACATTGCCATGACATTTTGACTAGTAAAACCTTTCCTGTTGTAGTGTTTGACCTGCTCCTCTGCAGGCACAATCACTGGAATGTGTGTTCCATCTATAGCCCCAATAGCATTCTTAAAATGAGGCCAGAATTTAGAATTTCTAAGTTTGGGATGAATACAGGTGAAAGTTGGATCATTGGGTTTAAGATAATCACCAGCCATGCGATCAACACACTCCAAAACCTCATGAAACTTTCTATTAATTGTAGACCGACTATGTTCAAATCGATCTGAAATATTATCAGTAGTTTGACATGTCCCCAAAGTCCATAAAAAGAGCGCTAATGCTTCTTTGGTGGACATGTTGCAAGTTGATTGTAGACCATACTTCTCAACCAAAAGGTCATGTAATGAGTGAAACACTGACCTCCTCATTCTGAACATGGCATAGAAAGATTTTGCGACCTTCTCTTTTTCTTCCACCCACTGGATCCCTGTCATCATTGGAATTCTTCTTGGTGCATATGGCACCCTTTCACCCTCTTGCAAAAAACAAGCTATTGCAACCATGCACAGATCAAATTCTTCATCACTTGAGTCATCCATCTGCCACATGAACAACATATGAAAATTAAGAGGAAAGTAGTTGGTTCACAACAATACAAATTGAAAGGAATAGTTGTTTCAGAACAATACAAATTGAGAAGTACAGTTGGTTCATAGCAATACACATTGAGAGGAAAGTAGTTGGTTCAAGACAATACAAATTGAGAAAAATAGTTGGTTCACAACAATACAAGTAGGGAGACAATAGTTAGTTAATGACAATACAAATTGAGAGGAAATACACATCTTGCTCTCTAGTTATTTTTCCTCTCCGCCCAAGTCCTCTTGAGCCATCCAAGCCTCACACTACCCTCTACATCCTCCAAACAACTGAAAGCATCACGATATTCCTTCTTCATAAACAGTTGTGTTGCATAGAAATGCTCATCACTACCAGGCGCACCTCCATCCTCAACCACCACGGCCATCATCTCTTTAAAACTCCTGTCTCACAGGATCAATAGTCACCTGAGATGTCACCGAACTTTTGCTAATTTCCCTCCTCTCAAGCAACTGCACAATACGTTCAATTGCTACTTTTGGAGCACTCTCGCTTGTCGTCTTTTCGGCTGTCGTGGACTAGGTGAGTAAGGACATGCTCTCTTCTTCCCACGAACCGGCAAAGGTGTAACTTGAGGTTCACCTTCGCACCCCGACCCAGCATCATCATCCAAAATGTTAACCTGAGAGGGCCCAACTTGAGAAGTTCGATTTGGCACCCTCGCATGCTCATTTGTAACACAGTGGCGATCAAAAATCTCACTCATTTTGGCCTCATCCGCTAGTGGAGCATGCCGAAACTTGGCCGCCTCTGGACATCTCTGCGAACAAGCAGCACAATACGACATGAGTACACACATA
Organism: Stipa capillata; assembly: GCA_019208055.1. Taxonomy (NCBI): domain Eukaryota; kingdom Viridiplantae; phylum Streptophyta; class Magnoliopsida; order Poales; family Poaceae; genus Stipa; species Stipa capillata. The sequence goes on along the minus strand of JAGXJF010002152.1, from coordinate 302,757 downwards.
TGTAAAACAACTGAATTCTTTGAAATAATCTGAAAGGGGCAATACCTTTATCTCATTTTCCCACCAGTCATCACTTGCGGCAATGGTCTTAGTGAAAGGATCTCTGCCTAAACCGGATGCATGTTGATTCAACGACTTCCATACATTGTAGTCCTTTTTGAGTGTCTCCCACCTATTTTTGAATTGCTTGCGCTCATAATTTCTCTTCGTGCGATCATTAAACTTTCTTACCAAGTTGGCATACCCAAGTACATTCAAACATCCAGTGGGACGGTTATTTGCATGCACTTCTTCGATACACACATCAAGGAAAACCGTATGGGCAACGGTATCCCAAGTAGCTTTGCCACATTTTACTTTGTCCATCTATAATATACACAATATAAATGTAAAATTTCCCCACCGTATATCATACAAAAATATAAGTTACAATTAGCTATGCATCAGTATTAAAGCAGTACACAATCTTCCCCTCTATAGAGAAACACACCCACTCCATCCATGCCAAATACCAAGCAGGCCGGTCAGCAAATCATAGCTCGTACAAGCACACACTCCATCTAACAAAACATGTACATGTTCTCATACCAAGGATATATGCGTGTGTCGGCCTATGTGAAGTGTGATTGCGCTCATTTCAAAGTGTGTTTCGCAGCTCCAAATCAGTTGCTATGTCACTTACAAAGCATGGAAAACATTTTGGTCCTCAACATTATGGTCCTCTATATCAAACTGTTGGACGCATGGCTGGTGGCAGATGTCTCCATTCTAACAAAAGATTTCAATGAACACCTAAGAACTGAATATCACCGGCATGCTGGCATCACTATCTATTAAGTAACAAAACGAGCATCCCATTGCTGCCATGGATGAAGATTTGTTAATGTTAAAATCTCTACTAGTCAACCAGTACTTGACTGGACAAATCTATCTTTGTTTTTTTAACGAAGAGTACAACCTATTCAGATTTATTGTATTTGACTATTTTGTCAATGACTGTTTCCAAAAAGCCTTTCTATAAGCCAAAAAGAACTGGCCCTAAATGAATCGACTTATCTCCACTGCAGCTTATCAAGAGCTTATGTGAGAAGCTGGCTTATACACAAGCCTCCCCGCTGCGCTCCGCCGCAGCTCAGCGCCGCTTCGTCGTCGTCTCCGTCGCTTCTCTCCGGTCCCAGCCATGAACCCTCCTCCCATGCCTCCGCCCCGGAACCCTAACTCCTCCCCCTCCTCCTCCATGCCGCCTCCTCCGCCCCCCAAACCCTTACCGCCTACCCCGGCGCCGGAGGCCGAGGGGTCGTCGAGTCCTGACGCGTCGGCAGTGGAGGCGGAAGGGAACACTAAACCTAGCCCCTCGTCCTCCTCTATGCCGCCTCCTCCGCCCCGCGGTCCCTCGCCGTCTCCCCCGTCGGCGCAGCCGGAGGCGGAGGGGAGCGCTAAACCTAGCCCCTCCTCCTCCTCAATGCCGCCTCCCCCGCCCCCAAGACCCTCCCCGCAGCCGGAGTCTGAGCCGGCGTCGAACCCTGACGCGTCGGCGGATGGGAGCGCTGACCCCAGCCCTAGCCCTAGCGTTAGCGACTCGTCGGCGGGGGACCCTGGCGACACCGAGATGGCCGAAGCGGCGCCGCCCGAGCAGCAGCAGCGGCCGCGCGCGCCGTACGCCATCCCTGACTGGAGCGCCGCCCCGGACCACCCCTTCTTCCTCGAGGTGCTCAAGGACGGCGTCATCTTCGACAAGCTCGACGTGTGAGTTGCTCTCTCGACTCTACCATTGGTCTTTTGCGGTTTTTTATTCGAGTGAATGAGTAATTGTGTATGTGGTTTCTGGTTGTGAAATGTGTAATTTTTAGTACCTTAAGGAAACATTGGCTACGTTTTTGCTCATATTTTAGATTCAGCGCTTCTGATATTACTTCTCTTTATACCTGTTGCTTTGGAACTTACACACAAGTGTCTGCCTCATAATTATGTGGGTTATTGATTTTACTAAGATGTCGTTTGGTGAAATGATTGGCATTACGTGTCGCAGGTCCAAGAAAGGAGCTTACATGTTTGGTCGAATTGATCTCTGCGATTTTGTACTAGAGCATCCGACTATTTCTCGTTTCCATGCTGGTACGTTTTCGCCATTTTCTTGTCAACGATGACATAGGTAGAATCGAAGTTCAAACTCTGGTCCTTTGTCTTGTGGTTTAACTTAATTTCTGGTGCAAAATGAGTTCTTAAATACGGGCTGAATTTTGGGGCATGTTCAGTTTGAAACAGAAACATAAATTGTTACTAGTAACACATTCGGTCACCTTCTTACTGACCCCTCAAATAGCTGGATGGAAACTGGGAGTTGGTCCATGATCCATCCCTGATATTCTGAACCTTGGGAAGATCAGTGAGCACAATTCTAGTTATGATGTTAAAATATTCATGAGTATACATGGGATGATATCACATCAGGAAACCGAAACTCTGGTTTGAATAAATCTTTCTCGTAAGAGGAAAATATTTGATTTGGAAAGTACTGTTTATTAATTGCCAAAATTATATGGATGACCTCTTAACAATGAAATAAAGTTGCATCAAAGACACTGAGCATTCAATTGACGGAATGAAGATCCTAATAATACTTGACTTTATTGAAGGAAATTCTTCCATTAGTTTGGATAAGGAGTTATATGTGTGTCAACAACTTGAGTCACTTGGTTAACTGTATTGCAGTTGTGCGGTTGATTTTCTTGCATAAATAGGCCTTCCGCAGTTCTACTATGTTTTACATAAAATGCTATCTTATGAGCAATTGTTCACTTCTTTGGCATCTATCATTAATTTTAAATAATCTCTGAGTGCAAATTTTGTGGACTTGTCATAATGTATTTATCGTCCATGAGCCAGAGAAGGCAATACTAGGGTTCAGGAAAATTTGTCCTATATAATTATAATATGGAATATTTTCTGTTTAGTGCTTAAGCGGCACACTCATGAGCTGCTTTTATGTTATTTTAGTTCTGCAGTTTAGAAATGATGGGGAGGTTTTCCTTTATGATCTTGGAAGCACACATGGGTCTTCCATCAACAAAACTCAGGTAATAGTTTGTTGCCATTTGAGAAAAGAACAAAAAGTTCCCTCTTATCCAAGATTTGTAATAAGTTTGTTTGGAGATCTTTATATCTTAAAACTACATGACCTCTTCTCATGAACGCACTGTGTCATTGTCCATGCTATTTTATTTTAAAAAGCAACTTGATTTGTGTTGGTAGTATTCTTATTCTCCTGTATTTTTGTTCCTTCATTTACCTTAGGCAAGATATCTCCCATGTTCTGACCTGAGAAATAACAGAACAGTTAGTTTTGTATCCTTTGTTCCTTTCATGCTTATATGAAAATGCTGCTTATTTGAGCTAAGTTGTCCTCTAGCGATTCCTGTACGATCCATTTCGCTACAAACGGAACCTTTTATTAGTTTTTCATGTTGTGAATGTTGGTTCACAAATGGAATAGCTACCATTCAGAGCTAGGCAAGAATGACATGGCTCAAAGGGGATTAGGGTTTAGGAGAGGGAAATTAGACTACAAATTAAGATGAGAGGACTTTAGATGAGAGAGACTAATTCAGTATTCTTCTTTAATGAAAAGGATGGAAATGACACCTTATATATAAGGGGCTCCTAACAACCAAACTGGATGATATGGTAGCCATCAAGCTAATCTAATTGGAGATAACTAGATAGTGTTGCTGCTCTGCCCATCTTGCGTTTCTGCTGTAGCTTCGTGCTACAATAACCACATAAGCTGAGCAGCTGCTTCTGACGATGGGGCCAACTTGTGCAACACATGGGTTGAGTTATTCTGTTATACCCTTATTTTTCGGTGTTATACATGGAGAATGTTAGGCTATTGAGCAATGCATACCACTTCAGTGCTGTTGTTGCTTCATATTAATCTCAGATTGGCTCTTTGTTTTGCTCGCTTGTACTCTGTTTCTGTTCAGTATTCCAAATTTTGGAACAGCTCAGTATTGTTTACAATTTATTTTTTGTTGTCTTATACTGAACTACCAGATCAAGAAGAAGATGTACACGAAGATTCATGTTGGAGATGTAATTCGTTTCGGGCAGTAAGCTTGTTAACTAAACATCAATCTTCCATTTCTTATGCATCATTTCTCAAAGAAATTGTTGCAGATTGCTTTCTGGTGCTCAGTTATTTCCAATATGGTCTCTCTAGAGCACATGGTGTTCTTTTGTCTGATTGAATTTTTATTGTTTCTGGCCTCTAAACTTCTTCAGCATAACCTACTTATTCTAGAGCTAATGCATGTTTCCTTGTCAAATTAATAAGCATGCTGGGCGCTCAAACTAATGCAAAACAGTGACATGGATCCAGTGGCTAGGAGTTCATGGCTTCAGTAGAAAGCTTAACTTTTGTTTTTATTAGTGATTATATGTTATAAGCTTATAATGGACTTACTATGCATACTAGATCTGATGGAAATTTGGTTGCATTGTAAGCTTGCCAAATGCCCTCAAAATGAAACAGAAATACCACCGAAGCAAATAAAGTTGACAAAATAAATTGGGCACTAGTTCTTTGTCACAACTTGGCTTGTTATTTTGCCAAGTAATTTTGCGCTTGATATTTATACTGTTCTATTCACTTAGTGCCTTTATCACTCGGTAAAATTGGACTGACACTTTTTTTACTTACCAGATCATCACGTCTGTACATTTTTCAAGGGCCATCTGAGCTAATGCCTCCAGTGAGAATTTGAAACTCATTTAGTTGGTTCATCTGCTTCTGTAATACTATATCATAATTTGATTTCTGAAGTATTTTCTGGCTTGTTGCTGCATCTACATCTTAATCAAAGTGATATTGATGATGCAACATGCAGCCTACTGTTCCCAATTTCTGCTTTCTGTCTTGTTAAAATGAAAAGCATAAACCAGACATACATGTTTCCTGGCAATGACTATAGAACGCTTTCTGAAGTTGCAGTTAAGCGAGAGAGTAAAACAAGCAACACACTGTTTAGGCTACAAAGTATTCTAAGTACTTGTTCCCCCCCTCTCCATAAATACTTCTTAGAGAAACATTTTTGGAAAATGGAAATTAGTAGTTTTCTTGCATATGAAAATTAACTAGCAGGAACCTTGGCTCTGTTATCTTAAATGTTGAACCTCTTACATCGTACACCCTCTCTCTTTCTCTCCCTCCCTGCAATACTGTCATAATGTATGTTTCCATATCAGTGGACAGAGTCACCTATCCTTATATCCTGTTGTGTGAGTTTCATATACATATTTGTCTTTTTTTTTAGAAACTCATATTTTTCTCGTATGACAGGAAAAAGATATGCAGAAGCTCCGTGATTTTAAGATTCGGCAAGATATGCTTGATCGTGAAGCATCCCTTTTACGTGCGAAAACTCAAGCAGCTTTAGCAGATGGGATCTCGTGGGGTATGTCTGAGGATGCAATTGAAGAATCCGTGGAGGTTAGTTGTTTGTGTCTACCAGTGTTTGCTTGGTGATATTGATGATCTTACATAAGTACTTGGGAGGCGCATACACTTTATTTGATGGATACTTTTCCCAAGTTTCAGCTGCATCTTTTCACATTTTGGAGCATTTTCTAATTGATCTTGATGACCTCCTTTTTTAACTGAACATGTTTCCATATCATAGGATGAAGCAGATGAGATCACATGGCAGACCTACAAAGGTCAGCTTACCGATAGACAGGAGAAAACGCGTAGCAAATAATAAAGCGAATGGAAAAGGTAAGCGTTTGTTATACACTGCAATAATTCTTGTCGCTGCATTTTCTCTATGTCTGAGCTCAACCTACTTTATAAAGGATACATAATTGCATATTTTCATTTATACTCTACAAGGGTGAAAAATCGAATTTGATTGCATGTGAAACATTGCCATTACTTATCAGATTTATATGTAGTTCTGTATAGTTCAAATATTGTACATATGCTGTTTCGGGTGCCTTGCCCAGGAATCCTGGTGATTTTTCATGAAGGCAAACTTAGGTCTACAATTTTCTTGCATTATACTCTTAGGCATGATTCCTGGTGTTGATTTCCAGTCACGGGGCATTTGGAGCAGCTGTCCCTTTTGGACTGCACAATATTATTCCCTCACTAGAACTGTGCTTGCATTCTGTACTGCTACACTTTGTAAAGTGTGAGAACTGTTTTGAGATGCTTTTATCCTTTGAGGCCAGACATAATTACCTACTTAACTATAATGTGGTACCTTTGTCTGGGTCGACGGGTTGCATTACATGGCATGCCACCAAGAAGAAGAAAATTATAGTGAAGAACAAACACCACACAAAAATTTCTGGGTGGATCTTTATAGTTAGAGGTCAATTTATGGCACATGGGAAATAACATAATCCCCTTCTAATGGGAAGGGTCGGTGGGAACATCAAAGCGCTGGGGACAGCATGGGTGGTGGAAGATCCAGCGACAGTGCAGGTGTCAATGGTGACACCGATTACTGTGGAGGGGCGAGGGAGCAGCGTTTTGCATGTGGGGCTGGATTGACTCTGCGGTGGTGGTTCCATGCTGAGTGTGGCTTGCCTGTTTTGATCCCTTTCAAGCCATCGCATTCTTATCTACTAGATCCTTTAATCCAGCAAAGTGAAGCTACCCATTGGATTGAAGGGGAACCGGATACTGTTCCCTAGTCGTCTCCTCAGTTTTCAGGTTAGGCCTGAAACTTTTGGCACCGTTTTTGACTTCCTGAGTCATCATTTTGAAGACTGCCTTGGTACCATCTATCGACTAAATGGCATACTGTGACGTTGGATGTACTGCTTTCTAGGTTACTATCAGCACAAGTCATAGTAGTAGTCTCAACATGTGGTCTTGTTGTTCTAAAAAAAAACATGTGGTCTTGTTTAGTATTACAATTGCTGGATCTTCACTGAAAATTTCTCGAATAAGTTTTGCGCCCCCAACATTGATAAATGGGCCTGGGTGGAATAGAGTGTGATTAAGCCTGCGACTTTGAGTGCTTCAAGGCTCTGAGGTACTAGGCTCATTGTACTGATACTAGGCTGTGGGTGGACAGCTATGTTGCCCTTAGTGGCAGTCCTTCTGAACAGTAGACTCAAACTTCTGAAAAATGTTTTAAAAATCTGACTATTTTTTCTGATATGATTTGCATCTCTGCTTGTCTCTAAGCACCTCTCATTTTCTCTTTCAGGTTGCCAACATGAAGAAAGAAATTGATGCAATAAGAGTTAAGGACATTTCCCAAGGCGGGTTAACCCAAGGTCAACAAACACAGATTGCACGGAATGAACAAAGGATATCTCAGGTTAGTGGATCATATGTTTTACTTATATTCTTCACATGCCTGTCAAAGAGCAATAATAAACCTTTTTTTCTTCAGATTCTGGAGGAGCTAGAAAATCTAGAAGAAACGTTAAATGATAGTATACAGGAAAGTCTTGGTGCTCGTGCTGGAAAGCCAAATCGTGCTAGCCATAAGGCTAGTCTTGAGGAAGAAGATGACATTTTTAGGTTTGTACTTCTGATAAATTTTGACCTATGATTGCTACATTTGTTTTGTGTATGATATCTTAATTTATGTTAAAGCTAAGTGCAAAAGATGATGTTAGAGAGAGCCACATCATCGTGTTTCCGCCCTACCATGGTGTCTGCTTCTGAATCCAACGGACACAATTCATGTAAAAGACAGATAACAAATAGAATATTGAATCTAGAAGACTAAACCCACTTGAATTTTCTATACTTTTTAGAACACTAAAACTAAACAAACTGGTAGATGTGTCCTCGATTTGCGTTCTTATAAGGAGGGGGAAACTAATGGAAAAAATTATAGGATTTCCGCAACTACGTGTTGGTTCGATCCTAGATTATACATTGATGGCTGAAGCTTTACTTTCTTTTGTCATTTGAATAGTATTAGTTAGCTATGAATTATGACATGACTGCTGTATTGTACTGAAATTAGCGGTAATTTTACAAATTAGCACAACGACCCATGTAACTGGGAACTTGTACATTGCAGTCAGTTTTGCCTACTTGTGAAAAGTTACACGTACTTGTGAATCTCTTAAGGGAGGATACATAGAACTCTCTCTCTCTCTCTCTCTCTGATTTTGTATGACATTTTGTTAAAATATCCTGACAGAGGGTTTGAAGCTCCTTGGTGTACTCTATTGGTATACTGTGGAAGTAATCTGATGTATTTGAATGGTTGGGTAGGAATGAAGTATTCATTCAGCTACATAATTAGTGTACTATCAGTAAATAGATGCTTAGATTGTTGCATGTTGTTCTCTACTATGGCTAGAGTTAGAGCTTTATATGCTTGCTCTCATGTGCTGATTGATGGATTGTCAAATAATTTAGTGATGATGATGAATTTTATGATCGGACGAAGAAGAAATCATCTAGTCATCAATCCAGTGAGCAACAATCAGTTGAGACCGCTGATAGTCTTCTTGATAAAAAGGATTCCATTACCAATGATATGGAAGGTAAAAAGAAATTGCTTGAAGAAGAGAAGAATAAGCTGGTTCAGCGAGATAATGTGGATCTTGGGGATGATCTTGATGCTTACATGAGTGGATTGTCATCTCAATTAGGTATGATACATTGAAACTGCACTCTTAATCACATGGTTTATCATTGATCAATCTCAGAATTTTATAATGCTTGAATTTTCCTTGTAATTCTGATATCTAAATGATACCACCAATGACCCTGACTGTTGTCTGTTCACCTATATTTTCTTCATAGATTCATTGAAAAATATTGTAATATGCTTGTTGTGTTAATGTTATGATGGTTTTATCATTACATGTGGTAGGCGAGTGAAAAGAAGGGAAAACAAAATGAGTATGTGTAATAGCTAAAACCTCTGTTTTGAAAGTTCTAGTTGCCTCTGCTTGATACTTTTTTCTTTGTGTGAAATTGACTTAATAATTAGTGACAACAATGTCCTCAGATATGGACTTTAACAACTCAAATGACTAAACTTCTCTGAAGGATTTTGTAAGGAATCTGTTTAATACTTTAAGGATAAGGGATTATTTCTGAATATATTTGCATTTGCTCTGTAGCAATACCCTCCAGTCATTTTAGACTAAGAGTGAAGATGTTGATGCAGACTTTACTGAGTGCCAAAATGTGATTCTTTTGAATCAGCATCTAAAAGCTTTTTCATGTAACTGTCATTCCTCCGATTTGGTCCGAAACATTATTACATGAGTACCCCAGCAATACTTTTAGACTGTGTGCAATGGTGAAGAGGTATGAATATTGTTAGTGTTCCAGCAGTACTTCTAGATAGTGCGCATGGGTGGAAAACTATAAGTATTGTTTCCCTTCTTGTTTTTGGGCAGATAAGAAACTGTCATCAGTACATTTTTCTTCTATAGGTTACTCTTGCATTGTATTTTTGTTAGCAAAGAAGTTCGTATAAAAATGATACGTAAGGAGTTCACGGTACACAATAGTTTCCTCCTAATATTTTGTTTTTTCGTTCTGAACATGCACAAAATTGCATGAGTGGATGTGGTACACAACCCTTTCCTCCTAAATACGTTCGTGTTTCTTTGTTCTGAACGTGCACATGGTTGCATAAAGTGGATGTGCAATAAGTCAAGGACACTGGCTTATGGTATTGAGGCTAGCTAACTGACTCATTTTCGCAACTATCCCAGACTTTAGCTTGGTAACCAGGAACCTTTCAGTTTCCAGCTGGCTTGTTTCCCATTGTTTCCATGTTTTCTTCAAATGTAGTTTCCCTTCATTTTTGCAAAATCATTACCATCAATATTATTATGTTGAAATAGAAGCAAAAATAACACTATTCTGCTTTGCTAAAGTACACCTGGTCCTCACTGTGGAATCCAGCCACAGGTGCGAACTGGCTGGCTCCATGGTCCTGTATTTTGTCCATGGTCCTGTATTTTGGCGTTTGTTACTGTAGAGGGTTGGTTCATGAGGGCACATTAGCGTTTTTGAAAGGATACAAATGTTCCTTTATTTATTTTCACTTGAATAATGATAGTAGCATCAAGTGATTAAAGTCTACACAACTGCACTTTTACCCTTTTTTTGCAATTGTGTTAGCATCATATATTGCATTAAGTGCTAGTTACTATGTTTAACTCATGGTTAGGTTCATCCTTTATACATGGATGAATAAAGCCTGAAATGGTTCATTGATGCACACTTGTTTCCTGCATTTGTGTTCAGTTTTATGTAATTCATTATCCATTCTTCTCATTGATTTGAACTGCTCTGCAGTACATGATAAGATCGCTCAAATTCAAAAGGAGCTTTCGGATCTTCAAGCTGAGCTGGACAGAGTAGTTTACCTACTAAAGATAGCTGATCCTAACGGAGAAGCAGCTCGCAAGAGGGATCTAAAGCCAAGAGAAGCAAAAACCCCAGCATCTAATGATAATCCAAGACCAGAATCCAAAAGGCAAGATAAAATTGCCCAAACTAAGACCCCAACAGAGGAGAAGCTCAAGGATTCTTGTTCTAACAAAATACAAGCGGATAAACCTGCTGAGGTAGAGAAGGATGTCTCCAAAAACGAAGAAAATGACAGCAACCTGCATTCACCATACCAAAACCTCAGTGGCTTGGCGACAAGAGGATCATAGAACGTGAAGAGAATTGTATAAAAGAAGGAAATGTGAATGAAGAGGAGCCTGATAATTTTGTGGACTACAAAGATCGAAAAACTATTCTTTCTAATACAGCCAATGAAAAGGACCTCGAAGAGGCTGCTCCTGGGCTTATTCTACGGAAGAGAAAGTCTGCTGATCAGTCAGCGACCATTGAGGCAGAATCATCTTCGGTTGAATCCGAAGCATCTGTTGCTGATGCTGTGGCCCTTCTGCTGAAGCATAAACGCGGTTTACAAACTTCAGAAGACATGGAGAACGAGAATGAACCTCAGCCTAGCAAGAGAAAAGGGAAGAAATCAAAACAAAAACGAGTACTGGGTCCTGCTAGACCAGATTTTCTTGATGCTGGTCCAGATCATGAAACATGGGTGCCACCTGAAGGTAAGAAGAATTTGTTAGTAATTTCTGACGGTTTACCAATTACCGAGTAACTAGTCCCTTACGAGTACTATTGCTGAATGTTCCATAGGTCAAACTGGTGATGGCCGCACTTCGTTGAATGATCGTCTGGGTTATTGAAGTTTTCTCATCCTACACTTCGCCACTGGTTACATTGCAAAGAGAAATGCAGTGTCACCACTGGTGTGACTAGCTGGCCTTGAGCACATTTTCAGTTCTTCAGATGGCAACCGAGTTATTTTTGGTAGTTGCTAGCCACACTGGGGAGGGGCTCAGTAAGGTTGCTAAGTTGTGGATAACAAGCGTCAAAATGACATAGATGATACATCCCTTTGTTGAGCTTTCGGGAGGATTTGTATGTCTCGTGATCATCACCAGATTACAGAAGAGAATGTATATCACCAGGAGGATTTATACCGCTCGTGATCCTTTGCAGAAATTGATATGTACCATCTTTGCGCTATGGGAATGTTGCAGGATTTTGTATTGTACGTTTGCTGAAAGATGATTGCTGTATGGTGTTCATCTTTGTTATTTTCCCTTGCAGCAGCTTAGTTTCCGGATGTCAAGTGGCTTGGGCGTGGATTCATCGTTCAAGCTAACTTTTTCTTACTACCTCGGTTAAGAAAAAGTGAACTAGAATGTTATTATATATGTACTGGAACTGTTAGCGCCAGACAAAAAACTATGCTTGCCAAACCTTATACAGAACTAGGAATAGAAAATTTCATGTTAGTGAATTTTTTTTTGAGAAGGATATCTGCTTTATTAATAAGTAAGGAAAACAGACACCTGGAGAGGGACAGCTGTCCACCAAAAAAGCAAAAAGGCCCCTAAAGAAAAGAAAATTACAATGACGTCCCTGAGACCATTTTCGCCTGCTCCGCCATTAGCCTTCATTCCGCCGGCGCATCGCCGAGCAAGCCGAAGGAGGACGGAGCCGAAGCCACCACCTGGTGAAGGACCTGCAAAAACCAAAAGAGGATGAAGCCTCGATGCAACGCCGCAGTAGCTGCCCGCCGCGAACGGCGGATCTGAGCAAACGCGAAAAGCACTTCGGCGGGGGCGACGCCCCGATCTGAGCAGGGGTTTAGGCCGGCGCCGCGGAAAGAGACCGACGACCCAGCCCTTGGCAGCTCGAAGAGGGGGAGCAGCTCCAGAAGACCTCGGAGGCGGCGACACCAATGCCAGATCTGCCGGAAAACCATCCGCCGAGGACTCCCTCGCCAGGCGCCGAATCCAAAGAGACAAAACTTCCACAGGCTTCGCAACACCACCGGAGGAGGCAGCGCTGCGACGAGGTTGAAGCCGGGAAGACGAAGCTCCAGACGACGCCGCAAACCTCGACCAAACGGCGACGATACGGAGACCTAGCAAAACAATATCTACACTCCAGGCATAGGACGCGTTCCCCCTCCCCACACGGTGCCCGAAGGCAACCGGAGGCGAGGAGGAACGACGCCCTCGCCGGAGGAGAGACTCGGATCTGAGAGCGGCGACTTTTTCGCCTCTCAGTACTGTAGCACGAAGGGGAAAGACTAGTACTCCTTTCTGTTTCTTCTTAGTGAAATTGGTTGGTAGAAATTCAGTAGAACTTCGTATATGCCGGGCATTTGTTTTCCCAAGCTGTGAACAAAATCAATTAAATTCTATCCAACGTTTATCAGCTACTTGCCTACTTAACAACATGAGATAACACGGAAGAAAAGAGCACATAGAAGATGAACTTGTGAAAGTGCTTGTAGAATATAATTCTTCACACACTTGGTACATTTCTGGATCATTTGAAGCACCATAGCACCGTAGCGAGCACTAGATGCATATTATTTCTACGTTTTAAGATTTTTTTTACAACTGAGTTATTTTCGAGTAGCCTACTACACTAATACATCTAGTGGTGCTAGTGCACCCAATGTACTCCTACTTCAGTTCAGCTTGGTGGCAAAAGAATGACATCTTCTGTCAACCTCCTGGTACTCAAGTACCAGCAGAATACTTCCCTGATGCCTCACGGTCCTAGTTCCCTGAGTGCGCCACTAGATAGCAGTAGATACTGTCCATCCGGTTTCACTTACATAACCAAATGAATCTTTTCTATGAACAACTACCAGCGACACTTCGGATTGATTTGTGCACATACAGATGCCATGGTGTACAGGTATATATGTATCTGCCCTCTCCAATGCAACGTTGAAGCACCTCTCAACTTTGCTGCTACTCTTAAAGGCGAGCAGTGTCTTGAACACACCAGGTGACCGTGCAAAAGCAAGCACATTGTCTGCAGATTTGTTTCTGATTGCCACACGGAAAAACAGAACTGTTCAAAAAGTGTAGGAGAATGGCACGTGGACTTAGCTGTGGCCTGCATTAACACCCCGACCATCTTTCTGCAGCTTGTGGACCTATGGAACTTGCTCCAGGATATTACCTTGGATCAAAACCACCCAGATTCGATCAGCTGGAACCCGAGTGCCACGGGCAACTACTCTGCATCCTTTGCCTACATGGCACAGTTCAATGGGAGTTTTGCGAAATTCGGCACGACAAAAATTTGGAAGGCAAAGACAGAACCGAAGTGCAAAGTCTTCTCTTAGTTACTCTTGCACGGACGCATCCTGACGGCTGACCGTCTTGCAATAAGGGGCTGGCCACATAACCCCACTTGTCAACTTTGTCTCCTCACAATAGAGGATGCCACCCACTTGTGTAAGGGTCGCCCTTTCACCATTACGGTTTGGAACATGGTGAATGATTGGCTAGGCGAAACGACAAACCTTGCTCCGTCAACCTTTAGCACCATTGATCTTTGGTGGGAGGCTATTTTAAATCATGAAACAAAAGACAGGCGGCGAACCAGAAGCGGACGCCTCATCTTTATCTTATGGAATGTCTGAAAGGAACGTAATAGACGGATTTTTGACACACAAAAAAACATTCAAAGATGTGACGTTTAGAGCACCAGAAGACATTCTACAATGGAATATAGCAAATGACCAACTACATGAGCGAGTAATCCGCAAGTGGAAGTGTATGGGGTTCTTTGTTTCTTTGTCCCCTAAATAACAAATAATCATGTAAAATGTTCCTATTTTTCTCCTTAATAGAAAGGCAGTGCTCCTGCCTATATTGTCGAAAAAACATTGTCTGCAGTGCATTTATTCGTGAACTGCACCGCCATTTTCACCAGCTCTATTGTGATATATCTGGCTGCATTTACTGATTTAGTTTCTTCATTATTTTGTGGGAAGTAGTTTGCCGGGCTAACATGCATGCAAAGAAAGGGAACATCTTTGCCGTCAATATATATACAGAGACCACATTGCCATGAGCTCTAGATTCTTCTTTTCAAAATGAAGAATCACTACAAGTTTACCATGATCTACATAAGATTTCCCTTTGTATGCTTATACAATGAAGTGAACATAGGAGGGATCAAGTTTTGAGATTCAGGTCCCAGTGGGGACTGGCCGAATATTGGTCTGTTTTCCGGAATTGGTCAAGTTTCGGTTCAACCGGTTGATCACTACATAGTGTATATACTAGATTATTTTGCATATTAGTGTTTATCTTAGAAACACTTGAACACGAAAAAACCCAAGCAAAATCAAACTCCAGAAAATTGGTTGGGTTTGACACGGCCCTATTTCTTGGAGCCACGACGTATTGCCTGCAACTGTCCAGGAGTTCCTCAGTTGCAGGAGTGGAGCAGATACATAACCAACACAGCGATAAAACATTCGAATTATATTACAGAACAACAAAATAAGCTTAACATTGGTTTAATTTACACAACGGACTGGGACATCTGGGCCCAAAGTTTACATTACACAAAATGGACCTATTCTATAGGTGCCTCGAGCGCGGATAAGACCTAAAACTCGTACTCACTTCCGTCGAAGCATTCTTCTTCATATGGTCCATCATCGTGGTTCTGCGCATCTGAGAGGGTTGGTGCAGTAATGAGCACACGGCGTACTCAGCAAGCCACAGTTAGGAAAACATTCTATTTAACTACATGCTCTGGATTTCAAAGAAGGAGTGTAGGGTTTAATATTTGGTGGATGCATAGTCCTAGTCTCCGTCTTAGCAACTTAAATCCTCTTTGTTAACACATTTTCATGACAAGTCATTGAGTTTAAGTAACCCTGCTGGGTTAGCGACAAGTTCAAATAACCATCACTAAATTCTACTTGTGCCTCGTACCAAGAATAATCTCTAAACACAGCTCCATTGACCGGGAGCACGGTCTATTTGAATACCATTTTATTTGACTCTGCAGAGTTGCTCAGCTTTACCCACATGATGTCCGTGCCTCCTAACGTCACTGCAGTCATACACACACCCTTCGGTGTGTCGACAGAGGTAGGCCATCAAGGCTTTTTATCTGCTCCATCTTTTGAAGTTTCTACCCAGGAACTTTCATCACTCGCTCGCCCAAGAGTCGACGGGCCAATGTCAACTACGTGATTCGGGAGTCGGGTGAGTTCCAGTTGTGATTTTCTATCGAGTAGCCTATCACCTTTTTCGCTTCTGCGGGCCTCCCAGAGAAGTGGGACGGCAAGCTAGTCTGTAGTCGTTCAGTGGGTAGAGTAGACTTACTAAGCCAGGTTCGACGAGTCGAACATGTGGTTGAGCGGTTCTTATGTTCATCACTAAACACAAGGGTTGTATCCTTAACTGCCCCAAGTAAAGTAAATCTCCCGATTTCCCTTACTCCCCGGAAGGGGTATGGCTGCACACACAACACATGAGGGCCCCATCTGCTCTGTCCCCAACCGTCGACAATTTCTTTTCTGAGAAAACACATACTCTGAGTTTATGCTAGAGTTACAATTATCCCTAAGTATTGTCTAGCCTGATTTCCAATGTCGGTGAAAGATACTGTTATGGTTTAATTTCTTCCTAAGGTTATCAAGGTGAATATGGCCTACAGGAATTAATTGGGCTGTGGGGTGGTAGGTATTAACTACGGCTGTGGGGTGGTAGGTATTAACTACGCATTCATATCATTCCAAAAATATACGTAAGAAATTAACATGTAAAAAATAATAACCAAACTAGTAATACAGTAAATAACATGGCATGTGGGATTGACATGGACAAGAAATGTGACTTGCCTACTGCACGAAGTCGTTTGGGTCGAAGCCTTCAGGAAGTCCTTCGTCGTCGGGATCCTGTCCTAGCGTCGGCTCGTTACTGTCGCTCCCTAGTTGCAAGAAAATCCAAACAAACACACACATATAAGTCCGGGCTTGATGAATGCGAGCTGGGAGCAAAATGTAAATTAATTAAAAATAATGCTGAAAATAAGATGTGGGGTGTGCGGGATCGGAACCGGGACGTCGAGAAGCTAAAGAAAGTGGTAGGGTTGGAGTTAGGGTTTTCGGGTTAGGAGTCGGAATATGAGGAGTAGAAGGTCTTTGTGGGCTTTGGGTATTGAAAAGTAAGAATTTGGATCAATGGAGAGCAAAAATGGAACCGCGTCGTCGAGACGATCGAAACGGTATATAATAGAGTTTTTAGGGTTTCGGCCCCAAACATAATATTGGGCCCATTAGGGCCCTCGGATTGGGCTGAAAATGGGCTAGGGTTGGGTTGGATCTGGGCTGGGTAGGGCTGGACATGGGTTTTGGGCTCACGAGAATAAAAAGAAAAAGAAAATCTAGTTCTAAATGGGCTCAATCGGATTTGGTTAATGGGCTGTTGTCAGGCTGTTAATGGATTCGGCCTGCTGGAGAAATAAAATAAAAATAAAAACAAAAGAAAAGGAAAAAGGGGAAAGGAGCCGGCCGAACTGGCCTGCTTCTCTCGGTCGGCCCGATAGAGAAAACGGGCCGGCCTACCATGGGGAAAAGAGCCGGAGGCCTGCTTGGGAGAGGGGAAAAGAAGCAGGGGAGGTGACGGGGAGTGGCCGCCGGCGACGGGGAAGGTAATTGGGAGCTCGAGCATGTGCTACAGAGGCTGGGAAACTCATTTTTGAGGAGAAGAAGGAGGATTGCCGAGGGATTTGTGGTGGCCTCGAAGAGGGGAGGAGGGAAACAGAGGGGAAAAACGGGGAGGCGGTGGCCGCCAGCGACAGGGATGAAATCCGTCGCCGGTGGGGCTTGTTGGATGAAATTGGAGACTCGGGGAGGCTCGGGAGGACTTAGGGTTCCATTTTTTGGGAGAGAAAGGGGCACTACTGCGGGGAAGGTGATTAGCAGCGTGGAAATGAGCTCGGTATACCCTACCGGAGGTGGAGGGGATGGTGGCGAGGTCGCCGGAGTCCGGTAGAGGAGGTGAGGGAGCTCGGGGAGGTGCTCTGGGGAGGTGAGGGTGCTCGGGAGCTTGCACGAGAGGGGATGGCGCTCAGGAGAGGTGGAGGTGGGGAAGCTCGGGTCGGAGACTGGCGGAAGAAGGAGCGGAGCTCGGCATCTGCCGGCTTTTAAAGCCGAGCGGGGAGGCACTGCTCGGGAGCGAAGATCGAGGCGAGTTGTTCCGGTGGCAATGGCGAGGGTGGCGTGGCACGAGGAGGAGGTCGGGAGCTCATGCGCGGGCGAGGTGGCGAGCGGCGCAGCGACGGAGACGCAGAGAGCGAAGGAGCCTGGTGACGCTTGGGTAGGGCATCGGGTGCGGCGTCGGGACAGAGCGGGTCCCACCCGGCTCCAGCGCCGAGGACGGACGACACGGCGTCATCGTCGATTCCTCGGGCGGCGCGACGGGAACGGTAGGTGGCGACGGAAACGGGGAAGAACGGGGGAGGAGGAGATGGTGGGCCGCATGGGCCGCGAAAGAGAAACGGGCTGAGAAGAAAGATGGGCTGAGAGAAGGGGATTCGGCCCAGAGAAGGTTTCAGAATTTTAAAAACTTCGCAAAATTTTGGGATCGTTACAGGTTTCAGATTGTTTATAGAACAGCAAGGTATGGGATTTGCACCAGTTCCGGTTCCTGAAAATTGGGAGAGCTTAGTGTATGATGTTAACTATATTTTATTTTTCATAATTCACGCCCATGTTTGTACTTCCACCCAAAAAATTCATATAGATCAGCCAAAGCAAATGTAGACTCGCACTTGACTATTTGAACATCATCAGTAATCCATTCAAAACAGACATGATTGAGCAAAACAAAATATAAATCTACAGACTGTCAAACAATCAAACACATGTCTAAAGCATTCAGTTTTTCTATATTTCTGCACCAGAAAAATAACTATGCTTTGTGTATAGATAAGTTAATCCATCGTGTATTCTGTCTGACCCAACTGTCTCGCTCTCTCTCATATGCCACAGTATCTTGCCATAATTATGTCATCTTATGATATTAATACAATCCAATCTTGTTAGTAGATGACAAGAACATAAAAGTGTATTTTCTGAAACAGAAGCTCCGGGATGTCGGTTTTGTTTTGCCTGCACATCCAAAATTTGTCCCAGACATGTTTGCAGACAAATTCCAAACCCCTTCGGTTTTGATTGTGCAATGCGATTAACAGCCAAAGAAGAAACTTAGGCCTTCTATTAGCTAGGTTAATTCACTTGTTAGCTTTGGATCGCAGCATTTCAACGCACAAGGGGGATAATGGAATCCTAAAATGTAATAGCTACCATTCTGGATCTCACCCTGTTCTCACAAATTGTGTGCTCATGCTTGTTCTTTCAAACTTTGTTGCTGGAGTTCACTAAGTTTATCTGCGATTCAGCTCATTCACATCAGCCGTTTGGCATGAGCCTCCGCACCATATACACAGCTAGAGCTACTATTTTCTGGTGCTTTCTAAACAGGATACAAGATGTGGATAACCGTACCTTTTTTTTAGACATAGGAAGAAATTCATTTCTCTAAATCAACATTAATGGGAAGCAATATACAAATAGTATCTTCTAACCTCTACACTTTCGTGCACATAGCCCCACATATATAATAGGAAAGTGATTAAAAACTAACTGCACAGCCGAACACTGGTAGTTATATGGAAAATCCCAAAATAATGAAACAACTCGAGTTGGTAAAACGAAATCTAGGAATCCTCGAGAAGCGCTCAAGCGACGACTAAACCCCCATCCGTGCATAGAGAAGAGCTCCCTTAACATTGTCTCGAGTAATCTGCATGCCACTTGAACCAACTCTCGCTCCTCCAAACGCTGCGATGGCAACCAAGAGCGAAGTCAATGTGTACACCTATAAATCACTTACAGAGGATTATATATTTTTTCTTATAAAAAATTACATCATTCCTGCATAGCTAAATAGACCAACACACAGTGGATGCTCCCACTAAGGCTAGGGCTCGCATTTTTTTATCTAACCAGTGAGGGCCGAATAAGTCAGCTACATTTAACGGAATATGTAACCCGGACCCCACCTGTGTGACTTGCATGCAAAATGTGTGACCAGACAGTCAAGAAATAAGTGTTGAGCTTATCATGATGGCAAAAATAACATCTTTAGCTGCCAGTCTAGTCTCTTTTTCATAGGTTATCTTTAGTGAGAATAACTCCCCTCCGCAAATACCATAAGATTTTTTTTTATCTCTGGAGATATTTTTAGTTTCCACAATTGTCTGTTAGTAATTGGCACATTTTAATGGACCAATTGATTGTAAAGTGACATAAAAGAATAAACACCACTTTGGTTTAGCCTCAAAATGAATTTATCTCTATCAGTAGTCAACACTACTTGCACCACTCGGTTGGTGAGCTTAAACATGTGTATGTATGCCCCATCGAAAAGAGATATTCAGAGGGTTTAATCCCCTTACATGTGCGACAGTATCATATTTACTGCGGATAATGTTGAACAACTGCAGGTACTGTGTTGACAGGGGAGAGCTACCAAGCCAGGTATCTAGCCAAGACCGAATCTGTGAGCCACCTTGGAGCTGGAAAGCTCCATGTCTCGGCACGGTGGATTTGTCCCATCCAAAAATGGGAGTTTCCCATCTTCCATTAATTTGAGACAATGACTTGTTCTTAATGTATTTTCTCCATAGCAGAGTTTGCTAGACCCGTCCTCATTAAGTAATTTGAAGAGTCATTTACAAAGGAGACAAACGTCTTTTATATCCAGATTCTCAATGCACAAGCCCCCTGGTCTCGTGGTCTACATATAATACTTCACTTACTGAGTTTGTACCTTTTCTTTTGTTCGTCACTTTTCTAGTAAAACCTGGACTGAAAGTAATCTAGACGGTTCAAAACCCCACATGACACCTCAAAGAATGAAAGCATGAACATAGGTAGACTACTTAGTAAAGAATTAATAAGAATAAGATGCCCCCCGAGAGAGATTTTTCTCTCGCCAGCTACTTAGGCGTTTCTCAAAACGGTCTTCAACCCCTTTCTAATCTGAATTCCACAATTTCCAATAATGAATAGGAATGCCCAAATAACGAAGGGGGAAGCTACCGAGACTGCACCCAAATAGTTGTGTATATTGAGTTTCATAGGCTTTGCATCGCTGAGGCAGAAGAGATCGCTCTTATGGAAGTTTATTTTGAGGGCCGACAGTTGTTCGAACTCACACAAAAGCAGCTTGAGGTTCGCTGCTTGGGCCAAGTCATGGTCCATGAAAAGAACAATATCATCTACATACTAGAGGATTGAGAGACCATTATCCACTAAATGAGGAACCACCTTGTTGATTTGACAAAGTTACCCCCTTAGATTTTGATCCCAATTTAATGCCTACATTCTCTAAGTTGGAAACAACAGTAGAACTTGGAAAGGAAACAAAAGATTGGGAATAAGATGTACTTGCATTTGCATGGCGCGTAACATGGAATCTTCCTCGGACGCTAGGGTCCCACTCGACTTAGGTGCGTTGAGCCGTCCACAGCGGCGGGGCTAGTCCTCCAGCTGTGGCGGCTCCACCAAGGTCAACGTAGCCACGACCATGGAGCGAGAAGACGTGCCATCTTCATGGCGCTCCTCCAGCCGTAGCATCGGGTGAGCGGTAGGTGGACCATTGCGGGCCAGCTGGGTGTGAGCTCCGGCTGTAGCCTCATCTCTACTCGGCATGGTGAAGCGGTCCCTGGTGATCTAAGCTCACTAGTACATAAATCCATATTCGAGGCGGTTGAAATAGCACATCCGAGGTGGTTATAGCAACCGCCTCGACGGAGTGGTTGCAGATATGGGGGCATGCACACAGGGCAAGAATGTAGCTTCACAAACTCTTTCCGGTATAGGATATAGTCGTTCCGACATGCATGTATCTTTTCAACTTCCAGTCCCAACGGACAAAGCACCTTCTTCGCTCTGTACGTGTTTATGGGTAACTCATTCCCCTCCGGAAGCATGTCACCTAGGAGGCCCAACAACTCGTTAAAACTCTTGTCGGACGAGCTGTTGCTCGCCTTCAGTTTCAATAGTTCAAGCACGGCATATAACAAAGTGAACTTAGTCTTGCATCCTGCGAATAGCGGTTTCTCCGAGGCCCCCATCAAGCCTAGGAATTGTTCGTACTCTCCTTCGGTTTCGTGCCCTTCGAAATCACGGAGCATCTGTTCCAGCTCAGGCATTGAGTCGGGATCATCGGACCTCTCATGGTGTGAATCACAGCCGATATCAAATGGCATA
Source organism: Stipa capillata (assembly GCA_019208055.1). Taxonomy (NCBI): domain Eukaryota; kingdom Viridiplantae; phylum Streptophyta; class Magnoliopsida; order Poales; family Poaceae; genus Stipa; species Stipa capillata. The sequence goes on along the minus strand of JAGXJF010002152.1, from coordinate 281,110 downwards.
TCGGTTGCTTCTTCATTGGCACAGATATCATTATCTGATACTACGGCTTCATCTTCACCGTGCTTGGTCCAAGTTGAATACCCTTCCATAAAATCTCTCTTGAAGATGTGGTACTCAATATGATGGAGCTCGAAAGTCCTTACGTTACCACAGTCTACGCATGGACAATACGTGTCAGCTCTGCCCTCTTTCAATATGTCCGCCTTGGCAGCTGCCATAAATGCTCTCACTCCATCTCTATACGCCTCTGTGTTGCGAGCTCCGTACATCCACGATCGATCCATCTAAGCCATGCATGTGGAAAGTTGAAATTTTAGTTCAAAATATGAAGTGCATCGACTTCGTGACATTAGTTTATCATTACTTCAATTACTAACCTAAATGAATTATCAAAATAATTACTAACCCGCTTAATACTAACTAATATAAATAACTAACCGTACTAATTGACTAATATAACTAAGCTATATGCGTCGACTCTCTTCAATTACTAATGTATAGCTAACCAAATTAGCACTTCTTGCATATGAAAATTAAATAAGCCATAAAAATAAATTCATCATTAATTATTTTTATTTTTACCCACAAAATTCATTAAACATTTCAATACCTTAACACATCTTGCAATGCATTGAACCATACGATAATTCGAACATCTCCATCGATCTAATTATGATCATATAATTGTATATTCTCAATGTCCAATAAACAAAGCAAAATCACTAAATTATTAGATGAATTGAATCAAAAACTATGCACTAACCTTTGGTAAGCAACAAAGAAGTATTATCTCCAACTATAATCTTCCAAATATAACTTTTCCACCGAAGAATCGCCAGAAAACAGCTCAAAAAATCGCCAGCAAATCGCCACATTCAACACATATTTACCTACTGGTCGTCTGTCAGCTCGCGCAGCACAATTAATACTGTGAATCATATTGGAGATGGTTATATATCAGAAATCGCCTCGGATATGTACCAACATATCCGAGGCGGTTGACAATATATAACCGCCACGGATAACGACCACATCCGAGGCGGTCATAAATAAGTAATCGCCTCGGATAACATTGGAGGCGGTCATAAATAAGTAACCGCCTCGGATATGGTCGTTATCCGTGGCGGTTGTTCCCGGACTCGTTATCCGAGGCGGTTATTTCGTACTAACCGCTTCCGACGTTTCTTATTCGTGGCGCTTCTACTTAATCGCCTCGGATAAGGCGCCTCGTATAAACGATTCTGTACTAGTGGCTCGCAGCAGTGCCTCCTTATCATTTTCACCCTCGCCCTCCTCCTCAAAGAGAGGATTAAAGCGATTTGATTCATTTGAAGAGGCAATCGACTGCCACCGAGTAGGCCCTGTTGGAGAATTAGCTGTATGTTATGGAGTCACCCAATCATTACTAGCCTGCACAGTGGCTGGCTGCTCTTGAGGGGTCTTGTCCTTACTTCCTGACTAGTTTTTAGGACGTTTTGGCTCCCTTTCCTGCTCATATATTTCGTCATCGAGCATATCGTCGTCCTCATCATCACCATCATCAGCAGATGCAAACTTATTAATAGCGGAATCTGAAGGTGGACTATCTTCAACTGTGAAGAACAGTTTGTACATCACGTCTCCCACCGCAATATCAACAGTCTCCGGAATTAAGTAGTGCTCGATAACACCAACTTGCATCCGTACTATCCATTTTCGTCGCAGACAAGTCATGTCCACCACGAGTACCTACACATGAACATGAAATGCTGTATCAGCAACATGGCGAGACACACAACGGAGAGTGGAGTGGTTGATGCAACATCTCCATAAGTTAGACGCTGCTCACGTTGAGATGTTCTCATCGGCATGGCTTCATTTCCGATGCTTAATTACCAATCCTAGTCCTGCAATGTGGAGATAGTGGATGTTCAGAATTCTATCCACATTACCAACGAAACTTCAGAATTCAGATTGATTTCCACAGTAGATATGTATCTCCTCCTTTCTCTCAAGTGTTGTTCCTCTGAATCTTTAAAGCAACTGCTTGCCATATTTCCTGCTACTTTCATTCACATGGTGTATGCAACAACCATGCAAATAAGGTCCTTAAAACAATCGTGCAAAGGCTGCACCCACGTCGTTGAGTTGGCCATTCATGAGCTGCACTGCCACTAAGGCCTTCGGATCAACTGTACTATGAAGTCTTAAATAGCTGTTCAACTTTGTATATGAATGCATCATTTTAGCAAATCAATTTACATAGCATTCTCATCTAGCTACACATGCATGTTGCCCAAATCTATACCATTCAAGGGAGCACATCAGGACGCCCTCCTAACAGCGCCAAGTCATCACCGATTTTGTTTAATTACATTTTAAGTTTTTTTTATTTAGGTAGCTTTTGCCTTAATCCCTGGAATGAGTGCCTTGGGCCAATTAGTGCCATCGTGAGCCTAGGCTGCTTGCCGGTTGGGCTGCCATGTCCTCACCACGATTTTCTCAGCTGATCCTATTTGTAGCTGCGTAGAGTTCAAAAGTAAAAATAAAAAATAGCTACGCTATGTGGAAAGGTGCCGAGGATTTTGGTGCCTAGGTCCCAGGTGGAAGAGCAACAATCAATTTGTGGAATTGAAAGAGTTGTGGCTGGTTGATTTATGCGGTCAGTGAATGCGTGGAGCCGAGCAGGACCTCAGTTCTTCTCATAGAATTACGGGAGGCAGGCAGTGAGGCGGCGGTTTCCATCGACGTTGCTGCCGCTGGTTCCAAGCCAGACTGGACGCATGGAGTGCTGTGATTAGAGAGTGTTCTATTCCCTTAATTTTGTTTGGTTAGTTTTCTTCTGAGGCTGCTCACAATTTCGGTTCGTCCGTACGTTGCAATTTGATACATGGCATTGATTCCATAAACGTGGTTTGTGTTGCGATAGGGTCTCCCATTTGTGCTTCCTATCGTCTGGCTGGAATTATTGTCCTCGATTCAGCGTTCCATTGCTTCAGGAATATCAGTGCCTCGGTAAAGCTATGGTTTTAAACCTCCTCATCAGCTCGTGGTTTTCGTTCCAATTTTAGATGTATGTGGTGATGAATGCATGGTTCCTTAAATATAGTTGCTTGTGCGTTTGTCATTGATTGTTCGTGTATGGATGCTGATCGGCAAAGCCGTCGTGCAACCCGTCGGCGATAACAACATGACATGATAATCTCTCCTTCGGAGCCACAGGAGCCGCCGCCTGCACGGATGCTGCCCAGCCGCGAGCTCGATGCCATCCAACCACCGCCACGACCTCGATCTGCTACGGTGGAGAGGGAAGATGGGGTTGAGGGAAGCCGCCATTGATGGAGGACGGAGGTGGTCGTGTACTCCGGTGGGTCGATGTGATTTCCGATAGAGCGACAGGTTGCAGAGTTTTTTTTTCCTTTTCTTTAATGGGAGCTTCCATGAGCGCTCGATTGTTTTTCTTTAACGCTCAAATCTTAAACACTTAGATCTTTATTCCATGAATCATACACTCTTTCTCTTTTATCTTGTAATAGAAATCATATGGATAAAAATTCGAGTACTTTCAAAGTTAATAAAAAATACTGAAGTATTTATTAGAACTTCCCTTTTATTTTTATTGACGAGAGCTTCGTTGAGCTCAGCTCATGGGCTGGTAAGTTTGCTCATATATTAGCTTGGCTGAGTTTACAGGCTTAATTTTATGGACTGGTGATAATGATTATGGTCCGCTTAATAACCTATCAGTACACGTCATTAACCAAACACTTCTACTCCATGTAAGCCTGATCAGGCAAAAAGCATCGATATCTCAGGGCCAACATAATACCAATTTAAACACTTCCTCCCCTCTTCACAAATAAAAATATGCAACTGTATTACATTGTTTTTTAAATTACGAGGAAAGTGCTCAGACGCACGTACATCACTCAAAACCCACACCTGCACGCACACAAACCTAAGCGAGCACACCTTCTAAACACACGTTATACGGATAATTCCATGAATCTTAATAACTATAAAAATTTCATAGTGCACCTCATATACATAGGGGTCGATGGCTCCTTGATCATAAAAGAAGAGAAAATAAATTAAACAACCAACCAGTCGGATTATGATCTTGACATGTTACCTAAATGTTCAAAAAATATTCAACACTATCTACCAAACATATTTTTACTCCTCCATAATAGTTCGTCAACAATGCGTAACCAAGCGTGGGATCAAGAGGCGCGTTATTGGTGCGTCCCTGTATTACAACAACAAAGAAGGGGATAACTAAATACAGTCACGAAGGCTTTCTTTTCCTCCGGGGGAGTAAACGCAAGAGATTACTGCCATGTGATGTCAGTTCAAACAACTGCTTCTATTTCCTTCCTTTTATATGTAAGTGCTTCCGTACATCCATAAACAAACTTTACCCCAAAAGTTACATCCATAAACAAAACATAAAGATCTTTGGAAACAAATTCTGATTTTTTATGTGATGATCTGACAATTTAAACATTTGCTATGCCTTCCACTAATAGACAACATCTATGTCAGCATGTACATTCAGCAATAAAACGTTGTCATCAACGTTCCACTGGCTGACACACTACACTAGCTAACCAATCTGGCGACTTGGAACATGTTGCGGCGGAATAAAAGAAACATGGGAACACAAATAGTGGAGGGCTGTCTCAGGGTGATTAGTACGACTCCAGTAGGATTTATCACTTTCATGATGAATACTGGAAGAAAAATCCATTTCTAGCTGACTATCAGGTTGATGTTCCTCGGCGGGGAAATCAAGAAAGGAGCCGTCGCAATTCCTGATGCTTCCTATTCCCAGGGTTTCAACGACATCACAAAAGAAATTCCAATTTAGGCGCAAAGCTTGCGTGCATAGTGTGGTGTATGCTAATATGTACCTACGACTTGGCTCTTCTCCTTGCTCCCCTTCAGGGTAGACTAGATGGCTTCTTTTTGAATTGTGATCTTGCTCCATTTCTTCCCCTCACTCCTAAGTAGGAAGAGTAATTAATGTGTGATAACATGTGGTGCAACAACCATGAGATGGATGCACATGCGATCTCTTGTTCATAGACTCTCTCAAAGCTTTTACCCGTTGGTCAAAGAATATCCAACGAGGTTTGCAACAACCGTGTTAAATAAACTACGCATGCAGATCGACTTATTTCTGTTGTACTACATACAAGGATCACATGGTCACCGGCCGCGACACTGACTTGCAAAGTGAAGCGAAGTGTGGATAGGGTTTAAAATTTAGCGAAGTGTGGATAGGGTTTAAAATTTCATTTTGGAACCCAAATTTCTGTTATCGCTAGTAACAAGATATTGCCAGGAGATTTTAACTGATTGCTTTTATCTTCCTCGCAATGAAGCAGGTGAGTAACTAGGGAGGGTCATCAGATCTAGCCATCTGTTCAGCCAATGCAGAACACAACTTATAAAGGTGAGGGTAGCTTCTCCTATCAGGCTAGTTTTTTAGGGGGAGAGGACCTAAAACCTCTTATATGGAGCGTAATAGGAGCTGAAAACGCTGGTGTAGTGGGTCCTAGATTGTGCAACAACCCCAAAGAGTGCTACTATACCTCAAAATGAGTTTGTCAGCTACTGAGATACCTCCTAGCCCTAGCCCTGCAATTGCAATGTGGATTTGCACCACGAAGAAACTGCAGATTAACGCGCGCCGGATGGTATGGTGAGTTGACATGTGAACTATCTCCTCGCTGCTCAAGGAAGTGGTTCCCCTGAAATCTTGAGGCATCTCTCTTGTTTCCTGCATGCTACTTTTAAAGAAGGGCAGCAGCAATGCGTAAAGCGTACAAAAGCTGGACGAGAGACTTTTTGAGAGAGTTGTTAAAAGCGTACAAAACACTTAATTTCCACCTCAACTTTTTGAGAGAGTTGTTAAACAGTCTCTTACAGTCTGATGTTGTGTATGTTATATGCAACTTATAAAGTCAGTCTGGATCTCATGGTTAGCAGGTTACTTTAACCTAAAGAGGAATCGTATCATCAAGTTACAAACTCTCACAAAGGCTAGTTCTCGTCTAGCATTATATTTGAACCACAACCGGCTATGTTCTAAAACGGGTATGCATATTCCTAATTAGTCGAGTTCTGAACAGTTTTTATTGATGTGGTTATGACAAAGTTCACATCTCACAGCCTTCTTACCAAAGATAACATGTAATGCGGCTCGAAAAAGAGAAAAAACACCTTCAGACAATGAGACCCAGCACAAAAAAATTGGGCATTTTTTCAAGTAAACATCCATCGGAACTGCTTCAAGCATTTGGGCAGAAGAAAGCAGAAATTTAAGTATGTTCATGTGGGCTCCTGAACTACATTAGCTAGGGGGTAAGTGGGTTGGGTCTGGCCGATCCGTTGAACCATTCTAGTTCATTTGCTTGACAAAAATTCAATGACACGTATATAAACTGACCAGCAATTAAGTTTAAAGTTAATTCTTAACTAAGTTCAGTGGCCTACTGGGCTGACCCACTTGCATCCCTGTTTAGCTTTGCATTGCACGCTATCATGCAATGGCAATCTGGATCTGTCACCTTCTTTCATGGTTCTTGTTTCGAGTTCTGTTGTAGGATTCACTAGAATCAATGGTCTCATGCCCCCCATCTCAGGAACTCCTATTGCAAGAAAAAGAATATTCAAGCTAGTTATGTGATGTCGCTACAGGAAGTGTTGGATTTTGCACATTGTTTCCTGTGTTACAAGCAACCAACTGATACTTTGATCATGCGGTAACATACTAACTGAAATCCAAAAACTGCAAGGCCTGCCACCGGCATTGCGTCCGCAGTCGGCATTGCCAAAGCAACCTAAGATTAAAACATGGTTGACGGTTTACTTATTCATGGGCTGCACTGAGCTTTATGTGTTCTGGCCAACTCTACTTAAAAACCAGAAGATACTTTTTTTTCTTCTCAAACACGCCTCTAAATGTGTATCATTGTGTATTAGGCGAAGACGCCAAGGAGCGTGAAAGCTAGTGTACAAGCAGTCACCACGGTGACCTCAACCAAACAAAGGAAGAAACGGTCAAAAAAGCCCCTGTGTTCAGAAAAGAGCACAGGGGAGAGCTCTACCAAAATACATGTTGTGCCTTTACCAGAAACGCTTCAACTGGCGATTCTAGCAAAAGTTGGGGATTTTGGCAGGCCAGGAGAACACTTCTCATAGATCATCGTGGATCTGACTGTCTTTTGATGCGAGAACCATGTTATTGCATTTCCTGATGCCTCATAGTCCGTGCTGGGCTGGGATGCAATGACATGGTTCATTACTATCTTGAAGTGGACATAGGCATTATTGTGCAAGGAGGGGAAAGAAATCGCCTTCAATATATCGCTGGCTGCCGGTAATTCGGTAGGCCGGTAAAATATTAAATCGGAGAAAAAATGCAAATTCTTATTTTGAATGAACTGATAAAGATGAATTTGCAAGAAACACAAGGCCATTTTGTCCTCGTGGTAAGTAGGTGGCCTTTGGAGAGGTCAGTTGCAAAAATGATGATATATTTTGCAAGGTTAGTTGTGGGTTTGAACGCAGGAAACACCAAAATTTTGCTGCCTTCTGTTTTTCCATCAAAAACTAAAATTTGATTCAGATTAATTTGTTTTTCCATCAAGTCCTCTCAATTAATTTGTCTTAACACTTAGCAACCAGTTAAGGAGCCAACCTCAAGTCGTGACCAACACTTAGTAAACCAATATATGGCCAAATACTCCTCGCGCGCGCCGTATACTGTGCATACCAATATGCATACCGACATGCACGGCTTCTTTCTTCTCCAAACGCTCCTTGTCCGTATATAGCGTATTCCTCCTCCCTTCGTCCTCGATGATTGCTCCTCGGCCCGTCTTGCCGCTGATGATCCAACGATCAATGCCACTGATGACGGAGCCGACATGAACGAGAGAGATGTAAATTTTGACGTTCAATGAAACACCGACAGCAATGTTAATACGCTGAAATTTGGCCAATATATAGCACTGAAATGAAAGCATAGGCTACTTGCCAACATCTTGTGACCGAATGAAAAGCAGATGATAGAAGTCGTGGAAGTTGTTCTGAGGTGATTAGTGCTGGTCCGATCAAGTGTGCCACTTTCATGATGAATACCAGAAGAATCCATCTCCGGCTGACCATCATGGTGGTGTTACTCCGCAGGGGATATAAGAGAAACGCGGTCATAAAAACTTTGGTAGAGTGAAAGTTCACGAAGTACAAAGCTTTCAGAAGGCTACACCCATCGTAGGCCTGAAGGGCTGACTGACACCCAAGACCGTGCTTATGAGTTCTGACTCGATGGTGGCCGCCGGCTGCTGGATACCCAGGCGGTCACCGTCGACAATGAAGAGTCTCAATGTTTCCAGATCCATCACACTGGGAGCTGCACCAGAGCTGCCACCAATTTTTCCTGTGCGGTCCACATAGTGGCCACGGTCACTGTCGCAAATCCTGATGCTTCCCACTCCTAGAATGCATGTCTATGTGAGTTTCAACAACATTACAATTGGAATTCCATGATATGTATACCTAAGACTCAGCTCTACTCCTTACTCCCCCTCCGGTAGGCTGGATGGCTTTTTTGAATGATGATCCTGCTCCGTCTCTTCTCTTCTTAAATAGGAAGAGTAATTGTGATACATTGGTGCAACAACCATGCGATGGGTTCTTTCATGTAGTTCAAAACTGCCTCACAGAGAACATGGGCATTACTGTACTAGAGTGAGCATCCCTCATTATTGTGAAAGGGTCGCACACGCTATCTTGAAGCGATGCAAATAACTCGGTGACCCAAAACTTAATCACTTTATTAATATGTTTACACTCGCTACCGTCTTATAAAGGTTTCAGCTTGATACTGGGACCCGGCGTGCCTTTGTCATCCGTCAAGCGTTCGTTATCCGTCATGGCTTTGTCAACTGTCAAGCTTCCGTCATCCGTCAAGCCTCTGTTATTCGTAATGCTTCCATCATCCGTCAAACATTTGTTATCCATCGTGCCTCCATCACCCGTCTGGCATCCGTCTGCACCCGGACCATGGCACCACCTTGGGCAGGACCCACCAAAGATTCTTGGGAATATTTCTGTAGAGTTAGAGGAGAAATGACCAAAATACCCCGTTAGAACTATAAACCAAGGTGTATAACCATAAATTGCCTAGGGACAACATTGTAATTGCACACTAGCCCAACCCTCATCCTATAAATAAAGGAGCCCCTCTCATTCAGCGGGATTTTTATTTCAATAAAGCTTATAATTTTCGCATTTACTTAAGAAACACTTGAGAGAAACGAAGGAAGCCCCTCTCCTGGTTATATACGGAGCACGACACAAACACGGAAGCCCACACAAGTCTACCTCCTTGTCCCGACCATAGTGCGACCACGTAACGTCCACAGTATGTATGTAGGTCATTTGATCCCCTTTACATCTCGGTTGGTCCTTGTATCCAGTAGGGGGTGTATCAAGTAAACTGTCTAGGATCGTACCTAAGACACTGAAGTAGCTCATAGATGTTTTGATCGCATCAATTCACCACATTTTGAGCAGGGCTAGGCTAATAGAAAATTATCTCTCATGGAATTAGACATGTTTTGATCCAGCATTAGTTTAACCATAACCACTTCATCAGCTACCTGCAGCGAGCACAACTGTATATATGCTCAACCAAATGAGGATAAATACGTGTACTATGTAAATCATTCGTTCATATTCCTACTCGTATTGTTGTCGGGAGGGGGTAATACGTACCCACCAGGTACATGGTTGGCAATTGAACCGAGCCTGCACTCACTACAATTCAGACCGACTGTATTTATTTCAAAGAATTCCTTACAAATTGCTAATATACTTCTCATATCGAAAAAATGTGACTCTACTCCCCTTGATTGTCTACCATGTAGGCCTGAATTCTATATATAGTTGTACTGTCCAGTGCATGGTAATTGTTCTACTGGAACGTGTAATCTGATTTTCCTTTTTGTTGAAGTACAATTGATCAAGAATTCTGTTAATGGTCGGTAACTAGGACACATAACATAGACAACACCTGTTGATGGTTCATAGCTTGAGAAGTCAACATTCAGGTTAACATACTGTCACAACAAAAGATTACATTGAAGTCTTGAAGACAGCAAAACCTGCTTTTATTTTAGGCAGCGTAAATAGACCTATACAAATGGACAAATTTTTCGTCAGAGATATATATTTCAGAAACAGAGAAACTAGTATCTATATCAGGCATCTCAATTTATGTGCAGCAAAGTGTTGCATGGCGAGTAACGAAGTTGTGAAAATCTACACTTGTTTATAATAGTGAACTGCAGGTCAGTGATCAGCTGTATGCGTGAGCTTAATTTTAGCTGTAGGAAGACCACTGCACATACATGGTGGACATTATTCCAATGCACTTTTGAACTTTAAAGGGTGGATCGGTGGTACGTTGGAGGACACCTCCTTAAAGCTTGTTTGGGTTGGAAGGTGCTGATATAATCATTCTTATATGGGTCGATCTGCATAATCTTATATGGCTCCTATGAAGTATAAGACCAATTCAATAAGTTAAAGCAAGTCAAAAAGAAGTATTGGAGAATGTATATGAGGGTTAGTCACTCCAACTAGTCGATTATGGATTCATGTACCACTTTATCTAAACTACTATTTTCTCACACTTCACTCAATGATAGCTATGATCATTTGTTATGAATATCTTGCCTATATAAACTCTTTTATGGGATGGATCTCACGAGGGAGACCTAGAGTTCCAAGTCACAGATAGAGAGCTCTAAGAGTGGTGTTGGGAAGTCATCGACGGCCTAAATCGTTAGTCAAGTCGTGTACGGAGCTCCTCTCTTGATATAAGATTAGATTGTGCTCTACGAGGCGGCCGAACTTATTGAAAATATCAAAGTGTCTCATTTTTTCAAGTGTACGGCGATATTCTCATAAAACCGTCGTACACAACCCAATACTGTTGTAACATACTCCCTCCGGTATAGAAAAACAAGTCGTTTAGGACATGATTTCAGATACCAAGGAGTGATTAATTAGGGGGTATTTTTCCTTCTTTGCCCATATTAAATAGCATGCAAAGTCCCTCCTATTCAACAATCTCCTTCTGTCTGACTGGTTACTAACGCGAGCTTTGAAGCGAGAGGCACTAGTTCGATTCCTCGTGGCCTCATTTTTTACGTGGCCGTCGATTTTTGCATGGCCATGTGCGTGGGGCGTGGGCTGGAAATGTTGGCACGTCGGAGGCCGACGATTTTTGCACAGCGCGCATGCGCAGTTTTTCCTTCCCGCTGTCTTTCGCACTGGATGTTTCGCTCCTGTGGCCGGCCTTTTTTCGCATCCATTGTGCGCCCAGCTGACGGCTCGTTTCCTGGTCTATTTAAACGCCACAAAATGAAGCCTGTTGTGCAACTGACCGAACCAAAGAAATTCCAAACAAAGTGTAGGAGAAGATGGCCATGAACATGGAGCCGGAACAACGCTTCATTGCCGAGTTCGATCTAAATGTGGAGCCTCTATGGGAAGATCACAATGGTAACGCAGTTCTTCTTTTTTCATTTGCCGTGCAACCATTTGTTCATATGCCATCGGTACTTAGTTTTCTTTTGAATAGGGTTTAATTTAAACATGGAGTCACAACATGATGGTGGGATCGATTTAAACTTTGAAGCACCTGTAGACGACATTGCTGGTAAGTGCAACGTATTTCAACTTTGTGATTACCATCTTTCTCTCTGTTTTGATGGTGTTCCAATTCTGTTTGTTCCTAGTGCTACGGTCGAATGTAAATATGCATGTTTTTTTGTTCACTAATGATGGTTCTTGTAATCATTTTTAGGTACTGGTAGGAGGAAAGATATGACTGAGGAAGTAAGAAAACAAGTGTACCAAACCTTGTTAGCTAGAAGCACAAATGGAAAACTAGCGAAGCATGTTACCAGCCAACTTGCTACACAATTTGGATTACATATCCGCACTGTTCAACGCTTGTGGAATAAAGGTAAAGGAAACCTTGATCAGGGCATTCTAGTTAGTGTTGGTTCAAGAAAGAGAGGTAGATCAGGTCGTAAGCCAAATCCAGTTAATTTGGAGCCATTGCGCAATGTTGCCCTTAAGGACAGAATGACCCTAGAAGATGTGAGTAAAATTTTAGGTATTAGCAAATCCAAGCTTATTAGGTTCATGCGACAAGGTCACCTTAAGCGCCACTCAAATAGCATAAAACCACACTTGACCGATGCAAACAAGAAGGCTTGGCTACAATGGTGTGTGAATATGGTTGAACCTGAAAGCTTGCCTGATAATCCAAGGTTTAAGGGTTTGTTTGACCACATTTTCATCGATGAGAAATGGTTCTTTCTTACTCAAAAATCTGAGAAGTATTACTTGCTTCCCGATGAAGATGAGCCCCACCGTACTTGTAAGAGTAAGAACTACATCCCTAGACTCATGTTCTTGTGTGTAAGTGCTCGGTCAAGATTTAACAATGGAGTTTGCACTTTTGATGGGAAGATTGGGTGCTTTCCTCTTGTGACTTATGACCGTGCTAAAAGAAATAGTGTGAACCGGCAAGCTGGGACATTGGTAGTGAAGCCCATCACTTCAATCACTAGAGACGTCATTAGAGAGTTCATGGTTGAGAAGGTGTTGCCGGCTATTCGAGCGAAGTGGCCACGCGAGGATATCAACAAACCAATCTACATCGTACAAGACAATGCACCATCCCATTTAGAACTTGATGATCCACTATTTGTGAAGCTGCTAAGCAAGGAGTTTTTGATATTCGGTTAATTTGTCAACCACCCAATTCACCGGATTTCAACATTCTAGATTTGGGATTCTTTTGTGCTATACAATCCATTCAATACAAGAAGACTGCAAAAACGGTTGAAGATCTTGTTCCAGTCGTTCGAGAGGTAAAGCAATACTAGAATTATGCAAAAAATAGTTCAATATCGGTTTTATACTAACTATTACTTGTTGCAATCATGAAACAGCCATTTCATGAGTACTGTCCACGGAAAGCAAACAGAATTTATGTAACACTTCAACTAGTTGTGAAGGAGTGCATGAAGGTTACAGGTTCAAATAAATTTAGAATTCCTCATATGAAAAAAGGAAAACTAGAGAGACAGGGCCAGCTTCCCTTGCAGATCACTTGTGAGGCGTCGTTGTTAGCTGATGTTATGGCTTCCCTTGCAGATCACTTGTGAGGCGTTGTTGTTAGCCGATGTAATCTAGACATCCATCTTGGCTGCATGGAACATGTAGAAATGTTTAATTATTGTGATCTTGCTGCTACTATGTAATGCGATGGAAATGTTTAGAACATTGCTACATTTACCTTCATCGATCTCAGCACCTTTGTCGGACTCTTTCTTTTTGCGGATATCATCGAGCTTCTTGAGCACCTGCTGAGGTAACACGAGTGTCGCGCCATCCATATTCACTTCATCGACATCAGGAATAAGTATCTCGCAATCGAAATCGTCAAGACCGTATATCCATGACGTGTGTGTGTAGTCACTGTGCACGAGTCCACAGCGATAACATGGCTTCCTGCGTGCGAGCCGGCATGCATCAAGGTCCTTGACGTCATGCACTCCGCCGCAGCGACCGCATGAAGGAAGCAGCGCGACGTCCTCCGGCGTGAGGTCCTCCTCTTCGTCCTCGGAGTCAGGAACAACGAGCGCGGCGTCCTTCGCGAGCTCATCCATTGTGCCTGCATCGTCTTTCTCTGGCGCAACGTCCTTCATGAGCTCGTCCATGGTGTCGGCGTCGACCTTTGCGAACTCATCCATGGTGCCGGCGTCGTCGTTCTTCGCGAGCTCATCCATGGTGCCGGCAGAGGCGAGCAGCGGTGGAGACGAGCAGCGGCGGAGGCTACCAGCGGCAGAGGCGAGCAAGTGCTGGTGGAGTCGAGCAGCGGCAGCGGCGAGCTGCTGGTTTTAGCTGCGAGCTGCAGTGGAGTCGAGTAGCATGCGCCTCCGCGAGGCGTTGGGACCAAGCGCTGGAGTAACGCACGCACGGGAGACGAAGTGAAAATTAAATGGCGTCCGCATGCAGCCAGGGGCAGAACAGGGAGAAAAGCACCTCAAAATTGGAAACAACATGTTTTAGGCGACTTCCAGTAGAAGGCCAAAATGACTTGTTTTTCTATACCGGAGGGAGTATGTTATTTCTATAATGACGAGGGAAGGGGTATTAGTTTAAATTTCGTTTCCATGTGAAGTCATTGAGTTGGATGACAATGTATTTAAATAAGATCTTATGTACGTCCATGGGGATGGGTGCCTGCTCGCTCGCTGACCTCATCCATTGGAGCCGCTGCTAGCGGCGGCGGGGAGCTGCATCGAGCCTCGCACAACCTATCTCTGGCTTGCCGAGCTTCTACGGGTTTTTTCCCTTGAACTAGACGAAATTGCAGTGAAATGCCATCTGCAACCTGAGCACTCGGTCAAGTCGCTCGTCCTCTCCCTCCCGAGCAAGAGCTCCATCCCGCCGCCTCCCTCTACCTAGATATGCGCCCTTGCCGCCTTTCCCACCTTCCTTTTGCCTCATCTCGCATCGTCCTGAGCTCCTCCTCACTTGCTCCTCCACCCAAGCTCCCTCCACTCACCGCCGCTGGCCCATCCCGCCCACCATCGAGCCATTCTCCCCTGCCCGAGCTCCTCCTCTCTTGACGCAACCTCATCCTGGTGCCGGGCCGTGCCGCCTCCCTCCCTCAGCCTCTCGCCCGTCAATCTCCGCCTCTTACCTTGCTTTGCATCCTCCACTGTCCAGGAGCTCGCCGCTGCCCAGATCAGCCTCTTCCCCTCGCATAGATCAGTTCTCCTCGGACACCGTCGCCGGTTCCGATTGTGGTCTCCTCTCACCACGGGCACCAACAAAGCCTAGGCGCTGCCTCGGCTCCAGCAAGCTCTGCTCCGACACCAAGGTCGTTGCCGCCGTCCACGTGGTCCACGCTGTGTGGCGCACCCAGTTTTTAGGCTAGGTGAGCCCTTGTGATTACTGTACCGGTCCCTGGATCAGTAGCCGGTACACACAAGTAAACCTGTATATCATTGTCATACATACGTAAATATATAAATAGACCGATAAGGTCGATTGTCTGATACTTGTAGCCCAAGGTCGATTGTCTGATACTTGTAGCCCAACGCCTATAAACTTGCAGCGGAAATCAAGCGGTGAGGTGGCCCATCAATATGCCATACCCGACAGGCAACTGATTGGAGTTACGTTCTAACTTTCGCGATCGTAATCATATCTTCGGAACTGAGGTCCTCTTCGTCTGGCCAAATCAACAAGCCAGGTGAGTACATTGAATGTACTCGCAAGCTATTCCCACAGGAGAATTATGCGGTAATATTTCATGCAGGGTGTAATTCAAGGAATAACTCTATCCTGAGTTGATTGTTGTACGGAAAAGTAAGTTCTCAATTTAAATACAGGAATAGTAGATTCGAAAGCAGTTTGGTAAAACTGATCCAATCAGAGCGAAAAGAACTTCTCTTGAGGTAGACCCGGCTACCTCCTTTTCTCAATCCTCGAGACAGCTCAGACCCTACTACCCCGGGCAGCATGTCTGGCTTCTCTACCAAATGCTCAGCTGGCATTATCCCGGATAGGGCAGGAGCCTCCTCATTTCTAAGTCCAGCTCATGGTATCCCGGATAGCACGGCTAGACTCCTCCTCCGGCAATTCCTTGCTACCAGCCGCGTAGCATAAATTGCCCTCTGTGGACACGTCATGCCCACGTCCTTAATCCCTTTCCCTAAGTTTTCGCAAGCAAAACTTAGTCTAACCAGTGTGTGGCATTGCCAGTTCATGTCCATGACCGAGGACGCGGCTATTCGAATAGTTTTTAACACTCTGCAGAGATTGTACGACTTTACCCACAAGATGTAAGTCGCCCTGTGAGTACTTTGCAAGTATACTGACGGGGCTAATACAACGAGACCTTTCGCCCGCTTTCATACTAGAGCTGGACCCGCTAGGTGGTTGACCCAACTTTTGCGTCCCGGACCAAAAATGGGACTCCCCACCTTTGTGTCGCATCAACACCCAAACGCCCAGCGGTGGTGGATCTCTAGGACTTTAAACACCTAGTCACATACTTCCTACTTCCCACGGGTCCATACTCCAATACTTACCGGGGTACCGGGCTAAGTCCTTCCCATAAAGGACATGTGGACGTATGGTGAGGAACCGGTTTAGCGGCATTTAGGCTCGGTCCTTAACTGATTCGAGCAAGACTCCATTTTCCGACCCCATGTCGTCCCGGACGAACATGGCTCCATCTGATACTCTACAGCCCCAGGCTGCCCTTAGCATTCTCCCGAATCAAAATCATCTCCAGTTTTATTTAGAGTTTTGACAAACATCTCTTTCAAATGCCACCTCGGATAACACATGTTGTCCGAGGGTTTTATTTCCTGTGTTCCAGGGTTTTTGTAAATACCGATCAAAACTTAGTTTTAACTACAGTGGGTCTAAGCATGGCTAATGCCTATAGCCCTAATACTTTTGCCGGTCGCGGAACAACTGACTAATATTTCTAGGGTTACAAGGAGCGGATTTTTCGGACCTGAGTCATATGTAGCTATGGGGTATAACTAGGCCTACATAAAATACCGTTGATATTCATATAGGATGCAAGCTTCGTAAACAAAATAATTACATTTCACACATATGGGATTTAACATGATCAAGGTGGAAATGATTGCCTGACAGTATTGTCCGGGGCTCGGTCTTGGAACTCGATTCGACAACTGTCCGAAATTCCTTCGTGCAATGTCTCGTAACGTCGGTGTCTACACGTCGAAAGAACGGTGAATAAATCAACGATACGAGGAAGATCCAAATAAGAATCAATCATACACTCATGAGCTCTTAAAACTTGTATCCTAGACTTAGGTGTTATTAGGGTTTGAAGAGGTGGAAGAAAATCGTTTTCACATGAAATAAGGACCCTTCGTAAATTTTGGGAACCCTAGCTTATCTGGTCCACAACATTTTGGGACTCAGATATTCTAGGTTCTCATTCCCTATTGTTGAGTCTAGGGTGGAAGTATGAATCGGAAAATTTTATTTACAAGGCTTTTGGGAGTAGCATACTAGGTTATAATCATTCGAGGGTTACGGAGTATTTAAGGTTTTACTTCCCTTTTTATGGAATTAATGTGTAGAAGAGATAAAAGGTTGAAGCTCTTCTGGGTTCCTAATGTTTCATACGATTTTAGTGGTTGTTAGGAGAAGTGGTTAGGTCTTTCGGAGCTATATGCGAAAAGATAGGTATTCTAGAGCTATACTAGAATTGAATCCATCTTAGGAATTCAATTAATCTCAAGATTATGAATTTGATATGGGTGGTTAGGTTTTGGGTTTATATGATTACAGGAAAAAAAAGGGTGGAGTCATTTGAGTTAATATTGGGAAAGAAAAGGTTGTCCAAATGTTGGTTTTTCTGCGGATGTTCATTAGTTATTCCAGCTGCGGTTATAGGGCTGATGTCGAAGACGTCATCCAGGAAAACGTCTTCGCATTAAGGGATTGGCCCTGGGTTTATGGCAGAGGCAATACGCTTTTGGAAGAAGGAGGCGTACTGGACGGGAAAGAAAAGGTAATACGTTTTCAAGTGGGGAAGACGCACTCGGCTGAACCGCTGTGGACTGAGCCGTCTGGGGCGGCTATACAACGCGCTCGCCGGCGGTGGTCCGATGGACGGCGAGGCGAGTTGGACGGAGGGGTCCCGTGGCCGAGACGGTGACGACGGGTGGCGGCAGGCCCTCCGGGAGCATAGCAAGAATGGTGGATAAAAAAACAAGGAAAATAGCGGTCTTAGGCGGTGGCGGCCTGGCGGCGACATACCAGTCGGTGGCAAGGTCCAACTGATTGCGGCGGCGCTCGGGTTAGTCAAACCGAGCTAGAAATGTTTGGGCCGAGGCGGTTCACCGAGACAGCTGCGAAAGGGAAATGCGGGTCTTGCCGGGGCAGTGGCTTACCGGCGGTAGCGATGGGGACTGGCGGCGGATGGATGCGGCGCGGGGGCTACTCCGGCGAGCGGCGCGCGGCGGGTTCTCAACCGGTTCGGTGAAGCCGGGCGCTGGTAGTTCTCCGTGGTTGCCGGGGAGGAAGAAGGGGAACCTTGGGAGGTGAGGCGGAGCCAAGGCGCGGGCGACGGTTGAAGGGGACCGGCGGAGCGACGGATCCACCGAACGGAACGGCGAACTCCTTGCCGGCCTTGGGAGAACAGCGAGCTCGGCTGGGACAGGCGTGCGCAGAGCACCGACGGAAAAAGAGGAGAAGCTACTGCGGAGTTGCTAGAGGGGAAGAGAGAGTTAGGAGCGGGTTCTGCAGGAGCGCGGTGCGGCACTGGCTTAGAAGCTGAGCACTGGGTGCATGGGTGGCGAGGCGATGTCGGCAGCGGCGAGACAGGCGTTGACGCCGCTACAGGAGGTCTTCTTGGGCCGGTGCTGAGCAGGGCGGCAGCTTGCGGAGGAGGCCGAGTACGGCACTGGGTGGCGGCGAGGAATATGGCTCCGGCGGCGGCAACCGTGGCTTTGGTGAGCTCCGGCTAACGGGGCAGCTCGGGATTGAGGAGCTTGGGGCCGGTGGGATTCTCGGGTACGAGGAAATGAAGGGGAAATAGAAATGGAGAATGGGGGAAGTAGATGAGCGGTGCTATTGCTGCACAGAGACCTTTGGTGCCGCCTACTGTACCGGCCTCTTGTTGATGAGGAGGCTGCGCAGTGCTTGGGTGAGGTGGTGAGGAATTGGGGAGCAGCTCGGGTAGTACAGGAGTGAGGTACTTGGCACGCTCCAGAGTAAGGGAGAGGAGCAGGGTGTTGATGCTTGGGAAAAAGGAACAAGTGGGGGAAGAGACGGGAGCAGCGGAGCACGGCCTGATGGGAGAAGAAAAGCAGTGCGAGGAGTTGCTCGGACAGAAATAAATGGCAGGTGAAGCTCGGTTAGATGGAGAAACTCAGCGTGTGTTTGTAGGAGAAGGAAGAACTGGTACAGGCTGCTGCAGATGCCCCGAGAAATGCTGGCATTGATGGAGTAGGTGAGTGAGCTGTTGACTAGCAACGATGCCAACAGGAGGATGAGAAAGAATTGTGGCAGGAGGGAGAGTGGAAGTAGAAATGATGTGTCAGTCCTTGCTGTGTGGATGTATAGTAAAAATTAAGCACCGAATTTCAGTTTTGATGGAGTCAGCACGAGTAGCATAGTTAGGGGACAAGAGGAGGAGTAAAATAGCGGTACTCTAAGGGTGCGTTTGGTTGAGCGAATCGGGGTGGATGGGATATGGCGATCTAGTTTTAGGTGGTGGGGTGATCCAGTTTTTTGTTTGGTTGAGTGGTGAGGTGAACCAGTTTTTTGTTTGGTTGAAGGGGTGAAAGTGGATGTGGTGAACCAGTTTCTTGTTTGGTTGGAAGGACTGGGCGGGCGACGGTCGCGCGTCGGACTGGCCGGGGGCGACAGTCTCGCACACCGACGAAATTCGAAATATCAAAATATACGTGATATTTCTCGATTTTTTAAAATCATGTATGAGTTTCAAAAAAATCTAAAAAAATTTATACCAGTTTATAATGGAATGAAGTATACACACGTAAATTTTCGTAAAATAATATGCATTTTTGTGACCTGTATAAAAAAAATTCGAACGGAAAAAATTAAACTGACTGCTACAGTGCGTCGCCCTGACGCATGCACTGTAGCGCAGTTTAATTTTTTGCCGTAAGAATTTGTTTTTTTTACACAGCTCACAAAAATACATATTATTTTATGAAAATTTATGTGTGTACACTTCGTTCCATTATAAACCGGTATAAATTTTTCTAGATTTTTTTGGAACTCATACATGATTTTAAAAAATTGAGAAATAATTTCAAATTTCGCCGCCGAGAACGTCGTGCTTTTTTTACGTGGAAAAAGAGACCGTCGTCCCCGGCCAGGGCGACGCGAGAGACCGTGTTTTTTTTTACGCGGGAAAAAGAGACCGTCGCCCCTGGACAGGGCGACGCGAGACGTTTGGTTTTTTTTTACGCGTGCGGGGCGGCCGCCGGGCCGCGCGAGTCGGCCGAATTTCCCGACTCCTCCCATCCAGCATTTCGACCGAATATTCGGATCGGCCGGCCGCCCGGTACGCTTCATCCCGCCAACCAAACGCTGCTCCGACCCCCAAAAATCGGGCCGCCCGATTCCATCCAAGCGCAACCCTCCAACCAAATGCACCCTAAACATGGCAGGAAGGGCTGTACTGCACAGAAAATTAGGCACTGCTGGGTGCATGCGTGGACAAGAGGAACAGGAAATTTTGGCACCGAATGGTACCATTGTATGATAGCAGTACAGTTGAACAAGAAGCCAACAGCGGCTCGTACTGCTAGAAACTAATTCCTCTCAGCTTGGTTGAGTGGAAGGAAACCACGATCTTTATGAATGCACCTACACGGGTAGTACGTTTATTCATACGCATGCATGTATGTTCCATAGCGGTGTGAGGGATTACTGCCATATGTGTGTTCGTAAGCCCACGCATGTGCGACTTGATTATACCGTACGACAGGGTTTATCCAGAAGGTATGCTACTAGGGTAGTGTGAAAAAGGGCTAAATCCTAAGTGTAGGGTTTTTTTTTGCCATAATCTACTCATATCTGAGAGATGAGATACGATGATGGATTCCGTAGATTGATTTCGTCTCAACTTGATAGATCAATTTATTGTGAATTGGGGAGAATTTGGAACACGTTTTATTTTGGGGTATTTTAAATAGCAAGGTTAGGCGAAATTTCTATTTCGATATTAAAGGGGCACTTCCCTGAACCTCTTTGATTTGGGAAAGAAATGTTCTCGGGGTCAGTTAGACCAGACAAGAACAAAAGTGTTGCGCACACGGAGTCTCGAAAAACAAGAACAGAGGAACTAGGGCTAGCTGTGGACTTCTCCTTAGCTCGAAAGAATTGGATTAGAGTTTCAAGTGTGTGTATCCACATACACCTGAAAATTAAGCGTATATAGGATGACGACGGGGCTAGGATAGTGGTAGGAGGTCAAGGGAGTTAGGTCTTGGGGAAGTATTGCCGGTATGCTCACATATACGCACAGAATCGCGGCAGAGTCGAACGAGGAGTTAGGATTCTAATTCATAATTCGAAAAGTAGGGATTAGGGTTTTGCATATGTGCGTATACCTAACAGCAGTATATTTTTGCACACACTTGCGATAGAACAGGGCGAAGTAGGTGGTAGAAGATCCTGGCGTTCGGAAGAGATTCAGGACGGGTATATGTTCCAATTTCGTAAAAGTACCGTGTGGGCACTTTGCGGCAGGTGTGGGTTTAGGTTGCACCGATTAGATAGAAGGGAAAGGGATGCCGTAGGTAGGTTTGTGGCGGAATGTAAGGACGAATGGTCCCGCAAGGCGTAGGGCAGGGCTTGAATACCTTGCCGGACAGAGTTTCGACGAAACAAAGATTGAGGAAGTAGAAGCAGAGGTGGAGAATTGTGGTTAACTCTCTTTAGGGTTTTGCAGAAACTTGAATAAGAGTTTTTAATCTAGTGTATTTCATCCGACATTATTAGCAAAAAAAATTTATTGGTCCTAATTTTTAGGTTTCGAAAAATCAGGGTGTTACACGCTGCCGCCAGATGGCTCGGTAGTCGTACTCTTTGTCGACGTGCGGGCACCAGCGTGGATTTGCACCGTTGAAGCCGGCGAGCGAGTGTTCTTCAATTTTTTGTGCAGGGATTTTGTGAATTAATCTGTTCATGTGTAGTGCATATCATTTGTGCAGAGATTCTGCAATCTCAAATCCTTTGTGCAAAGGTTTTTTTAATCATTTATTCAAAGATATTTTATGTGTAGATTATTTGTGCAAAGATTTTGTGTGGGAAGATCATTTCTGCAAAGATTTTGTGTTTGAGAATCACTTTTGCAGAGATTTGTATGTACAGATCATGAAAATTTGTATGCGATGGAATTTGTGCAAGTTGTAAAGCTTCTTGACCCGAACGAAATTTGTCCTTCATGTACTACTTTGTATATGCGTTCATCCTTCTGTTCTGTGTTATAGTTAATGATTTTTATTTAGTACTAAAGACTAATTATGCAATTAATCTCTTCCCTCAAAACAAATATGCAATTATTCTATTATTTTTATTTTGTTAGCAAACACACTTGTAGAACTTGCAACCTATTTTTATGGCAAGAGAACTTGTAAAATTGTCCATAGTTGATTTAGTGTTTGAAATTATTATATTATTGTCGTATTTATCTTTCAATTAATTTTCCTAGCAACCTATGCAAATAAACACCCAAAAATAACAATTCCATCTAGTACACATCAAACAAATGAGTCTAAAGGTATTTTAGACTTTACACTCTTCACCACAGATAATAAACTCAAATTCATAAACCGTTCCTAACAGTCAATCAGGCTTATTCCCATTGCAGTTTAAGAAGGCTCATCTAGACAATTGACTTATGCACAAACATAAGCCGTCCCTAAGAGGGCCATATGCTCATATGTATACCTATGACTCAGTTCTACTCCTTGCTCCCGCTCAGGTGGGATGGATGGCTTATGTGAATTGTGATCCTGCTCCAACTCTTCTCTTCTTAAATAGGAAGAGCGTGTTTAGTTTAACCATAAGCACTTCATCAGCTAATTACAACGGGGACAATTGTATATATTCTCAACCAAATAAGCATAAATACTTGTACTACGTAAATCTTTCCCTCTTGTTCCTCCTCATTTTGCTATCGGAGGGGGATACTACCCATCAGGTCCCACAAGTTCTGAATAATTTCAAGGGTTACGTGATAATATTCAAGCCAAACGGTAAAAAAAAAGATGCGGCAAGCTATATAAAACTAAAATTCAACTTTTACATAGCATATTATTAAAATATCATCTTTACTTGGACGTATATACCGTGGAAACCGACCTCAACCTCATGGCACCAATAATCATCCGTTCCTACTCCGTTGATTGCCGTTACAATAAGGATCATGACTGCAACCGATTGATACATAAAAAAAGAGTCTGCAAGGGATTAGTTAATTTTTTTTCTCAAAAATAATGTCATTTCTATAAAGTCAAATTGACGAACATAATGCAGTTGCTCCCACCAAAACCTTTGGGCGAAAAGATCTATCTATGTTCCGCAACCAATTTTCAAAAATATGAGAGATACAACAGGTCTACCTAATGAAGCGAGAGATCTTAGGATGCATTTTTGTCACATGCTTCTACCCAATGGCTCAAACCTAGAGGGTTGTCACTTTACTCGGGCTACTACGTTCTTCAATGTCTCCCGACCCAATTATGCGCACTAGAAACACGTGGTTGCTAGATTTCAGTGGCATTACGAAAGACACCTCAGATCTACTCGCATTGATAATTGGATGTTGTGGCTATCAATTAGCAGCGTCTCCTCTCCTGGCTCCCTCAAGGTTGGTCAGCTTTCTGTGAATTTTAGAGGCAGTGATTCTTTTAGATAATAGAATAGTTTTACTCTCTCAACCTATGCGCCTCACGACACACACATATAACAAACTGGAAAAAAATAATGACAGGCCACGTGTGGAAAACCAATTACATAGCTTATTAATCGTTCGTTACTCAAACCAGGACATACATTCTCTAGTAAGCAACTCGTATCTCCTGACTCCAGCTTCCATCAGCTCTCTATCATGAAAACACTGTAGAAAAGACTAAGCTCTCAGCCAGTTGATACATAAAAAGACCACCCGTAAGGGGTTAGACAGTTTCTTTTTATCAAAGACCACATCATTCTTGCAAATCAAATGGACCAAACAAGTGCAGCAATGAGGCATCCTTTCCTCATTTATAAGAGTAATGGAAATGTACTTGATTTGATGCAGACCAACTTATTTACGTTGTACTGGCGCTATGAGGATCACATGCATGGTCATTAACTCACAATTGTATTGAAGCTTGCAGGTTTTATTAGGGTTGCTAAAGAGGTTCCTTCAGATTGCTGATTTGTCTATTGAGTATATATCTCATTACATCAAACTAGAACATGGTGACCCGCAGAAAAGGGGGAAAACAAACAGTCAAACTAGAAAGACATGGTGAAGAAATCTAGCCTAGAAAGGGATTGGCATCATATGAACTCACATAAAGTCCTATCATAATCAAGAGTTACTTTAACCACAACTTTTTTGCGGGTACTTGTTTTGATCACAATTACAAAAAAGTAAAATAAAACAGTTAAACTGATTTCTAATCAGTAAAGCACACCATTCTCACTACTCTTTTCTTTTATCCAAGTGTCTACCTTTTGCAACACGGCTCCAATTATTTTTGTGGTCGAAAAAGAAGAGAAAAGAGAAAAGACTTCAGAAACAAAGACCCTACAATTTCTCAGAAAATTCAACTAAATATCCTCAAACAATTGTTACAAGCATCTTTGCAGATAAAATAGCAAGCCCCTTAAATTTAGATTTCGCAATGTAATGCATCAGCAACTAAGAAATTAGGTTTATTTTGCTTGGTGCATGAACATAATTGACAAATTTTGTGTTGCACCATCTCATCACATTGTGTAAAGTCAGCTCCTTTCCCCATCTTTCTCCTGATGAAGCAGGCCAGCAGCTATGGCCGATTAGGCTCTGCCCCCACCTCTTCATTAGATGCAGCCATCTTTTCAGTCAATCGTCATCTCCCAAACTTGTTGAGTCTTTGAGTCACCGTCCCTACCATGAATCATAGCAAACCACAAAGGAGTGTGGTTCCTGCCAATCTGGTGAGCTTGTCATGTAATGAACTACATCAAATCAGACATCTAAGAGAACAATAAATACCGCTGGAGCGCGGGGCTGCGTTCCCTGACACCTCTCAGTCCTAGCCCTGCGATGTGGATTAGCACCACGAAGAAACTGCAGATTAACTTGCACATGTGGTATGGTGAGTTGACATGTGCTCTATCTCGTCTCTCCTCAAGAAAGTGGTTCCCCTGAAATCTTGAAGCATTTCCTTTATTTCCTTCTGCTTTTAAAGAAGGCCAGCCTCAATACGAAAACCGTACGAAATTAATCTGCACACACATGCATGTGATTGCCAATATACTGATTCATGAGCTGCACTCCCTCGGAACCTTCTGGCTAACTCTATTCTGGAGTCTGAATAAGTAATCTCACTGCACAAGTTAAAGCCATGGGTTAGTTTGTTTAGATCCCTGAATGTTTCAACAGAGCTAGCTAGCTTGCACAAAACAGTGCCTCCAGAACTTTTTTGATACAGTTGTTAAACAGGCTCCTTCCTACAGGCTGATGTTATGCATGTTAAATGTAGCTTATAAAATGAACTTGAAATTCATGGTTAGCAGGTTACTTTAACCTAAGAGGCGTTGTACTATCATGTTACTAACCCACACAAAAGGCATGTCCTCATCTAGCATTATTTGAACCATAATTATTTTGCCCCAATCGCAGGAACTCCTCTTGCAAGAAAATGAGTTTAGCTCTGATCTCGCTGCAGCAACTGCTGGACCTTGCACATTGTTTCCTGTGATACGAGCAACAAACCGCTACTAATTAGATCAAACCCTAGTTAATTTTCTTGGCGTGTCTACCCATGAGCACACTATTGAAGTCTAAATTACATTTTTTTTTCCTCATGTGGCATTGCCTGATTCAGTCACAATGGGTTCACCTTCCAGATGAGTTCATCATCCATTGACCAACATCATATACATAGAAGAACAATGCAACTTGAGGATGAAATTTAATGGTCAAATTAAATCTCCAAGGGATCAGACAAGTCCATCTCCGGCGAACCGAATTAGTAACCTTACTACTTTCACTAATTTTGCTCTTGAAAACACGTGATCAGCCTAGCCTACATCTACTTCACCAGTTTACGTAGGGTTCTCTTGGCACCAAACACCATAATGCAGCCATCAGCTGGTCACCAGAGTCACTTGACACTGACAAAAAACCGTATGAAGACGGTTGTCTGTAGAGAGCACTGTCTTGAGTGGCAGAAGAATAAGGCCATGTACAATGCAGAGTGCTTATAGCCCGGTGCTTAAAGAGAGAGAGTAGCGTTGCGTCTCAAAAACATATGTGACTTACAATGCAGAGTGCTTCATATGGGTGCTTAAGTTGTTTTAATATTCGTGTAGCACCTACTCTACCACCTGTTGTCTCCAATGCAGCGCTGCATTGTGTGGAGTACTATTTGTGCTTCTTGGAGTACTATTTGCTAGGCACCGGTTGAAGCACCTGTCACCTATATCACCCTAAGCACCAGCCTAGCACCGGGTGCTTAACTTTGCTTCCGTCGCCCTTTCTAAGCACCTGTCTAAGCACCTCTCACAAAAAAAACCGAGTTTTTTTCCTGAGACACCTGTCTAAGCACCTGCATTGTACAGGGTCTAAGATAGCCGCAGTGAGCAACAGCCTGCTAGTGTTGATATATTCCTAAAAGCCTCCCAAACCTAGACCTGAAATTTCTCTACTATAAAGTGGTTGTCCAGTCTCACATCAATTACCAAAGAAATTCTAGATGAACCTGCATAGATTTTTTTTTAAGATAATAGAAGACAACTATCTTCCGGCCTCTGCATGGATGATATAGTAGGGTATATGTATATGCATCTCTTCTTTGCTAAGGTGAATTGAAGATTTTCTCAGATATTGAAGCATCTATATTTCCTTCCTCCTACTTTTATATAAGGGCAGCATATCTTTAATTCTTCTGTTCCCTCCTTAGGATCGGTGTGCCATGTATGATGACGTGAGTGTGATATTTGAAAGTTGCGCATATGTGTACTCTAGATGACAAAAAAAATTCCATGGAAAAATATGGCAATACCTGTAAGTAAATAAAGGACGGAAAAAAGTGTATTCAGTGTTTTTTTAAGGCAAACAGGTCCTCAGGCCCTAGAAGGTGCTGGATTTCATTAAAATAGTTGAGTACACCACAAGTTTACAAAAATTTCCCCTAAAGATAAAAGAAATTACAAAAGGGTTGTTCTGCATAACATACAGGACCTTGAGTACAAATAAGAAATAGCAAAAAAGTCTTTGTGCCATAAAGTTCGCCGGAGTCGATGTCGTCGGCAGCGACTGGTTTGCTCCTACCATCGTGTCCATGACATAGGCGCAACTTCCGTTCTTGGATGGCCACTATGGGCGGCAGAAAGCATAGGGCCTCCACAGTCCACACTGGAGGTCGAAGGAGGTGGCAAAGGGGATCGGCTGTGAGCAGATGGCACTCCGGCGATTAACCCAAATCCATCACCACAACTACCAGGAACAAGAAATGAGGGGCCCTTCAATGTTGGCAATTTCCCAGCTCGACATTGTGGATGTTGGATTTGGAGGTCTTCAGCTCGTACGGGGAGAGGGCCATGGCTCCCGATACGAGAAGGACCAGTGCTAGATCCGGGCACATCCTAAAAGGGGAGAGAGCTTATCGAAGCCACGGTCAATGGGAAGGTTGAAGCCGCCGCCGCAGATCTCGGCGACAAGGTCGACGACCAGAGCTTCATCTGTACAACGCAGGCGGGGGAGCAGCAAGCCGACGAAGGGGAAAACCACTGGCGCCGGAGTTATCGACAAAAGGACGGACGTCCGGCGTGGTGGATGTCGGGCACAAGGCCTCTGAAGCAACCGGAACCTGTAGAGCGAAGAAAGCTGAAGCCGCCGTCGCCTACGACGGTCGATCTCAGCTGCGAGGGGCAACCAAAGGAGCTTTGACTATACAGGAGAAGAAGTGAGTCTCCCAGCTAGATGACGAAAACCACCTAGGGTCGATGCAACCGTGACCGGAGCACCAGCGGAGGAAGACATTGAAGAAGAGGAGGAGCACCACCGCGGATGGGAAGAAACTTAGACTACTACAGCTAGGACCTAGCTTAAGTAATATACAAGCTAATATAGAGGGGTTGGGCCCCCTCCCCTCGCACCACCTGTGAGCATGCCAGCCACCGGCAGCAGGGAAGGAGGTGTAGATATGGCCGACGGTGGAAAGCGAGGGGGGAGGGGTGGGAAGAACGAGGTAGGAGATCGTTGGCCTGTGTTGGGAATCTCTTCACTCGGTGTGTTCAGGATGTAGTTTCTTTTTGTTAACCAGTTTCGTCCTCAAGGCTTGTAGATGTAGCACATGTCATCACCTGTGATTGGGCGAAATTTTTGTATTAACTCGCATGCATCTAAATGTCTTGATTTTACGCTAAGAGCCGTATCAAGATTAAGATACAGTATCTCTCTTTTCTTTTTAATTAAGTCTTTATAAATATTTTACTTAGATCATATATTTAAGATACAGTATACGGTAGAGTCCTGGATTGTCCTAAATGTCTATTATGTTGACACACGGGAAAATCCATTCAGAGTATTCCAAATGTAATTTCCATTCTTGTACCCGCTGGGACCCGTCGCTAGTCGTAATTTCTACAGCACTAGGATGAACCCCGATTGCGCGCATAGTGAGCTATGGCACGTGGGGTGTTCCAGACAAAGTTTCTTTCTGTCCTAATTTCGTCTGCCGAAGTTTCTGGTAACCGTTGGCGCCTAGTGCTACAGAAAATAAATCTACATCGAGTCGAACAAACCGCTAGGCCAAATGGGAAATGCCAAACAAGGGTTGATGATGACACTCATGTCACAAATCCACTAATACTGATGTTTAATCTTACGCTATTTGATACACTCAGCCGCATAGCTAGATCGTAGACATAAATCAGTGTCGTGTTATCTTCGGTTTCAATGATCAAATAATTTTGATTTCAAATTGTAGACACCCCATCTTGCAAAGTTGAGTGCCAAATTGTAGTCAGTATGTAAACACACATCAGCCAGCCTATCTGCAAGAGCCCCCGTGAAATGTCAACATTTAGCAAGAAATGCAGTAAGCACTCCGCAATACTTTGGCAAAAACACGCTAGTACAATTGGAAGGTAAAGTATAAACCAACAGTCAATGTCCTTCAAATGAAATCACCAAAGCTCCTTTTCAGTTTTACATTATTTGCTGCAACAGAATACGTCATACATCTGTAAACGAATAAAAGGGTGATCAAATTCAAACAACCCTATTTTGTGATAACATTAGCAGTTTAAGAATGCTACAAAACGAAAGTAGCAAAAAGCCTATGGCTGTATAATCTGGTGTCTGTAATCCGTATGTTCTATACAACTGCTGACGATGACTTATACAAGAATGAATTGAAGAGGGATGAGCCTCAACTGCCTGCAGTATATATACCCTTGGCCAATGTGGAGAAATCCAACAGTAAATACCAATTCAGAAGGTATGAGCTGATGAGCACCTGGCCACAAGTTCTATATGCTTAGTTGACCAGCTGCCCTATCTCGCATGGAGGCCCCTCCTCTCAACAGAAAGCAGTACCAGGTATTTATCTATGGCAGTTGGGTGCATAAAACCACTCATAGTATAAATATTGACTTCTCATTCTTGCTGCTGATCCACTCCGAATTTTGTGCACATAAAGCTTGACATTGACCTTTGTTGTTAGTTCTCCGAGTGTGTGCAAGTTTCATCATTTGGATTTTGTAACAACTGTCAGTTAATGCCATTCCATGGGTTCTGCATTTTTGTTAGATTTTCCCTTTGGCCGACCAAATCTTTTGACATTTTACCTGTCAGAAGCTTCAGTGCACGCTCAAGCGAAATCTTCTTTGGGTCCGCGTTCTGTAATCAGCCATTTTCAAGACATTGTTAGCCTTGGGACGAGAATTTCCAAATTTACCAAACATGCGCGCAAACTAGATAATTGGAAACTGTATCTTTCTAATTGCAAATAAGTTCTATTAAATTTCTTGATGACAAGTTGACAACAATAGCACCAACATAAAGGACTGAACAATGTGCTGATGATGTGTTAATATACCTAGGAATTCCAGTCATATAATATTAGTATGGTTTCCGGTATCAATAATTAATAAATGTAATTATAATACAACAACATGTACCTTTGGCACTGGAGCAAGGGTTCTCCTGTGCCGGACGCTAAATCCAGCTTTAGAATGTGTCATAACTACAGGATGCTCATCATCAGGATGTTTTCCCTGTTGGCAACAATAACGTCATCATTCAAGTCAGCAAAGGGCACAAACAGATAAAATTTATAGAACAGCATACCAGAATTTTGGGATACTGCAATAGCTCAATTGCATCTTCAATGGTGACAGAGTCAACATCTTTGACCTGAAAAATAGGTTGAATCATATCTGTGGTGGATTCCTGAAAAGGACATTAATTACGAAGTACGAGTTTTCTCTATGCGTTTAGAAAGTAAGGAAATAATTACCTCAGAAAGAGAAGCCCTTTTCTGAGACGCTCCCTTTCTATCTTCTCCAACCTGGATGTAGTAACCATAAGGACCTTGTTTCAAAAATACCTGTGGAATGAGCAACAAAAATGTTATACACACTTGGTACCTGAGAAACAAACAAAGCCAGATACCATAGACTGAAAAAACCTTTTCGCTTGAACCAGGCATGACACCAAGTAACCTGGGTTCAAAAGACCTTTGAGTTTCCTCAGCGGGTACATTTTCATCATCTTCATCTGACAATGTGCGAGCGATGTACCTATTGTAATTAGTTTAGTCATTAGGTGAATGATATTCAATTATAATCAAGAAAGTACAATGGAATTCACAACTTGTAGCAAGTGACAACAAGGATTAAGGTTCGACTCCAAGGTATAATATTTATAAGAGCGGATAAAAAGGCCATACTTGCATTTCGGATGTCGATCACAACCTATAAAATAGCCTTCGCCATACCTACTAACTTTGAATCTCAGGGTTCCTTCAGAACAACTGCAAATATTAAGCAATGAGTTTAAGCAATAAGGAAGAAAATGGTGAATCTATCACATAATAGGGTGACATCTCGTAGGTTAGCCATGCCAAATTAACCTGAATGAATTGTGCAAACATCCAGGTTTTGGAAATAGGAACTAACAAAAGATGTACTTCCTAAATACCAGAAAAACACATTCATATGACATACATTACCTAGGGCAAATCCTACTATCACTGTCAAGGTCAGGAAAGAGGATAGAACGAAATTTCTCTTCAAGCATTCTCTCTACCTGCAACAAAGTGGGTAATTCAAATGTAGTTTCAAATTTCAATACTGAATTGATTGCGGGGCAGTGTGATAACAGTTTATTTGCTGAAGACTAGCACTAATGTATATCAAAAGAATTAAATCTGCATAATAGTCTATTTATAGCATGCTACAATGAAGGGGTGATTGAACCTCAAAGTAGCTCTACTAAATTGACTAGTCCATGCAATGGCCCCACTAGTTTTCTCTTCAAGCTCCACCACTGCTAAGGTGGGTGGGTTGAGATCAGGTGGGATTCGGCGCTCTACTGTAGGTGCAGAAACCCTATCCCAGGTAGGACCAGTGTGCTATTTAGCTGGACTCTCAGTGAATTAATTACATCTCATTTTGTTCATTTATAAGCGTCTTCCCATAATATCATATGGAGGACTGGGACGAAAAATAAAGGAACTAGGTAATACAGCAAATGAAATCTTGTTTGGGAGAGAATATGGGGTTGGCAGGGATATTTAAGAAATCGGTCTGAGACACTGATTTCAGTTGCTATATCAAACAAAAGCTGGTTTGATCATCTGATAGAAAGAACTTACAGCATTTGCATCATGTGAGAACTAGAGTCAGCTGTCATATAGTTGTTCTAGGATTTAATTTTCTCAGTGCAAGGGTACAGAAATTTCACCAGGTGCCACGAAAATAAGATATTACCTTTCTGACATCCCATTGACTAGCATCTCCACAATATTTGCTGAATCGTTCCCAGTAATCTTTCAGGAGGCCCTTCCATTCAGTTGACCCAGCAGAGACATTGTCTAGCTATTAATGTAGCAGAAAAAGAACATTAATAGGATTATGGCAGCAATTGAATTCTCATATTACTTGATGGCAACAAAAGGAAGAAAAATCTTCCACCGTGCCTTCTATTCAGGAAATAATCCCTGATTCCCCGCACTCATTTTTAAGGAAAAGGGCTATCCAGCTATGTTTCATAGGCTTAGGGCAGAATTCCATCTTGTCTCTGTACCCTTGATTCCATTATGATTATTGATCAATAGTAGAATAAGCTTTTCAAAAGTATAAATAGTGATGCAGACACTGTCATGGCCATGGGCCTACCCAACCAAGCCCAATAGTTGAATGTACACAACGAGGAGGAGCCACCCCTGATGGAATGGGCTACGCATGCATATCTTCATATTCGATTAGTTAGATGCATATCTTTATATTTGGACAGTTTGGATATGATATTATATTTAGTTGATTGATTGCATTAGATATCGTTGTTAGGTGGCTGGCTATGAAAGCATGGTATTGTCATCTATTTTCATTAAGCAATTAATAACAAAAATTCTTCCCAAATCCCTTGTGAACATTAGAAAATATTTCTAGAAAATCGACAACTGGCCAAAACAACTCAATTTTGCATTCTTTGAACCAATTCCATATTTCTAGATAATATTGTTAATAATATTCTTTACAGCAAGAAAAATTAGGAATGCAGTTACAACCTTTCTTAAATGTCTATACGTATGTGGATTTCACAATATTGGCTGAATCCGTAGCAGTAAACAGCCAGCTTAAGCTGGTTTCTGAATGTGTAGTAAAAACAAGCATAGAAGAAAATGTGCACTTAATTATAGACTGGAAAATATTTATTACCTCAGTCTCCATGTTAGCAGTAAAGCTGTAATCGGCAATCTCAGAGAAATGATGTGAAAGAAATGCTGAGACCTAAGAAACAGATGGTATTGAGCATATGGTTAAATTAGACAGAAGAAAACTGAAAGTTATAAGCAACCTCAGCTAGGTGAACGGAAAGAATGCCCTAAACACATGGCATTGAGTATAAAATCATATGCAACCAATTAAACTACAGAAAAATGAAATAACTGGTGATGTGTAATTGGGCACTAGCAAAACCATGAAACATTTACCCTTGTGAACATTAGAAAATATATAAACTTCAGAAAATTTGCAGAACAGCTTGCATGGGTTTTAGCGAGTTAACCCATCTTGACATGTAGGAGACATGAGAAAGATTAACAAAGATATAATTAGAGAAATGATGCATTGCTACAATGCATACAAATGCACTGGTATAACAGATAATATAATACCAAAACAATGCACATAGCTGTAAGTATTATCTCTATTTAAACCAATATAACAGAATTTCAGTTGACATCAGAACTAAAGATGTTTTGACCAAACAAGATCTTTTTAAAAGGGTGAAGGTGACATCAGGAACAAGAACATACCATTCGACCACGGAATTCAGGGTGCAGAACTCGACTTTTTATTGTCACATATTTCCGGTCCTGGATAGCACAATGGTAAACACTCTTATCCATTTGCACAAGTCATTGCTAATGATAATGAATGAAAACATATGGTACATCACTAATGGTTATGAACGAAAATGAAAATTGACACATAGTGAATCCCTAAAACTTTGCGACTGTTTGTTTCGGCCATGTGTTATTGCTATCAAAACTTGTTACCTGTATTCAGCCCGGTTAAAACAGTTAATTACCCAATTATGCATACAAGTAACCGGGGAGGCAACCTGTTATGAGTATTCGGCCGAGTAAACCAGTTTTTACTTTTCAGAACATTGACCTCATATTGCAGATCAATAAAACTCAACTTGCGCTGCAACCCAAAGGTCAAATGTGCCATGCATCACTAAGTTACCGCATAGCATGTGTTGAGCCTTGTGGCATGTGCAGCGCTCCAGGAGCAGGTAAACGAGCCAACCAACCCAGACATGTCGTTCAGTATACTAGTGCATACATAAGATCCAGCTCAAAAATCATCAGATATAGTAGAAATGGCTACCCAGCCATTCAAGAAAGGCAATAAGATATATTTTGGGCATCATAATCCGAGATAGTACGTCGTAGCACGTTAAGCTACCTGCAACACTCTCATTATGGACGCATATGTAGATGGTCTTCCAATCCCAAGTTCCTCTAGCTTTTTAATCTGAAGATAATAAGGCACGATGTGAAAATCATAGGTCACAGAACAAACCAATGATAAGGAAAAAAAATTATTTCAGGCATGGAGAATGATCAGAGTAACAAGTGAAAAATCCATCTCATAGGTTATCACTGACCAATGCACCCTCGGAATAACGGGATGGAGGTTTAGTAAAATGCTGCGCAAGGTCCACGTTAACTGGAGACACCAAATCCTTCACCTGAGAAAAAGGAGATGTGCCATGAATAGTTAGATGAAAGCCACCAATATGTGGTGGTATGAAGCAAAATGGGAATGGGACCGGTTCAGAGGCAAATTTGCAGCTGCTAACCTCTAATTTGGACAAGGCCTCAAAATTATCCTGATGCACGACTTCTCCTTCAGGGTTTTCACTGGACGGACTTGCTTCATTGTCCTAAAAGCGCACATTTTTTTCACTAGTCAGTTAAATAATCTCATGAAACTGAACATTGGGCACAGAGTCCTTTATAGAATATAACTGTGCTCCTATTCATGCCATGTCTTAACCATCAGCTCTCTTAAGGAAAAACTAGAAGCTTAGACGCAAACTTAAAAATTAAAGATACTGATAAATCAGCAGAAATTCATGCATTTCAGCAAAGATATAAACGGAGATGTCCTTTGGAGAAAGATAGTAAACTCCATCAGGGAATCAATGAAAATTTACATGGTTACACACAACAGAAATCGCATTCTAAACAACAGATTCAATATATAGAAGCTACTCAGTACATTTAGGGGTGAAAACAGCCCATATTTTATACCCAGATAAGAATATGGAACGAATACAGATAAAATTTGCATCAGTCACAGATAAACATACGAATAAGTTCAGTAAAAAAAATCAACACAATAACAGGCTATCGAGCTAGTGATCAACTAATCCTACTTAGCAATGTATGTTATTGTGTGTTATTTTATGTCATTGTGTGTTATTTCACAAATCCCCTCTGTAAATGAGTCAACACTAACAGTTGTGATCTAATATTTTGTATATCATGTTTTATTTACAAGATACCAAACTAACCAGCAAGAACCAGCTGAAAACAGGCCAGTTTATCATAACAGGTCCAACACTGGTTTTTCAAAACAAGACCTGATGAGACCCTTAAGCACACCACAGTCCCTATTTTAGGCGGAATACATGTACTATTACTTGTTACACACAATCTGAACGACAGGTTTTTAATATAAATTAAAAAATCGGCCCTTTTTCTAGAAGCCGGCCAACAAATTCTCAGAAAAACAGAACCACCAGTATGGGAGGTTTGTAGCTAGTTCGGGAAATCAAAACCCTGATGGCACATAAAAGTTATGAAAACAGAGAGGAACAGAGGTAGCACTATTTCATATATTCTACAAGTTTTGCAAAAATCATGTTCTAACTCTTTCTATGATTAAGGAAACATACAGAGGACAAATCAGAAGAAAAGATTCCAAAGATGATAAAAGCCAAAGCAATGATGTAATCATCCCCTGAACCATGAAATAATACCATTAATAAGATGAATACCGCAGATCAAAGGCATCATCAATCTACTCAAGGACTGACCAATAGTAGCATAAAGGGAAGTGGGAAAGGCCACATTAGGAGACAACCAACATATTTTCTTAAAGAAAAGTTCAAGCATGAAAAGGGAAGACCTAGGCAAAGATAACTGAGCTAACAGAGGATCAAGAGGCCTAGATAAATTAGATTTAGAACTTACCTCATATACAGCTTGGTATCCCTTGAAGTCAAGCCTTGATGCAGATGAATGAAAACTCATATCTCCTTCAGGATTACCAATGTCAACTTGAATCTACAATGCAATGATAAATGCACTCATGGTAAGTATGAAATTTGATGAAATGCTTAAAATATTAAAACTTAAACAGAAAAGGTACAGAGAATTTAGCTTGTTTTTAACTGCATATTAGAGGAAACAGATGTCACTTTCATTACCTACCACAGCATCAATATATATTTAGCACAACAACCAGAATCCTGTTGGAAAAGCCACAACAACCAGAATGAGGTTTCTTACAACAGATCATTCATAGGTCCGTTCAAATAGGTATAGGACTCATCATCATGTCGTACTCATTCATATACAACCATTTTTAAAAGATGACCACTACATTTCTTCATTCATTTTGCATGGATTCATGTAGTCCCTCTGTTTCACAACACTTGTCCATTTTATTGAGAAACACCATTTCAGCTTGTTGTCCGACGATGAAATATGAAGTGAAGTCGTTGTATTCTCTCCTGTTTTGCAACGCTTTTTTTAAGCCGGGAAACAGGTTCACAGGTAAAGCGTTTCACTTCATGTGGCTAGCATAGCCCAGCCTTCTATACTTCATTGGTCTTGTTCATAAGGTGACTCGGTGACAATTGTGAAACAGAGGGCTTAGCTAGTAACAGAAAAACAGAGCGACACAACAAAGAAATATGGCTACATTAAGGCAGTCTGTCATAAACACACAGCAGTGTCATTCATCTACCAAAAAGAAATTAATATACGTTTGCTTGATTAGAAGCAATACTTACAAATCCCTCTTCATTCTATACCTATTATGATTTCCATAGCCAATATAACTTCGTAAACACATGCTAACAGCTATCCTAAATAATAACAAACAACAAAAGGTAAAAATGAAGCAAAACAGTAACCAACCAGCTCAGTTCTGGAAGCTTCCATTTGGCAAGCCATTGTTCTTCTCCATATTAGAGTGTACAGTTTCAAAGAATCCTCGTCGAGTATTCCAACCAAAGATGCTGCAAGAGATATTATGATAGAATTATATATCAAAAACCAGACACCAAAACTATAGTGCTTCAAAATATTCCAGGTAAGAACAAGAGAGGCTACAGAAGATTAGGCAAAGAGAGAAGAAGAAAAAGTAACTCAAACTCCGGAAACAAAAAATCATGCTTCAGGTACTATTTCAATCCTACAGCAGATGCAGACTCCAGGAATAGGCATTATAGTTATAAAAGGATCAATTATAAAGCATATTCATAACAGATGGCAAAACACTGTTCATTAATAACGCAGAGATGATATAAACAAGATTATGGTTGATGTTAAACAGCGAGTGCCTTATAATGAACTTCAGAATATCATGGTTTAGGTAACAAAGTTTTACACCCAGCATGGCATCCAATATACTCTCTCCGTTTCACTATACGTGTCCTCAACCTCGGGATACTCCGTTTCACAATGTTGTCCATTGAGTAAATCAAGAATGTAGTTATCGTGTTGATTCCACTCTATACCCTATTAAATTGCTTTCGGAATGGTTAAATGGTTGTATCATGTTATTTAATAGAGGCATGCATGGTCATTTCTCATTTATTTTCTCTCAGAATTAGTGCTTCCCTGATCTGTACGCACGGTGGGTTGAGGACACATATAGTGAAACAGAGGGAGTACCATATACCACCCAAATACTAGTTGTGCTTCCGGTCAAAAAAACATTAGTTGCGCCAATATGTTTAAGCGTGATATGCAGCTTGTATTATGGTAAAGTGTTATTCAGATTTCGATTTTGCACCATGCAGCCAATACCAGTATACGTACCAAATAGTTAAAATCTATTTAAAAATGAACTTAACAATTTGATCATGCATGATTTGTTTCCTTAGTTAGGGATTAGATTGATTTGGTCAGATTGGCTGCTTATCTTCAGTTAGTTTTTTCTTTAAGTTAAATATTATTTCCTAAGGATCAAGTTCAAGTCATCCCTCTATAAGAAATAGCATTGTATCTTCTTTAATCAAGCAAACAAAGCCTCCTAGTCCTGAAATTCTATTGTGGTCTTTCCCTTCACCAGTTATTGTAGATTTACTCCTCCCCCAAGCGGTGCTCTCCTTCACCTAGCGCCATTCTACTTAAAGTCATCACCGTTCAAGTTCAATCTCTCTCTGACAGAACTACTGAGAAGTGTTAAAGCTATTATACAGTCAAGAAAAAGGACAACAAGTTTAAAAAAGGAACTACCCTTTAGTCATACATATTAATATAAAGTTCAGCAATCAAAGCTTGTGACAGATATGCACTGTGTCCAATATATTTTTTATACATGAAATTGGAACTCAAGAAGCCAACCAGGACATACCCAAACTTTTTTAGAACCATCTACAGCACTCAGATTTTTGGTAACAAATGTACGATAGTAAGATTGTAGCCTCCACAAGACAATATAAGATTGTAGCCTCCACAAGACAATAGACATGTATGAAATTAACACCCCTCTCCCCCAACCAAAAAACAAATAGTGCGGCATATGTAATTGAGTTAACACGAAAAATCACACAAAACTGCAGGTGGGTTTATTACATGGCAATCTCCTTATGCTGGTCGGCCTTATGGCTTCATGGGCTTCTTGAGCATTTTTCACCTTCTTCAAGTACTTCCTGATGTCCTCTGACGCATACTCCTCACCATACCTGGAAGAAGTACTTGTTAACAAGAAGAATGCAGGCCCCAGGTGGCATACTGATACACAATGCTAAACTCTCAAGGTACTGATTATCTCAAACTATCTTGTACAGGAGTAACAAGATCAGACATGAAAAGAGTCACTCATAAACCTGACACTAGGGAGCTTTCTGGCCATGTCATCAAATGTTCAGACCAATTGAAGAGTTTAAAAACACTTGGTAATTGAAATATTGTGACTCAAACACGGATATATATTCCATGTCATAAATCCTGAACGATGAGAACATATGCAAAACTGCAAACTTCCACTTGTGAAACTGATCACTAAAGCACTAGTCCAGATTATTGGGCACTAAAATAACTGATAAATTAAAAAGTGAAACAAGAGAGATTAGCAACCCTGCACAAAATCAGAAAACCAGACGTGACAACATGTTCCAATAGAGTGTACCTTTCTTTGACTAATGAACGAATATCTTCTGCAGCTCATCAGAAATCTTCAAGGGAAAAGGCAGAATAGACAAAAGTTAAGGCAACAATTTCAGGCTATTAAAATGATTACAGCATCATGCTTGCACTCACTGATAACTGACAAGAAATTCTCAAATCAAGGGATAGCAAGTAGTACCTTTCATGCATCATTGCATCACGCAATTTAAATTTTGTCACCGACATTAAGTTAATGTTGATATACACCTATGATGTATTTCATACGATTGAAGTTAAAATTGCTACTATAGCTACCTAGGGTCCTAGACAAACATGAATTGAAATAAATAATGAGAACCACCAGACTAATTAAAATAATAAAACAGTCAGTTTATTTGGAATAGCAGTTAGGACCTGTACAACTCCATTTTCCCTATCAGATGTTTAAGCTGATAAAATAAGCTACTTTTATTAAGCAAAAGTATCCCTCTGCTTTGTTCATAGGGTCAAACTGGTCCCTCTACTTGAAGAACTTATTTTGAATATTGTTTAGTTGTTAGCATAAGGTTAGCTTCCTCTATAAGGATGAGTACTGTAAGCACCTTAGGTGATTGGTGGCAGGCAAAACTCAAGCGGGACAGCAAAAGAAAAGCGAAGGACTTCAGTCAATGGTCGCTTTGGCTGTTTGGGTCGATTTGGCGTGAGAGGAATGGAAGGGTTTTCCAAGGAGAGAGTAATGATCTGCTAGCAGTAGCAAATGGCATCAAAGCGGAGGCGGAGCATTGGTTTCAGGCTTATCACCACCGGTTGCGCAAGCTGCCTTTAGGTTTTTTAGGCTAGTGTAACTGCGTTGCTTGGTCTGTTTAATGTAACAGATGGAGCATGCAGTAGTTTGAGGCCGTGGCTCCAAACTCTTGTATTTACTTTGCCTCTCCTCTTAATGAAAAAAATGTGCAAACGCTTGTTTGCATGTTCTCTAAAAAAAGTACTGTAAGCATCAGATTCAAGCAAGAAACAAAAAATGAATTAAAGATCATCCCAGTCTGTAATATCTCCTTTCTCCTAGTGTCCCTCCCCTTCAAGACCAATTTGATCGTTTTTACTGTGGATGCACCAATTTTAGCCCAAGACCACGTGAAGTGGGACCAAATGCATTTTTTACCCTGCCTAGATGATTCATGTATAAAAATACCAAGGCTACTTTGGTCATCTAAGGAAAGCTAGGATGATACCTACATGAAACCCATCTGTTCTGATGTACGTTATTAATCCAGTTGCTTCTTCTGAAGAAAGACTGATCCCTTCATAAAGCTTCTGGGCCACCTGCAGTCAAATAGTCATGTGAGTCAATAGATTTCTACACATAAATGACAGTATGTAATAGTAAGGCATGATATATGTGCATCTGAATTTAACCAAGTAGAAACAACCTTCATGGTATACCCTGCAGCAAAATGTAGTTTGTTTGCTGCATCCTGCTGAAGGCTGGATGTTATATATGGCATCAGAGGATTCTTGTGAATTTGCTTTTCTTAACACCTTTTACTTCAAATTGAGAAGAATAAATCCTCTTTTCTATAGCTCGTGCTGCTTCTTCAGAGCTTATAGAAAGCTGATCCAACTTTTTTGAATTGAGATGCTTTATCCGAGATGTAAAGCACAGGCCTTTGAAGAGTCTGAACACTGGGTTTCGAAGTCTGTATCAACAGTCCAATATTCTTGTGGGCTAAACTGTTCTATTTCAGTCTCACGGTCACATACAAGAGCCAAAGCTGCAGATTGGACTCGTCCAGCTGACTGACAACCAGGCAACTTCCTCCATAAAAGTGGTGATATGCCAAACCCAATCAAATAATCAAGGGAACGGCGTGCTAGATAAGCATTAACTAAGTCCATATCAATGTATCTTGGAGACATTAAAGCATTTTTAATAGCATCTTCCGTAATTTCATGGAAGACAACTCTTGCAACAGTAACATGGCAACCCAATGCATCCTGCTGTTCAAGCATTTCTTTAATGTGCCAAGCAATTGCTTCACCTTCACGGTCAGGATCAGATGCAAGAATTAAATTTTCTGCTCTGGAGAAAAGAAAGAAGCAGTGATAACAAAAACAAAATCAGTAGTATGCCAATGACTCCACAAAGCAGAGGAACTCAGCTTGCACACTTGCACGGCACATGTTTAACAAAATATGTGCTTTCTGTAGTCTATACAGTTAGCTCCAGTTTAATTAACTCGAACAGATATACAATCTGAACTTAGTATAAGCAGAAGGCAGATCTAGAGAAAAAGGATTAAACTAATTAGTCGTATAGTCAAATGTATCAAATGGATAAAATATCAATAGAATTCAAGATTCGATTGAAGATCCAGTGGAAGACATTTTAATCAGCTATGTGAAGTATGTAAAAGAATAAAGCAAATACAAGTAAATGAACCACCACGATTATAAACTCTATGGGGCATCTGTTACTTAAGTATACAGTTATACAGTAAAACAGTTTAGTTGATCTATTTTCACAGAACATGTATGGGTCTTATAGAGATAACGCCATCAGCAAGTCTGTGTTTAAGTATAATGTGCCAGCATACACACCTGGTGATAGGGACATTCACATCTAAGGATACGCACATAAGATACTTGAACACTGAAACTATTGGCAGAGACACCTTAGCTAGTATAAAATATGTATTACCAGATGAACCAACCAACACCATGTTGTTATTATATTTTATGTCCAGTTGTCCTCCAAAAGCCATCAAGTTCAAATATAACGGAATAAATCTAGGAAATTTAGGCCATCAGAATTGTCTGTCAGTTTGTCCACACTCCACGGACATATAGCATGTGACAGTCTAGTTTATGCTCAAAAGCTTATAGCTCATGCTTCCAAGAAGCCTTAGTACTCACAACATTTCGTCCAAGAAAGGTTACGAACTACATGTTGAAAACAGGGACCGATCATTTGTCCAGTCAATTAAGCCTTGCAGAAAGTGGCAAGGATTTAGACATACGGTGTTGCACCGATACAAGATTTTGGAGACAAACATATGACCCAAAAGTGTAACAGTAATTAATTATGTGATTGTGTACTTCTTTATCGGCAACTAATGTGTCCATGTTAGGAAGAGAGGGAGAGGGAATGAATGCACATAATTAGTTAACTACTCCAAGCACATATATCATGAACAAAACGTGAACAATGTTACAGATATACGAGCCTAGGAAACGTACCCTTTCAATGCTACTTTAATGCTCTTTAGATGTGTCCAGGCAGCAGCAGGCACCTCCCAAACCATGCTGAAGTCATCATCAGGGCGGACAGATCTTGACCTTCCAGCTAGATCTCTCACATGACCATAGCTAGGCAATACTTCATACATGTCCCCAAGGTATTTTTGAATAACTTTTGCTTTTGTAGCTGATTCAACAACAACAACCGATTTAGCCGTCGGGGGATGAAGAGGCAAAAGTGGCTTCCTCTCGCTACCAGAACCATCAACAGAGGTCTTCATACAAATCTCAGCTTCAGCAGATGCAATAGCAGCAGTGGATTCCTTTGCTTTTGAAGATCTCTTCGATCTTTTCACTGTCGTTTTCTCTTTGGAACTATCGACAACTTTTTTTGATTTAGAAGTGTCAGCCTTCTTTTTTTCTTGGTCCACACTAACTTCCTCCATTATCTTTGCTGCTGCTTTACTAGTTTTAGCAGATCTGGTCTTTTTCTTGGTAGACACTTTCTTTTCTTTCATATCTGCACTAACTTCATCTTTGTTGCCTTTAGAACTCTTCCTCTTGGCAATGTCCTTTTTAGTATCTGAACCACTCTTGCTGCACTTGCTAGTAGATGTTGAAGCCTCATCAGCGATGGTGCTACATGCAGCTAGTGTGCTTTGGCGTTTCTCAGATCTACGAAACAAACTATGTGCAGCACTCCCATCT
The DNA here is from genome assembly GCA_019208055.1 of Stipa capillata. NCBI lineage: Eukaryota > Viridiplantae > Streptophyta > Magnoliopsida > Poales > Poaceae > Stipa > Stipa capillata. Next base: position 238,193 of record JAGXJF010002152.1, on the reverse strand, counting down.
TCCCTGCTCATACTTGGATTGCCAAAAGAACACTTATTTCTAATGAGAAACCTTAGCTTTTTACCATATGCAGTCGAGAAGGAACATGAATTACCAATATTGTTAGCCTTTAATGCAACTCCAGAGATATCTGCGGCTTTGAAACTTACAAAACTGTGATAGCCCGAGAGCCCAGTAGTAAAAAAGGCACTACTTTTGGGCTGTAGGGCAAGCCGGAGCTAGTTCTTGAAGAAATTTGCCTTGCTGAATTATTCCTCACTGCAACTCCACACATCTCACAAGGACGGAAAGGTGAATAAGGAATGAAGGTGCATGAATATCTCTGAGAAGTCCCAAAGTGAAGCTGCAAAGGTAACACATAGCCGATACTTAGAGAACAAGCAGAACTTCAAATAAAAAAATGTCATCAAACTATGAAACGGCAGCCTCATCGCTCCCTTCCAATCCTCGCATGATCATGTAAAAAAAGAAGTAAAACAAAAGTGTGGTAAAAGGGAAAAGGCATTCTCGTCCTCTAAATGTTCCACTAAATAAAACAGTAAATCATGCTCACATGTGCATCTTTTTTATTTCACCTGCATGACATCTTAACTTTTGTTCTTAGTTATATTAACAAACAATTGACACAAATAGAAGAAGCAGTGGTGCCCTGAACAATGGCCTCATGCTTCTATTCCTTGCTGCTCACGTGTGCAGTTTGGTTGATCAAATCTGCCTAAACTAGAGCAGTACACGATATCTTGCCATATCCACAAGATTATAAGTTAATGTGCACCATGCGTGTCTCAGTTCAGTAATTAGATATAATCAAGCTTCCTTACAATGCATACTGCAAAACGGTGTGCAAGTAAAACATATCTCTTTCAGACATCAAGGAAAAGCTCCCAGTTCATATCCCATCGATATTGTACAACTACGGAAGCAATGCAAAAATTGCTCCAGTCCTTGCTCCAATCCCCGCGTCACGGGCAAAACATCAAACAGGCGTCGTTCGCAGCGACGCCTCACCAAACGGGCCCGTATACGCACACGCCTCAGCGTCCCAATGCCCGGCATTACCCAATCTCGCTAGTGCGGACGGCGAGGGAGGGGGAAGGAGGGGGGCTTACCATGGCCGGAGCAGGGGGCAAGCGGGTGCGAGGCGAGGGTGAGGGCGCGGTGCGCGCAGCCGTGCGGGAGGAGGCGGCGGAGCTGGAGCGCCATTGGGCGCGGCCGCTCAGGCGAGGTGACGCATGGTGGGTGGGGCTTAGCTAGGGTTGTAGGGGAGGAGAGGTGTGGGAGTGGATAGGGGGAGGAAGAAGTGAGGGAGGGAGGTTCGCCGCTCTCCCTTGCTAGGTTTGAGGCGGCGGTTGCAGGTTGCAGCTGTGTTCTTGGGGTTCGTGCGTAAGGGCCGCAGATGGGCTTTGCTCTTCTCGTCCATGTGTTCTTGCTGCGGGCCGCAGATGGGCTTTTTCTTCTCGTCCATGTGTTCTCACTGCGGGCCGCATATGGGCTTTTCTCTTCTCGTCCATGTGTTCTTGCCGCGGGCCTCAGATGGGCTTTTCTCCTCTCGTCCACGTGTTCTTGCTGCGGGCCGTGGGCTCTGTGCGTGTGTAAATGTTGTGAAATCGTCGAGCCGTAGCGCGTCGCCATCGACTCCAACGACTCGATCCCCGCACCGCGACAACATCTCAACGACCCTTAGACGCCGGGATCCCAGCACCGCGACCACCTCGATGCCTCCTCTTGTGCCGCCGCGATTTCAGCAGCCGCTCAACGCTCATCTAGCTCGTGACTTAGTTACGTCTTACTAAACATCGTGCAAAGCCCAAGATAGCCTGTAGTACGATGGTCCAAACCCAAAAGGTACAACATCGTGTAAAATTTACAGCTGAGACTTGTGAGCAATACGTGAATGCGTACATATATGAAACCTTGTACTGATCTCCGCTGAGAGAATAAAAAAAACGATTTTTTCAATTTACGGTTATCTAAAATTTTCGTAAATCTCAGTCACTTAAAATTGCACGTCATTTAATCTAAACTTTAGCCAAAAATTACTGTAATTTTTAGTCTGTAAAATTACAAGTCATTCGACCTAAAATTATAGGAAGTTACTGCAATTTGTAGTCTGTATAAAATTACATCTCATTTAATGATGATGAGAATCATGATCCAAAGGTTTAAAAAGTAACTGAGATTTTAAAAAATTCAGATAAGTGAGAAATAAGCCGAACTTGAACTCGTGGGGTCTGTAAATTCTGAAGAACTGTTCCATCCAAACCAACTCAGCGTACATTTGCCAGTCCGAACCACGGACGCAAACCCGAAGAAACACAGCAACGCCGCCGACGATCACAGCGCGGATGATTCCTCCCTTCACCAGTTCACCTGCTAGCTCGACTCGACTCGCTACCGAGCTCGCGCAGCTCCCGGCCAGCTCCTCCACCTCCCGCCACGAGCTGCCGCCTTCCCGCACCGCCGCCGCGGCCTCCTCGGCCAGCTCCTTCGCACGCGCGGCCACGTCTCCCCGCTCACGGCCTCCCTTCCCCAGGACGGTCGCTTCGAGCACGCGCGCCACCTCGTCGGCGCTAGGTGCCGCCGCGACGCCGCCCCAGCAGACCGGCATGGCCGCGCGCAGCTCGTCCACCAGCAAGCGCGCGTTCACGAACTGGTCGGACGTCATCGGCCCACGCCAGCATGGTCACCCCGGCCGCCGCGGACTCCAGCACCGAGTTCCACCCGCAGTGCGTCACGAACCACCCCCACCGCCGCGTGCCGCAGCACCGCCAGCTGCGGCGCCCACCCGCGGACCACCGTGCCCCTGCCGCCAGCCGCCGCGCGCTCCTCGAACCCCTCCGGGAGAGTCGCCGACGCGCGGGCCGACCACACGAACGCCGCGCCGGTCCGCTCCAGCGCGGTGGCCAGCGCTGCCGCGTGGGCCGGCTGCAGCACCGCCATGCTCCCGAAGCTGATGTACACGACGGATCCGGCCTCGAACCTGTCGAGCCAGGCGCACAGGTCGGCCGCGGCCACGGCAGTCTCTCCGCCGCGGTTGCCCGCGGCGTCGGCCTCCGGCGCCAACGGCCCGACCGCGCGCACGCGCCTGAAGCCCAGGTCCGCCAGAGGCGCCTCCAGGTACCGCTCCTCGAGCTGCCGGAACGTGTTCGACACGAACGCCGAGGAATCCAGGTTCCAGAGGAAATTGCTCCTGACCCCCTCCGCGACCTCGTCGCCCTCCTTGTACATCCGGTACAGCAACGAAAGCTGCCGCCACGGATACGCCGGGGCGCCGGGGAGGTCCGGGAACGCGATCGGCCACTCGTCGTCGTTCTCGTCCTCGCGCCTGGGCGTCCGACGCATCAGGGAGTGGAGCACGGCGGTGCCGTACACGGCGGAAGAAGAGAACGCAACGCGCGGGACGCCGAGCTCGGCCGCGAGCGGCTGCGTCCACCCGCAGAAGAAGTCGGAAAGTATGGCCACGACGCGGTCGGGGGTGCCCAAGAGCGCGCGGGCCCAGGAGACGAGCGGGCCGCGGAGCCCCGCGAAGGCGACGATGAGCGCGCCGAAGAGTGCGGGCGGGGCGTCCTTGGCGCTCTCGACGCCGGCGGGGAAGGCCGGGTGGGAGGGGAACGGGAGGACGAGCGCGCGGACGGTGCCGCCCGGGTGCGCGGTGAGGAGGGGCGCAAGGAGTGGGGCGGTGGCGGGCGTGGCGACGACGGTGAGGCGGAGGCCGCGGGAAGCGAGGAGGGACGCGAGGTCGAGGAGCGGGATCATGTGTCCCTGCGCCGGGTAAGGGACGACCAGTACGTGCGGCGGCGACGGAGCGGGTGGTGGCCATCGCCGTGGTGGGTGGCTGCGGTGTAGGTGTGGTGTTGTCGTGGCGAGTTGTGACCGGGCGGCGCCTGCGATTTTCTGTGGTGTTTGGTAGCTGGGAGCGGCTGCGAAGGAGTCGCGATGGAAGATGACAATACCACCACGTGCTCTCGTGCTACGATGCTTCTTGCACCAATTGCTAGCGAAAATGCTCACCCTCCAGCCTGGTGGATCTCTATCCTATATTCCAAATTCATTTATGAATGTTCGTCGTGCTATAACGTATACTAAGTTAGTGCAAAAATATGGTAGTATGTCCTCTTAAGTTAAAAAAAAACTAATTGCTATGTGGTTGCATAGCATACAATTCACTATTAAAGTTGTACTAATTTATCTTCTCTTTGCTCTGGATATATTTTTGCATCAATTGCAGGTATACGTGGAATGGGCAAAAGAATATGAAATATAGAGCAGGTATGACCATATAAGATTTCTAATCATCTAATCTAAGCAAGAAAGGAAAAGAATAACGCCTTGTAGTTCCCCCTAGTGATTTCGTGGAGCGGAGAAGAAATGGAGGTCATTTGATCCAATGTTGGACATCGTTTTGGGATCCGACGACTTAAGAATTTTTGGGTGACATGGCAAGGCGTGAGATAACTTAGGTACTATTTCCTACTTTGTCGGGCTTAACTAGACAAGATACAATATATAGACTGTAAAACCTATTAGGACTATTTCATATATGTTTTCACTAAATATACTATCACCGAACGTTGCTAAACTCGTAGTCTGATACGTGGTCCGATTAGATCAACTGACTCGCAAAATAACCGCCTTATTCCTCGCATGATGTCCACCGCTCTCACCCCTTACCTCTTAGTCATTGTGTCACGTGATGGCATTCTATCCTTCTTCCGCCCATGTCTTTTCTGTTGTCATTCTCTACTCTCGCTCATTTCACCACGCACGAAGAAGACCATCATGGGATCTCACGCCTCAACTACATGGAAGTTCCTTGGGAAACCATAGGTTGTTTTCAATGCTCAATGTCTAGATTGTGATTTTAAATCCATAAATATGGTAGTTTGAGCGACTCAAGATAAATATTTTATCCTTGGTCCAAGCATTTGGAAGCTAAAATCTCTCGATTTCAAGGTGAAAAGTTATGGCCGAAAGTTAGAAATTATTGAATGGGATTTTCTTGTCTGAAGCATTTTGGAGGGAGACAAGTGAAGTGAGAGCAGGCACATCATAAGTTTAAGTCGTGCGGTCAGCCGTCCAATAAACTCTTTAATTTCAGTTATTAGTTTTACCTATGCTATTTGTGATAGTGTCCCTACAAAGAGTGAGCATAGGTCAATAACATAATGATATTCGTTGAATCATTATATTACATCGTGGTATACATCAGATTCGAGCATAGACATGGACCGTAAATCATGGGTTGCATCTGGCCGGCAATGGGCGCACTTGTAGTTATATAAACATGGGTTTAGGGGGTGTTCGGAACGAAGGAATTTTTGAAGGAATCGTGCAGGTTTCTTTTCCTATGGAATTTTTTTCCAGGGGGCGTTCGGTACACAGGAAAGAGTGCTTCATTTTCCTAAGGAAAGCGAAACTTTCCTGTGAAAATCGCGGGAAACAAAACATCCACCGAGACCAAATGTTTTCATTCCTTTGTTTTGAAAACCTATATAGTTTTCACTTTACACTCAATCCTATTCCTATGCATTTTTCCTTTCCTCTGTTTTGCAAAACTGTGTTCCGAACAGGCCCTTAAAAGAATGATACCCGGAGGTACCCACGAGGTTCCATCCCCCGGTAGGACAAGAATACGGGCACGAACGGACCCGGAACGGAGTCGGCCTCCCGAGCCCAAAGCCCAAAAATACGAGCACGAACGAACCCGACCCGACCCGACCCGACCCGATCAGCCCCATCTGATTCGATCCAACCCCAACGCCACGCCTCGGCCTTCCGTCCCATCCCCGTCGCACCGGACCACTGCATGGCCTCGCCCGCCGGCGACGCCAAGGGCAAGGCGACGATGGGCGACGCGGCCGAGGCGGAGGGCGTGCCGTGCGGCATCTGCCTGATGGACTCGCGGCGTGCGATCCGGGGCGAGCTCGACTGCTGCGCGCACCACTTCTGCTTCGTCTGCATCATGGCCTGGGCGCGCGTCGAGTCCCGCTGCCCCTTCTGCAAGTCCCGCTTCCGCTCCATCCGCCGCGTCCCCGGCCGCTTCCCCTCCCACCGCCTCGTCCCCGTCGCCGAGCGCAACCAGGTAGCCAACCAACCAACCAACCATCCACCGCGACCAATTCATCGTACTGTAATTAGGGATTTCAGTTCTTGCGCTGCGATGCCAGCGATTCTGGCGACACCGTGAATTCTTGGCAGGACTGACGTGCTGTATTGTTTGAGCAGGTGTACCATCCTTTTGGTAATGAGACTAGCACGGCCGGCGCCGACCCTTACGCGACCACCAGCTGCAGCGTGTGCGACTCCTCCGGTGGCGAGGACCTGCTGCTGCTCTGCGAGCTGTGCGACGCAGCCGCGCACACCTACTGCGTCGGGCTGGGAGCCGCCGTGCCGGAAGGGGACTGGTTCTGCAAGGACTGCGCCGCATCCAAGGAGGAGCACTCGAGGTGCGAGGCCGATGACGGATGGTCTGGTGGTCAGGGTGAGTTTGACATCAGCGTTGAAGTTCCGAGAGTCGGGGCGGCTGCAGGACCTTCTGGTTTCGATACCGTGGGTGAGGGTTTCTCTATGAATTCACCCTGCAGGAGAAATGTGCAGAGCAGTGGGACTTCGGTACTTGACCCTGTTCCTTCCATCTATGACATTGTGGATGAGGATTATGCTACAAATCCGGTCTGCAGGACCAATGCGCGGAGCAGTAGGGCTGGAAGGAATGCTGAGGATTTGCCATCACAAAGTTCCTCTTCAGCTGGATCTCATTGTCCTGGATCTCCTCAAGAGCGAGACAGCAGTCGTGGCATGTTTCATGCCTACGGTCGCTTCGAAGCTTAGAGAGCTAGAACATTACGTAATTCTCGCAATCTTACTAGACGTATAATGGCGCTGCGTGAGAACTGGTCTGCTCTCCGTGCAGGTTCTGTGGTGTTTTCCCCACATGTACTCAACAGTAGAAGGGGAAATGGCACTGGAACCGTTTCTGTTGTTCATGAGCATCAGCCGTGTGCAATGCCTTTCACCAAGGAAACGACTACCATGTCCAGCCATGGTAACGAAGTTTCACGTAAGGACGCCCGTCATGTCCACAAGGCATGGAAAATGTTGGAAATGGCAAAATCTGCTCGTGGAAGAAAGAAATCTAACAAGCCTTCCCCCCCGAACTGCAGTCTTCATTCTCTATGGGAAATAGATCAACTTCATACAGTTCGATTGATACAATCTTAGGGCAGATGAACCAGAGCCTGTCTGATGAGGTGACTCAGAAAGATAAATGTGATCGTGGTACAAAAAAGGAAATAACACTGCACACGAAGAACTTCGGAGAACACCATAGCTTGCCTGCTCAGGGAGGGATGGTTTCTTTCCGAGATAAAATGGTAAATCAGGAAAGTCCAAATGGTAAAGTTGCCTCATCAAGCCAGAGTCAACTTGTCAATCAAACATCCGAATCTTTGTGTGGTGCAGTCAGATTGGGGAAACTCAAATCAGATGTTCTGCATCCACTTACATACAGTTTATCGTCTGGTCGATCCACAGTGACCTCACCACTACAATTAGAACCTAGAGCTGGCAGCCAATCTACTACAATAATAAACCCTGAGGAATCTTCAGCAGATTGTTGCATCAGCCAATGAAAATTGTTCTTGTGGAGCAACCGTCAAAGTTCGAAAAAGTTCTGTACCAGACCATCATGGGTGCAAGAGAAAACTTTCTTTTGAAACATGTGATAGTCAAGGATCCAAAAAACCTAGGACAAGCTGTAAAATTGCAAAAAGTGAAACCTCATCCTTGGCCATACTCGAGTTGAAGCTACTCAAGATAGACAAAACATATGGTATGTATTTTCCTTTCAATTGAGCTCTTAATGCTTTCACCAAAAGAACTTTATTTTATTGTTACATGTTTGATCTGACGAAACCTGTTTGTGATTCAGGTTCAGAAAGATTCAAGGAAGTTGCCCGAACAACAACACATACTGTCTTGGCTTCCTGGGGATTGGAACATTCAGCATCACTAGCTCTCACACTCCCCAGACCGGTTTGCAGGCACAGCTGCAGAATCAAACCCTCCAAATCATCAGCGATAACCAATACTTGCAGAGAATGCTTGTGTGATTTTGTAAAAGAAGTCATCAGTTCAATTTTGTCTGGCAGGCAGGTGGATCAAACTGCTGCCTCCTGCTAGGGTTTAGACATAGTCTGAAACTGTTCTTTTATTTAGTTGAAGATGAATACCCCATAGCACAAACGGGACACAGGGTTGTACATTTCATAGCATGTTAAATTATCCTACAGTGAAGTTGCTAGGCCTAATCCTTGACAACTAACATTTCATTTAATTTGCCACAATGGGAGTACTCGAACCAAACATTTGCTTTGCTGGTTTATGTGAGGTATGGTTGGTGCACCTAGAGCACGGAATTGGTCTCACACGGATTGAATTACAAACGCTGGCTGTAATGGTCGGACAAGAGTCTCCCAACGAAGAAAAACCAGCTGCAACTTGGCATAATCGCTCATCTCAAATAGCTGTGTTTAAGCACCACTATCTTTTATTGGTCGGTTGAACTAGAGTCTTCCACCGAAGAAAGCCATTACTGCAACTTTGCAAAATCGCGTGTATGACATGTATACTTTACCCAAAAGATTTTATACTAGTTAAATGCAACTTGAAGTGTTGATATTTTCAGGAACCATTAGAAATAATCTATGAGGTAAGCAGCTCTTGGTTGGTTTCTAATTTTCTTAATAAGTTTGTGGTTACCGTCAGCGGTTACCAACTGAGACCAAGATGAAGTCTTTAATCTTCATAGAGAAGTCATTATATACAAAGTGTAAACAAGTATCCGTTGCACCGAGTTATACTGGTTTTGTGAACGATTCAAGCGACTAAATGTCCAGCCTAACCAACTCCAGAATTTAATCGTATTTTAGGGGGAACTATATGTTAAGCACATCTAGCGGTAACAGTTCATGATCTCCTATATTCCTGGTTTATGCGGCTCTAGTGTAACCTATCCATATCCCAACAACTCGACTCGATGGTAAAACACCAATGTTATTTTTAAGGATACAACCGGTGGCGGCGGTGGTTAAAAACAAGAGATCAACCGAAAGTAAAAAAACGGTACAGACAAGATTGACAGAAACACAAATGTCAAAACGATTTTTTGACAGTCACCAGACACGGCAGGCGTTATGCTCAAGGGAGAGACGCATTGCCGTCCGGAACGTTGCAATTGGATTCGGATTTAACATTGTGTGAGAAAATTTCAAGAGCTGCCAAATCAGATCCGTCCGTATTAAATTTTTGGAGGCAGCAGCCAGCAAAGGCAAGCAGGACTTGCGTGCTCTGCCATTACTGTTGAGATCTTCTTCTTTTCTTGCCTCTACTGAAACCCAGCATTTTTGTACTGGAGTGGATCATGTGATAACCTGCGTTTTTTCATTTGGAGTAAAAATGACCAGAATGTATAGTCTGTAGCTGTTACCATTTCATTCTTGCTAAAAGAAATATATACCACGAGTTGAGCACATTAAACATTGTTGGGATGATAAGTGAAGGCAGTTATACCCCATATGTACGAGAGATTCACATATTTACTTTTTGTGTGTCTCACTAAAACATATTTTTTTTTCAATGATAGATAGCGTATCAGTCAATAATAAGATGTCAATGATGACTTCGTTAATCTTTAAGTTCACCAATCTTTAATATGCAATGTGTAAGCATGGGTTTATGATGACGTACGTGTACAGTGAGTACTTTTGTGTGTGTGCGAGAAAAAAAACGAGTTGAGCACATTCAACGTAGAGAGACTCACATCATTTATACAAAGATACTCATCTAACGTCCATATGAGTGGCTGGCAAGCGGGTCTCCTGTAATAAAATTTAATCTAGGCACGGCATCGATAAGGTCTCGTATTGGATTCATTTGCACATGACCGGCAGATCCCATGAAACACCAAAAGGCATATGTTTGCTTCTTCAGAAAACAAAAATTATATATATATATATCCAGGAAAGGTAAAAAAATATTAACAAATTACTAATTATTATCCAGTCAGATATAAGCTTGGACTGCGTCTACTCCAAACACGGCCGCCTTTTTCCACGCGCCAGTCTCCTCTGAATTCCTCCTCCTCTTCTCCCCCACACAGAGAAAGGAAGAAATCAAGCAGCAAAGCAAGAATTTTTCCTCCCCGTCGTCTCCCCCGATCCTTGCTCTGCTCCCCGTTCTCTCAAGATCGACGTCCTAGAACGGGATTTTCGCACGCCGGTGTTAAGGTACGATGCACGCTTCCAGATTGCTTTGTTGTCAGGCTCGGGCGGTTCTGTGGCAGTTCGATCACCGAATTTCGACGCGAGATTGCTTCTCGGCTCATGGCACCGCGGAATTCCGGTGCAGGATTGCTTCCTTTGCGCGTGATGCTGCGTGGGATCGCTTCTTGATGAGTCGTGCGGGCGAATTTTTGGGTGAAAGATTGCTTCTTGATGCGTGCTGCTGCTGCTCCATGGCAGGAGGAGGAGGAGGAGGAGCGTAGAGAGCCGCCGCCCACCTTGCCGCGGTTCTTACTCCTCGACGAGCGTGGTGTCGCACGGGATGGTCTTTGCCTCACCGGAGAGGCACCGGAGGGAGCGCGGGAGTAATGGTCGATAGGGCGAAGGTCGTGGCCATCGTGGTCGCCGCCGGCGTGGCCGCCGGGGTGCTCGCGGTGGCGTGCGTGTTCCTGGCCATGTGGCTGTACCGGAGGCGGGCCAGCGTCGCTGGCGGCCGGACGCGGTCGCTGGAGTCCACCACGGCGACGCTGCGGGCTGGTGGCGCCAGCTCCGTCGGCCTCGACTCCTGCGTCTCCGTCTCGGTGGCCTCCGAAAGCGTCGCCGACTGGGGCCACCCGGCGGCGAAGCGCGCCGCGTTCTGGGGCTGGCGAGGCGGCGGCGGCAACGGCAGCGTGCCGCCCCTCTCCGTCTCCGGGATCCCAAAATACCATTACAAGTATGGCAACCGCTCATCACTCCACTGTAATTAATCGACGTGCTCATAGCTGTGGTCTGAGTAGCCATCAACTGATATATGATAGTTGTATGATCATATGCTGAAGAACATATTTCTGATTGTTCCTTCCATGTTGGTGTTGGTGGTTGTTCAGGGATCTGCAGAAGGCTACGAACAACTTTACCATGATTCTGGGGCAAGGATCGTTTGGTCCTGTGTACAAGGCTGTAATGGCCACCGGCGAAGTGGTCGCTGTGAAGGTGCTCGCGAGCGATTCAACGCAAGGGGAAAGAGAGTTCCAGACAGAGGTAAGGTGATCCTTTTTTATTCTACAGTTTCTTTTCTGAAACAAATGTTCAGAGCAAGTTTGCCTTTAGATTTTGGTTGGGGTAATAGATTTGCTAAGGAGGATTAGTTGGACATTAGCTTGCCTAAGGGAACACTTGCCTGGAAAATTTGCTTGCCCGTCAATCATGTCAGGCTATCACCGAACTGTGTTCTCATAGATTCTCCTTGCTGTATGTCACGCGGATCTTTGAGGCATGATTTGCATATTGCACCGCCACTATGCATTAGGCACAGTGTCACACACTATGGGGAGAAAGGAACAGATGATGACACCTATGGGAAAAGGTGAAATTACGAAGAAGGTGAATTGGGTTTGGGGGTTAAGGGTTGAGAGGGTCCCATCTCTATAGTGTGTGGATCAATGTATTTGGTGACAGATCATGGTGGTTTGTAGTTGCAGGGAAAGAAGCAAGATGAGCACATAGAAAAAGAACAGACGATTAGTCTCTTGTATAACTATAGAACATTGCAGTTTTTTTGGTTGGCTAATCCCTATGATTAGCTAATTTTAGGATTCATAGATGTACCTTATGTGTAGATAGTCAGCAAGTAATCATGTTCTCGAGTGATGAGACATGCTGTTGGTGGAGCAACAACTTGCAATACCTTCAATCTATGTAAAGTAGTTTGTAGTGAAGCATTTGACTTTGATAAGCTGAGTCACAATCATGACTATGTCTTCGTTTGCAGGTAGTATTGCTTAGTAGGCTGCATCACAGAAATCTTGTTAATTTGGTTGGCTACTGCGTGGAAAAAGGTCAACGCATTCTGATTTACGAGTACATGAGCAACGGGAATTTGGCAAGCCTTTTGTATGGTAAGGGAGACAATTTCTCTACTTATGAAACATGAAACAGAACGAAGTGATCTGTATAGTAGTTCTGTGCAGATCATATACATGTGGTGCATTGGAAAGTAAATAAACAAAATATTCAATGAATCTAGAATTTTTTTTCTCTAATTATTTTCATACCATGTCCTGTTAGGTGATAACAAACGGAGTTTGAGCTGGCAAGAAAGGCTACAAATTGCTCACGATGTCTCTCATGGGATTGAGTACCTACATGAAGGGGTACAGTTGATGGCCATTAAACATGTACTCCCATTGTTAATGACCTGATCTTGGCAATTGATGAAAGCTATGACTATATGTGCAGGCTGTCCCACCTGTTATTCACAGAGACCTAAAGTCTGCTAATATACTCTTGGACCAATCAATGAGGGCCAAGGTTAGACAATTTATTTATGATGGAGTACTTATATTGATCATTGCAAATGCCATTCTACTTTATGTGTACTTTTAAGTGTTATTCTGTCAGCCTAGCTAAACCAATACTGTCTCATGATGAGTCTACAGTTCAGTGATCAACTGAACCTGCTAAATGCTGGTTGTTTACCCAAACCAATACTGTCTCATGATGACTCTACATTTCAGTGATCAACTAAATCTGCTAAAATTGTTTCTGATGGAAGATGCACGCAACTAAAATCAAGATTTTAAGTTATGTGATAAAATTTGTTAGCTTGAAAATAACTATGTTAATGTGCTCTATTTGTTTTACTTGGTGGGTGCAGGTTGCAGACTTTGGTCTATCGAAGGAGGAAGTATTCGATGGAAGGAAGTCAGGCCTCAAGGGCACCTATGGATATATGGATCCTGACTACATGTCCACCAACAAGTTCACAAAGAAGAGTGACGTGTATAGTTTTGGCATAATACTTTTTGAACTCATAACAGCCATTAATCCGCAACAAGGTCTAATGGAGTACATTGACCTAGTAAGTAACTCTTACGGTAATTCTAATGACAGGTGAATTGACCTTGTCATCAGTCTGCGAGCACCAACATTATGCACCTCTCCTTTTCAGGCAGCAATCGGAGGGGAAGGAAAGGTTGATTGGGATGAGATACTGGACAAGAACCTCCTTGTCGGGATCATCCCTGAAGAAGTAAGGATCCTCGCCGATGTCGCCTACCGATGCATTAACAAGAGTCCCAGGAAGCGCCCCTGGATATCAGAGGTCACTCAGGCCATATCAAGGCTACGCCAGCGCCAGCTGACTTTTCCGAGGAGTGACACCAGGACCGTTCTAAGGAGGATAGAGTACCAGCACGTCGAGCTGAGCGACCTTACCAGCATGAAAGAACTCACGCCGACAAGAGCTTGAAAACACTCTCTGTCTCCTATATTAATCAAATATAATCGCAGTTTGATGAAAGCATCAATTAACTTTGTCCCTTCGCGGCGTCTTAGCTGCCATGACAGGTGTTTTGAGTTGTGTGCTAACTTGGGGTGAAATAGATGTAGATAATCAAAAAGCACTGGTAGAATTTGGCAGGATCATCGCCTTTCCCACTATTGGTAGATTGTGGTTAATCGGTAATATGGATACTGCAGCAACAAATGTTAAAATTGGAAATAGATGATAAACACAGTTTTTCTCGACGATGTTCTGAACCTCATTTATGCTGGTGTAGTATTTCTGAGAGAAGATTTCATCTCTATAGACTGCACGATGCAGATGCAGTTGAACCCAGCTTTGAGAGAATTTTACTGTTGCCGCAGGAACAAGTTTCCCAGCAGCATGAACAGCAGACACGAGGGAGGAGAGTTTCAGTGTATCAGTAAAGGGTAGGAAGGTGCACGCCGCTGAAACATTTGTGACTACAGGTTCAGTATACATAACATGCAATCCTTACAACTGACAACACAGCAAAAAAACCTTGCAAGTTGAGCTATGACATTTCTGTGAAGTCTGAACAATGTTTAATAACCACATCAGAAACTTTCGTTGAATGTTTTATTTGAATGACACCTTTGAATGCATATCATGACTGGAAGAATCGGGCGGCCAAGAACTGGGCAGACATCAACATCCCAACTGCCTCCGACACCACCCCAACATCCAAGCAACTCATGTCTAGCTAGAAAAGAAAAGAAAAACTATGTACAGAAAAAGGCCATCATCTCAACATGGACCTCCGTTGCAGGCGCTCCAATTACTCAAACCCTATTGCAAGCCCGTAAAGGATGGCTTTATTCAAGAACTGCATAGCTTAACACCTACAAGAAAAGCCACAGCAAATAGCAGCAGCCAAACAGAGGCTCACCTCCCTACTCCTGCACTAACTCAAAACTGGCACGAAGTGCCCAGCCTCTGCCTTGCCCTTTGCCCTGTGGCGCCGCACTTGCGTGAGCGGAATGCACCAGGGAGCAGCTCCTGGAACTTCTCAAGGAATAGCCCCCATGCCTCTAGCCCCACGTCATCCAGCTTGACAAAGCTTGCACTCGTTGGGAGCTGCTCATTCGCACTCCTCCAGTTACCAACTTGAGAGCCACTGCGGTTGCTGTTGCTCTCAGAAGTTTTCACAGAATCCACACCCTTTGGTATGGCAGGCAGCTGGCGCTGGCTTTTGTTGGTGAGAATGACACCACTCAGTGAGGTTGATAGCTTTGAAATATTAGGAAGCCACTTATTGACAAGCTTAGGGCAAGCTAACTTTTCTGCATTGATTTCTTCCTCCTCAATGTCATCTTCCTCTTCCTCAATTGCCTCATCCAATTTAGACAGCGGACTTCTGGAGCTTCCGCCCTTAAACTCAAAATGGTAGGCTGATGGTGCTTTTGGCATTTCATGATCATCTTCACAATCAAGATCAAATTGAGTTACATCTTCATCTCCAGAATCGTTTTCTGTGAAACACTCTTCTCGTTCTGTTGCTAGCCTCCTCGCCTCCATACAGACAACCTCTAGCTCACTTGGCTGATCTTCCATCCCAGTAAATTCCCTGCTCATCATCTCACCAATCTCCGCAAGGCAAAGACCAAATGCAGTGGCTTCTTTCAGAAATATGGTTGAAAGCATTAGCATTCTGAGGCATGCTTCACGGATCATAGGCAGCTCCATACGAAGCATGTCAGCATCTTTCACTGGATCAAGATTTGCTATGTACTCAAGCTCATCCTCAGAGAAAGGGATTGACGCCTGTGGCCAGTGAATCCATTCAAAATAAGGATCCTCCAAACACTCCGGGAGGCAGAGACCATGATCAATAGGAATCAGCTCAGTCTGATTCCCAAACTTTCCATCTCCAGTCAGCTTCCTTACCAGAAGATTTCCTGCATGTCTATCAGTGTTGAAGATTCTGATGTCAAGAATACCAATCCTATGAACAGCAGATACAGGAAAGCTTGAAGTGCCATGGTCACTAGCATCAAAATCATGAGGAACAAACTGCTGAAATGAGGCAATCTTGCTAACAGCTCCTGGATCAGCCTCAGAAGCCTTCTTGTTGGTACAGTTGACGCCTTCATTCACATTAAATGCAGGATGTGAAATCTTAACAAGAATGGTCAGGGGGACATTAGCAGAGTTACCATGGTCCAGAAGGTATGCAGCAACCTCTCTAAAACCGGTCTCACCAACTCGAACTGATCTTTTGAGGCCTGGCTGCCCAAGGGCTCTCCCTGTAAAACCTTTCGGATTGTTGGGTGCAAATGGCTCCTCATCATTTGGCTTCACAATGGCAGCATTCTCACCCTTACTGTTCCTGAAGTAGTAGGCACCACCAAGTCCACTATTGACAGCTATTGGATCCACGCCATTTCTTATGGCCCTAGCAACATCCTTAACAAGTTGCTTTGCCAGAGAGCAGCGGCTTGGACATACCAAAACTTCAATTGGACCACTCCTATCCCTTTGCTGCTGAAGATCCTTGCCTGTAGGAGACAGGCATGGGGTGGAGGAACTCCGATGCATGAAAGTCTTGGTCAGAAGCAACGGGGAATCATTTCGGATGCTGCTGAGATCATTCTTAAGGACATGATCACCAAATGTCAGAGAACTCTCCTCAGTAGGAACATTGAGGGCTAGCTGCAGCTTTCTTTTGACTGTGTGTGCATTGTCACCACGATCTAGTTGAACAGCCAGTACGAAACCAGTGTCAGTTTGGACAAACACACGTTTCCATCCGCCAGCCCTGCCCTCGCTTCTAGTTTTGTTAGGGTAATCACTGCTCAGGGAGCTGTTCAAGGCTGAAACTGCCATCTGGGTCTGGACTGGGCTCTCCAAGTTGCGAGACATGGCAGACAAGAAAGGAATTGAGGTCAATGCACTAGAGGCAGCTGCAACAATGATGCCTTTCTTACTCCTCTCCTCTCTCTTGCGCCCGCCAAATTCTGCAGATGACGTGGTGCTAGTGTGTGAAAGTGGTGTCACTGTAGCAATCATCAGGCAACGGACATCTTGCACATTAGCCAGAAAGCGACAATATATAAGGAAGGCGAAGACAGCAGTAACCTCCCCTACAACGGGAAGATGATACGAAACCCCGCAAGCTCAATGTTTGGGTAACTAGACCTGCAAAAACAGACAGAGAAAGTGGAGGTTATCATCATTTTCTCAAGTCAGAAACCAACTACTAATAAGCATCAAAACAAGAAAAGAATGATTCTCCACGTTAATTCCAAACCACTCTCGCTTCATTCTTGTTCTGTATATAAAGTATGAAATGGAAGATAAGGAAGTTTCCTCACGATAAACTCAGCCACTCAGGTAGTTAATAAACCACAACACTCACATGAGTAAAGTTAGCATTTATTTTTCTTAAGAGAAAGTTGGCATAAATTGTGGACTAGTAGGATTGTTGACTAGTAGGTCTAGTTTTTTTAAGGCTCGTACAGAAGCTATGATATTCTCGTTGCAATTTTATTTCAGTTTCATCATTCAGATTCGTGCTGTCCCCCGTTCACTCTTCCATCAATAGCATCTGTGCTTTACTTACCCTGAATCTCCGGCAACAGATGAGATCCAGGCACGTCTCTAGAACTTTCCATGTGGCAAACAAACCAAGAAAACTCAAAACACGCATCTTAATTGCCTCTTGATTCGACAGGTAGCTAATGGCCATCTCATCCCATCTCGCCAGGGTCAGTAAAAATTCAGATGCAGCCGTCAAAGGTCGCTCTTTTATCACAGGAATATTGCGGCTTTCAAGTCGAATCTACACTAGAGAAGCTGCGCCGGTTACAAATTTCCTCAACATGTCGACATGGATCAGCTGGCGCAGGTGCGAGCAAGAAACGAGCCAGGAATGGAATGCTTACTGCTGTGAACAGACCAGGCTGAGGACCCGTGCGTCCAGCTAACAGCCTAGAGAATCCTAACCAAAAGGAAATTATTATCGCTCCAGAAACTAAAAGAAATTAAGCCTCGCTGCTTTCCTTGGCAAGAAAGTACGTTTTTTCCTACTAAAAACGCCGCCTTTTGCTCTATCAACAAGATGAAAAACACTGAAAAAGAGAGGGAGAAATCGAAGCAGCGAAACGAACAGCAAACACGGGGAAGGAGGACCCCGAGAAATCCGGGGGAAAGGAGCTCCTACCCGTACCCGATCCAATGCAGAGCCTCGCCGCAGATCTGGCAGCGCGTCCCCCCTCTCCGGCGTCCGGCGCTGAGCTCCACTCCCACAACGGCCCCGGTACGCTACCTCCGCGGCCTCCTGAACCCTCGCCGCCGTTGCTTCTCCTCCCGCTCTCCTCGTGCGTGCGCGAGAGGGTTGTACGGGGTGGTGCGCGAGCGAGGAGGAGAGGGGAGATGGGAGATGATTGGTTCTGGTGGGGTTAAATTGAGGTGAGTTAACCATGGTTAAGTCGGGAGAATGTTGTGCGTCTATCGAGATGGCTCTACGCGTCCTGCGAGACTCGTAACGGAATTTTGTCATATTTTTTCTGTTAAACTATGGCAAATCATAAAACATATGGCGAAAAAGTTAATCGTCAAAAGTTTAAGTCTATAAACTGCTCAGAAAATATGGTATGTCACAATTGTGCCAGTGGAACAAACATCAGCCATAATCAGTTGCCACACATATATAACGTTTGGCAAAAGGTGACTATCAATCAAAAATGTCCTTAGATCGAATATGTGGTTTGAGTTTGGGAATTCTTATATGTTATTATGCAACAGCCTTGTAACAATTACCGTCGGTGCATATGAGCTAAGACATGCCTTTTTATATAGACTTTTGTTGAGTGCGCACGAAATGTTTGTAAACCAAACACGTGCTCTAAGCATTAGTTCTATTCAATTCTATGGTCATGTAATACATATGACATTTTGTTTTGTGGGGAATGTAATTCTTGTGACATACAGATCGACTGACATATTCTATGAACCTAAAGAAAATACTCAGATATGTCATTTGTGGGTCGACAACTCACGGCGGCACAGGCCAGCTTAAGCTTGTATATGAATTTGTTTTTATATTACCTATGTAGCTCCGAAAGATTATCAGATTTTGTATGAGAAATCGAAGAACTAGCTCTACAAGTTTACTTGACTGTTTTCTTTTCCCTTCTGCTTAGCAAAGTTGTTAGTTGTATTCGGAGCTTTGCATCAACCAGGAAACGAAGCCATGCATGCATTGTGCGCAAGTGACTTACACCTCTTTTAGGCTGTCTCTATTTTGGCATCACCTTATTCCCTTTTTCCAACCTATGTGCTACTTTTATTTTGGCCTATAAATGCATGGAACGAAGCACAGCCCAAAAGATGATAGGTGCTGTTTTGTCGTACGTACGTACGTGTGCATGCGTCCATGGGTGGAGCCATGCATGCACGTGTGCGCTCATCGTGACGAGCAGGGCAGCACGGCATGCAGTGTAGGTCCCTAGCTAGCTTTGGCCCCTGGTTCAAGTTAAACCAGGGCTCCGGACATGCACCGGTGTCCGGTGTCGGCGTCTCTCTCAAGGCGTGATATCACCATGAGTCTAACCCATGCCGGCCGGCTCATTCCCAAGGGATAAGAGATAAGGTTCATGCATGTCTAGGGGTTTCTTTTTCTTCCTTTGCCGGCCGGCCTCCACGGCAGCAAGTGCATATATACAAACGTGTGCAATGCTCCTAGCTAGCACCAGACATGTACGTACGACTACAGCATGCGCAAGCTATGTATGTATAGGTTCAGCGTTTGTCTTGTGATGCTATACTCACTTCCTCTCCAACGAACCCATAGCAGCACCTGCCCCAGCCCTCCGCCATGTTCTCACTTCTATTATTCTATACCACCAGCTCCCTTCCAAGTTCTACTCGACTCTGGTGTCCTCCTCGGTGACGAAGAGGAAGGCCACGCCGCACCGTTGCTGCTGTACGTGTTAGTCCACCACCATCCTGGTCTCGCTCTAAGCATGGGGGACACAGGTAAACTTGGAACCTTTTTTTTTGAAATAATATGAATTTATTCAGATATTTCAAAAATATTATGCCATCTGGAAATTTTGCAAAAATGGCCTCAATCGCCACGACGCGTGGCGATTACGCAGAAATCGCCACGGTTCATGGCGATAGGCCGCTAATCGCCACTGTAATTACCGATTAGTAGAAATCGCCAGGAGCTGTGGCGATTTCTTACAATCGCCACGAGACACGGCGATTTGTCCTGCGCCTTTTATAGAGCTTTTTTTGAAATAATATGAATTTATTCAGATATTTCAAAAATATTATACCATCTGGAAATTTTGCAAAAATGGCCTCAATCGCCATGACGCGCGGCGATTACGCAGAAATCGCCACGGTCCACGGCGATAGGCCGCAATCGCCACGGCCCACGGCGATTGCCGACCACTTCGGCTGCTACCGTCACGCCGCGTGGCGATAAGGAGAAATCGCCAGCACCCGTGGCGATAGGCAGTTAATTCCGCGCGCAACCCGCCAACCGTCCGCTCTTCACGGGTTAATGCGACGCCACGTGGCGTAATCGCCACGACCCGTGGCGATTACGGCTGGCCTATAAAAGGCGCAGGACAAATCGCCGTGTCTCGTGGCGATTGTAAGAAATCGCCACAGCTCCTGGCGATTTCTGCTAATCGGTAATTACAGTGGCGATTAGCGGCCTATCGCCATGAACCGTGGCGATTTCTGCGTAATCGCCACGCGTCGTGGCGATTGAGGCCATTTTTGCAAAATTTCCAGATGGTATAATATTTTTGAAATATCTGAATAAATTCATATTATTTCAAAAAAAAGCTCCCTTTTATAGGCCAGCCGTAATCGCCACGGGTCGTGGCGATTACGCCACGTGGCGTCGCATTAACCCGTGAAGAGCGGACGGTTGGCGGGTTGCGCGCGGAATTAACTGCCTATCGCCACGGGTGCTGGCGATTTCTCCTTATCGCCACGCGGCGTGACGGTAGCAGCCGAAGTGGTCGGCAATCGCCGTGGGCCGTGGCGATTGCGGCCTATCGCCGTGGACCGTGGCGATTTCTGCGTAATCGCCGCGCATCATGGCGATTGAGGCCATTTTTGCAAAATTTCCAGATGGTATAATATTTTTGAAATATCTGAATAAATTCATATTATTTCAAAAAAAAGCTCGATATATATGATCCTAAACTCTAAACCGAACTCTAACCTGGCCGGTGAATATGCTGCCACCATCATTCCTCCTGCCTAAGCCGATGCTAGAGACGAAGATGGAGATGGAGATGTCGTGTCGAGGTTATTGGAAAAATTCAAGTAATTTTCATAAAAAAGAAAGTTCAGCGTCCACCGCCATATAACAACTCTAAAAATAGGTACATCAAAAAGCGTCGAATGACAAACATTTGTTCATAAGTGAAATAGTCTAATTAACAATCATTTACGAGCTGAGTAAAGTAAGAATGTGTATGGACACGTGGTCCAATGACAGGAGCGACGTTATTTGTTCTCGCTCATTTAGGGCCCAGTTCTTTTTGGCTTCTCCAGGGGCTTCTCCCAGAAGCTGTCCCCTTAAATTTGTCGGGGCTTCTAATTTAGATATACCATGACTAGTTTAGAAACTCCGACGAATTTGAGGGAGCGGCTTCTGGGAGAAGCTGGGAGAGGACAGCTTCTAGGAAAAGCCCCTGGAGAAGCCGAAAAGAACTGGGCCTAGATTCAGCCTCCAGGACTGACATGGTGTGTTGTATTAATCAAAGTACACACACGTGTGTGCTAAATGGGTCGACGTGTGCTTACGTTAAGGTACGTAGGTCCACCATCCAACAGATTCCAACACTTCAATACTCCTTTCATCATGTTCTTTTCCCTGTGTGGAGAAACTTTCCATCTAACTCTTGTATTTCTAGTGTTCAAGGCTGTGCCACCCTTTATGTATAGAACATGATTCTCATTCTGTATTTCGAGAATCATGATTGACTAAACCTACTAATGGGTTTGAGAGGCTTGTTTGCCTAGAGAAGCGCCCATGCACAAACCAATTATCGCGTAGCACGTTGAACATAACCTCTTCGTTTTGGCAGGATAATATATGACATCAACACTTGGATATGATGTTCGTCTTCGAAAGGGCTACTACTTTGCTCCACTACTTTGGTATCCAATCGACCTAACCGTATAAAGCTAGCCTTGCTACAACAATCCTATATATACACTTTGGATATATCGGATAGAACCTCGATCACTCCGGTCTCTCTTTTCCAGCTCACCTTGAGAACGATCGATCGATGCCATCCTTAATTCACTGTCACGATGATAAGTTATGCTTTTGAGATGACATACACCACGTACTGCTGCTAGCCGATGATCGATCACTACAGATCATCATTCATCAATGGTGTGTTACTTATGTAAAAGTTAAATCTTGTTTTTTTTCCTGCCAAAAACAAACACTATTTTTACCGGGAGATGATGACCTACGTGCTTGGTTTCTTGTAATTAAGATACTTAATTAGTCGCAATTTGGTATATATAATTTGGACTCACAGGAATACACACACGCATGTACCCCTGTTTGTTCCGGATGGTGGTGATCGTCAGGGAGGTTTTTGCAGGTATATATGACAGCGTCAGGAGAATCGGCCATGACGTCCTTCCATGGCGGGCCGTCGTTGCATACATATGCGGAGCATGCGACGAGCGATAGGAAGGCAAAAGGAAGCCGGCAAAAAGCGCAAGAACGTGGCAGGCACGGCGGAGCTGGATCGACGGCGACGTGCACAATGATCTTGCTGGAAAGGAAGGATGGAACCTCCGGTTTCTCTGTTTTTTCCAGCTCACCCTTGAGAATGATCGATGGTGCCATCCTCCGTTGCTGCAGTGACGAAGTTATTATATGACTGGTACTCCAGCGGCGTAGAGCGATGCTACGCCTACCGACGGAAATGTTGCCGGACGACATCACTGCAGGCTGATTGTACATTCGAGTGCGTCACGGTACTCGGTGGAAACTCTCTGTGATTTGCTTCACGGTCGCCCTTAATTTCAGACATGCGGTTAAGGGTGCGCTTGTATGGCTGTATATGTGCAACGGCGTGCCCTATGTGGTGATAGTGCGCATTGCGCCTCCGTTGTGACTGCCGAGCGACTGGTCGTGTGTTAGTCTTATCGCGTGACAGGTCATCGGATCAGGGAGGAGGGGAGGAGGAAGAAGGGGGATGAGAGGAGGAAGAAGAAGAAGAAGGATAAGAGGAAGAGGAAAAAGGGGAGGCGGAGCTGACCGGCGACAGGTGACGGTCAAGGCCGGCACCCCTAGGGGCTAATCAATGACAAGACAAGTAATGCCCGTGCCCCCCAGTCCTAAAGGGAAGGCCTGATCGGGCGCCGGCGCCCCTAGGCTTAAAGGGATGGCCTGATTGGGTGCTGGTGCCTCAATTTGATGGCGGCAGTGGTGGAGTGGCAGGAGGCGGCGAGCCAACGACAAGGCAGGGAGAGGTAGAGGAGATGGTGAGCCGACAGTGGAGAAGGGATAGGCGGAGGAAGTGGTGGTGGGGGGAGAGGGGAGGTGGAGACGCTGTCGAGGGCCACGCACTAGTCGCGTCCAAAAGTAATTATCAAGATGTTTAGTCATTGTGCCGTATATTAAATTTGTAGCTCTCCATACACAGGAATGCTCGTGTACACTTGAGAAAACCTAGCGGCTCCGCTGACTCTCTTGATTACAAGCTATTGCTCACCATAGCGAGGCAATCAAGCAGAGCTGCATGGTTGCAATTTTGCTGTCATGAAGAGCGAGGCGGCACCAGCCACTACTACAGAATTGGTCATCTCAGACCCCTTATGACAGAGGGATCACAATAATCCACTTGTTATTAGTGTCAATACATGCGCATTTCATCAAAATTGACAAAAATCCGTCTGTGATAAATAGGTCATGGCAGATGGTTTCGCTAAAAAAACCATCTGAGATGTTTCATAGACGGTTTTTTTAGAAAAACCAGTTGTAATTTGGTTCGACCTATTTATGTCCATCATCTCTGAGTCATATATACCGGATAGAAAACCTAATCCTATCCCCCACTCCCTACACTGCCGCAGCTCTTTTCCTTCTTTTCTCCCTTCTCGTTTTTTCCTCCCCGATAAAAGCCTCCTCTACACTAGCCCCAGGCCCCCAGTACCGCCATCGTGGGCTCGCTGTCATCTTTGGCCTCATCGCCGAACATAGCATACCTCCTGTCAATATTTTGCCACTATAAAGAATCTGCTAGGTGTCTCAACATCCCATCGTCTGTATGCTCGTCTGCGTGCCAACGCATCAGTTTGGCCTCCTTCGGGTTCGCAAATATGCGTTTCAAACGGGAAATTATGGGCAAGTACCAGGCAACCTTAACAAGAGTCCCCTTCGTAACCTCTATGCTTTCCTCGACGTCATTGATCTCTTGCTGTATAGCAGTGTCGTTCTCTCCACAGGGATTGAAGTATAATTATCAAACAAGTTCTCAAAGCTAAACTAAACAGGACAGTTTTGATGATATTATCTAAGCCTATCAATGAATCTGACAAAGCATCAAGCAATATGACTAGGATTGGGAAAGAAGCAGCGTCCAGCTAAGAAAGCAAGGAAACAAGACTGGGAAAGAGTTGTGATAGATTACATATCACAGCAAAGAAAGCAAGGAACAAGACTGGGAGAGAGTTATGACAGATTACAGCAAAGGTTAGAGAAGAGGTTGATGAAGCTCAGCAGCAATCCAGTAGGAGAAGCAAGGTATTGAAGACTGGGAAGATCTATCTCTGGCCGAGCTTTCTTCTCTGCCTCCCTTCTCTGCCACCAACCACTCGAAAACCCCCCTTGTCTTGGATCTGGAGACCTCCTTTTATATCCTGGGTACTTTGCTCTTTACCCCTTCAAGATCTTTTCTTTTACTTCTCGTTGCCTCCGTACCTGTCTCTCTCTTTCATTGAAGCTCTGCGTCATCTGCCTGTGACACAGCTGGTTGGGAAAGTTGTGAACTTGGCGATCTGAAGCACGGCTGTGTCAGCTGGCTGTGACACAGGTGACTGAAGCAGCTGGTGAAGTGCTCCTGTGTCAGTTGGTTGTGACACAGGTGACTGGAGCAGTTGAGGATTCGCATTCTGAGGCATGGCTGTGTCAGCTGGCTGTGACACAGGTGAATGAAGCAGCTGCAGACTTGCTTTGCCTGGGTCAGCCAGCTGTGGCACAGCTGGTAGACACAGCTTTTGCTTTGAATTCTTAAGAGCCTCCTGTTTGCTATCCTTTGTCGAAGAATTGTGCGCCTAGTCGCGCATATCTGCAAAATTGTGGTTCAGCCTGTAAAGGTGTTCATGTGAAGATAATCTGCTATTTAGTGAGAAGATTGTGCCAAAAGCAATCAAAACAGATGATGATAAACACTGAAATAGCTCAGAGAAATGATACAAATATAGTGTTTATCAGTCATCACCATCGATCTTACGCTTATATCGAGAAGCTTTGTACACCGGACATGCCCGTAGATTCATGTACTCTTTACGGTACAGTATACAGTCATTCCTACAAGCATATATTTTCTCTACCTCCATTCCCAAAGGGCAAAGAACATTCTTATCTCCGTATGTAGCCTTCGGCATCTGGTTTCCCTTTGGAAGCATGTCCCCTAATAATGTTAGCAACGACGAGAAGCTCTTGTTGGAAATATGCCCTAGAGGCAATAATAAAGTTGTTATTATTCTATTTTCATGTTCATGATTAAGTTTATGTTCTATGCTAAAATTGCATTGGTTCTTGAATATGAGATTCAGAGGAAAACCTAATTGCATGTGTGGAATAATAAACACCATTCAGATCCCTAGTCAGGCCTCTGGACTAGCTCATGTATTGTTGATGATCTTGTTTTCCTGATCATGGGCATTGTTAATGTAACAAGGATGCCGGCAATAATGGGAACACATTGTTAGGGTAACAATGGTGTTGGATAGACCCCTTATGAGATACTGCGAGATCACTTCGTCAATATGTTGTCAGTATCTTCTCATGATGTGTTAACGTTTACTTGCGTCCTTAGACCATGAGAATATCATAGACCCGGATACCGGATGGTTGCTTTGGGGTCATCAAACGTTACGCCGTAACTGGGTAATTATAAAGGTGATTTTCAGGTACACCAGAAAGTATATCGTGGTTCTAGATATGTCAAGACTGGGATTTGCCCATCCGGCGATGGAGAGATACACTCTGGGCCCACTCGGTATTACGGTGTCCAGCATCGCCTGGCCAGGTATTGTGACTAAAAGGTTAGTCACGGGGATACCGGAATACGGAAACGAGAAAAGAGTACAAACCGGTAACGAGGATAACTAGGTATGGTGATCAAGGAGTTGATCACAGGGATACCGTCAAAGTCTCGCCTCGGGTTGTGTAATGTATCGTGAGGCAAAAGGAATTGTATGCGACAATACAAGGTTTGCTCGATAAAGATCTTCGATGATATGTGAGAGTCGTTATGGGTGTCCAGATCCCGCTGACGATTATTGACCGGAAGGTATTCCGGACATGTCCACATATACTCGAACCTATAGGGTCACACGCTTAACGTTTTAGCGACATTTAGGAATGCTACGATTTATAGAGAACGAGAGAGAAGGGTTCCGAAAGTGTTTCGGATGATCTCGAAAGTGTTCCGGGAGGTCCCGGATGGTTCCGGTGATGTCCGGAAGTGTTCCGGAAAGTATTGGAAGGTTCTAGAAGGTTCTGGAAGGTTCTAGAAGGTTCTGGAAGGTTCTAGAAATTCTAGAAGGTTCTGGAAGGTTCTAGAAATTCTAGAAGGTTCTAGTGGAGTTGGACTCCAACTCCAACAGGGTGTCCCTGCTGGAGTAGGACTCCACCTGCCTAGGAAGAGCTGCCCCAACCCCTATAAATAGAGGGGCAGGGCACCTCAAAGGGTATCCCAAGCAGCCCCAGAGGCAGCCCTAGTCCCTTGGACTAAACCCTAGGCCGGCCATCTCTAGATTGGCCACAGCCTTCTTTTTCTCTCTCTTCTAGATTGGATCTAGTACAGCTGCCGGCGCGCTGCTGCTTCTCCTTCTCGTAGATCCCCGCTGTTCTTGTGTGCTGGTCCACACATTACCGCGGTGTCGCTGATCCGGTACGCGTGGATACCTCGGAGACGTCGTATACTTCGGCGTTTGATCGGGCGAACTATTCACGAGGAGATCGCTCTCGCGGCTGGGAGGTATAACCTAGCTGCGGGAGTCTGCGGACTTCATCGACATCGGTCAACTTCTCCGCTGCATTGACGTGATCGTCGAAGGTATGATATCGTTACCTACACCTCGATAGTGTTTCTTGGTTTGGTTCGTGCGCGGAAAAATTTTGTTTTTCGTAGCGCGTTCCCCAACAGCTCTTATCGGTCCATCCGCTGCTAGCCTTCAGTTTCAGCAGTTCCAGAACGCCCGACAACTTTGTGAACTTGCAGCCAGGGTACATTGGTTTCTCCAAGTCTTCTAATAAGCAGACAAATTTCCTGTACTCCCGATCGTTCTCACAGTTTTCTTCGACGTCTCGGATCATCTGATCTAACTCATTGTCTTCATGCGACGACGTGTAGTCTTGCGACGCATCCTCTTATGGCACACACACGTCCTCACGCGTATGCATAAGAGGTGTGCTATTGACAGTACCAGCCACGTCGTTGCCTTCATCCATATTTGCCGGACCTTCCTCTACAATCTAATCTTTACCTTGTCTGGTCCAGCATGCATACCCCTCCATGAATCCCGTCCTGATCAAATGTGCTTGGATCTGTGCAAGGTTTGTGAAGCTCTTCAAATTTTCACAATGACAGCATGGACAGCTGATCCATGTCTTCCCTGTGTTCAAACTATATTGTTCGGCTACTCGTAAGAACACCGAGACGCCTTCGATGTACTCATTGCTAGCATGATTCTCAGCGTACATCCACCGTCGATCCATCTGTAACAACATGCATATTTTATTAAATTGAGCAATAACTATAAAAATATCATGTACCACAAAATTCTATAAAAATTACCATAAAATTTGGCAACACCCCAACCAACCTATACCAAGTGTACCAAACAATGGACACTTGCATTGAAGGCTCAGTTGCCAGTTTCGGACAGAATTTATGGATGTTGAACAGAGTCATCGCGGTCGGTTCCAACAAAACAACCGTCTAAATATCTTTCTCAGCCGGTTGGGAAAATGGTACCGGCTGTAAAAGTTCACTTCCACAACCGGTTTTAGGTGACCAACTGACTGTAATACTATCACAGTCGATTTTCCAACCGGAACCGGTTGATGTTAGATATTATCTCAGCCGGTTCGTTCTTTTCAGTCGATTTTTTTGGACGAACCGACTGAGATCTGGGGGTCTAGGAAAATTCGAAAAAATATCGTAGTCGGTTCGGCCGTGGGAACGGACTGAGATGATATATTAGGCGGTAAACTGACTGTGTCTCTTCATCTTCTTCGTCGCCTCGTCTTCTTCGCTCCCTCTCTCCGCATCTAGTACTACTCTGCCTCCGCCTCCGCGCGCCCAATCCATTCCCTCCTAAACCTTTTCTCCGCCGCGATGGCCAGTATGCCGCCGTCGTCAGCGCCACCGTCCATCCCGCCCCCCTTTGGAGCTCCTCCGTCGCCGATTCATTGGCCATCCGCCACCAACTACTCGTCTGATGAGGAATCGCCAATGGTGGTCTCCTCCGACGAGGATTGGATGGTACTCGCCTCCTCCTCCGACGACGAAGATTGGATGGACGCGGATTGGATGGTAGGCTCGGCGGACGAGACGGACGAGGCCGACCACGAGGAGGAGGCGGACGACGCCTCGGACAACGACGAGGACGACGACGACAATGGCGACGACGACGACGACGAGGTCGACGGCACCGACGACACCGAGCACCACGGCGGCACCCCTGCCCGAAAGGGCTATTGTACGGATGTCTGCTCGGAGTGGACCGACGAGGACGACGACGATTGGTGGGAGCACACCGACGACGACGACGACGACCTCGACGGCTCCGACGGTGGCGACGTCGGCGGCGCCAGCGACGACGTGGCCTCGACGGCGACGACGACACGTTCGGGCCCGCCCAGGAAGTGGCGTCGGCTTTATTAGATAATTAATAAGTCTAATTATTACTACTATGTAATTATTACTATTATGTAATTATTACTACTAAAATCGCAAATATATGTTCCAATGTGTTCCGTTCGTCCGATCTTTGTCTTAATGTCAAAATATCGCATAAACTACCGGTTCTCCGTAAACCGACTACAGTCAAACTTACATTACAGTCGGTTTGCAAAAATGAATGAGCTGTATAATTCACACAGTCGGTTCGTTCCCAAAACCGACTACGTTAGAACTTACATTACAGTCGGTTTAAAAAAATGAATCGACTGTACAATTCATACAGTTGGTTCGTTCTGAAAACCGACTGAGATGTCGCATTATCTGAGCCGGTTAGTTTCTTACAGCCGGTTTTCAAAGATGAACAGGGTTAGATTACATATTATCTCAGCCGGTTCGTTGATCTCAGTCAGGTTTTTCACACCAACCAACTGAGACTTGAGTTCTTACTGTCAGTTTTGTGAAAACCGGTTGAGATCTGAGGTCCAGAAAACCCTATTTTATAGTAGTGTGTGATTTATGATTTCTTGCACTAGCGTGGGGTTTGCTTCAATCACTCTGGCAGACAATCTGACGCTGACTTCCCTTTCAACCTCCCCGTTGGAGGCTCGCTAAACGGCTCTAGGAAGCCGCGTCGGAGCGGCAAGTTTGGGTGATGCGGCTCGGCTTCGGGGGGAAATCCTGGCCCGTTCCAGGGGCATTGTATCAACGCGGCGTGAGAGACTCCAGCATCTTTGGTGTCTGTGATGTCATAAAGCCTCCGAATCTTTGTTAGGTTCAATCGGAAGCCATCGGTTTGCTTCCTTCTCTATGCAGCCAGTGTTCAGGGTTGTTACGACTTCCCTAGTGCTGGTCAGTGGTGGAGAGCAAGCGAGACGAGTGTGCAAATACATGGCTTGCATGGCAACCTAGGAGAGGAGATGGGATGCATGCGTGACACTTGCAAGCTTTGGCGTGTGGTCACGTGTTCATGAGAGGCGCTGTTGTGTTTTTTTATCTCTTTTGTGCCTCAAAATGTATCTCGTGGTTGTACTGTTCAGTGGGGCTGGTTTAGCCCACTCTGTCGGTAATATAAGCAGGGATTAAGTATTTCAAAAAAAGAAAAGAATCATTTGCTGTATGTATTGGTCCAACAAGGCTTGTGATTGTGCGTGGTAAGCACAAAACGACCAAACGGGCGTCAAGACGCAGCAGGAAACGGCTCCATCCATCCATCAATCCATCAATCCATCGCACGTAGACAGCCCTAGTTTCTTCGGTCCACGTACAACGTATCTGCAGCTCTGCGTCTCGGACAGCCGGGCCCCGCATGCTCACGTGCTGTTCTCCAGGGAGGGAGTGAGACCACCGGCCGCACGTGGGGGGAGGCACAGTCCGAGCTCGCCGCGATAGCACTTTGATTAGAGATCTTGTTTGATCTCTCGAGCCACATGCGGACTGGGTTTTTCTCACTTAATTTCTCCTATGAGCTAGTACTTTATGTCTTGTAGAGCTATAATTACTCGTACGGCGATGATTCCTTGGTCTTTAATCGTAGTTTGGATTGGGCCCGACCTTTTGTTATCCTCTCTCATTTCATGATGATGCCTACTTAATTAGTGTCTAACCTCCGTCAGAACCCGCTTCAGTTTATATGACGCTCCCGTGTAGCGTGAAGCTATACCCGGATTTACCCTCCTAACAGTTCCGGCCTCCGCCTTCAATGAGCATCTCTATCACTCCTTCCATTTAATCTTGTAGGATGTATTTTTGTTAGTTAAGATCAAACTTTAATTAATAATTATTTTATTAGTATATAATTTATATGATACAAAGTTATAATCATAAGTGAGTATTTATAAATTTAATAATATCAGTTTTATATCACATAAATCATATATTAATATAGTAACTATTACTTAAATATTGTCTTAATCAATCAAAATACGTCCTACAAAGTTGAACAAAGTGAGTAGCTTGTTACCGAGGAAAGAGCATGTCATCTCCAATAGTTCTCTCTCCTCGTATTCTCTCATACACACCACTTGGAGATGTCCCAATGTATATTATTTTGGATTTCAAATTTTGATGCCTCACATAAAATAATTATACATCATGATAGTATATTAGAAAAAATCCACTTTTCCACCTCAAACTATTAGTCCGATTCATTTTCTTGTCTATACTATTTTTCGTCTCACCGAACTCTCAAACTAGGTAGAGCTAGCGGTACTTGGCGTAAGGGAGCTAAGATCCACGTGCACGAGAACGGACTAGATACTATTTCCTGACGTGGAATTCAGATCCAGAACGATTTGTTAATCCCAGTGCCAGGCGGTTGAGTGATCAACGTCTAGCTGACTAAGCTGAGGCTGGTGTGAGGAGGAGATCACGACGGACGCATGCATGCATGCAGGTGGGCACGTCGTCAGTAGCCAGTATACCACTTGCTATGGCATCTCGACTTCTGGTAATCGTCTTTTGTGTTTCGGGGACCGTTGGTAGTAGCCTATTCAGTTATTTGACCTTTGAAATTTTCAAATGGCAAACCAGGAAAGGGATAAATGGAAAATCTTGTGCCTCGCATGCGTTAATTCTACTAGTGCCATTTATCCGAAACGTACCTTCGACAGGTTTCGTTGACCCCCATATATGGAGCTTCGAGGTGGCGAGAGGTCAAGCGAACCTTTCGCCGTCGTGGCATACATAGATAGCTCAGCAGCAGGCCGAGAAGAGTGAAACCCAACTCGACAATTGTCATCACACGAGTAACTTGAAAGGAGTGGGATAAACTAAAATTCTAATTTACATTTGGAGCCTCCTTGATTAAAAGGATTTTTCACTTAAATTTTAGAGGATTAGAATTCTTATGAATTTTTCTTATATAGGTTGTTTCAGTTATAGTATTGTATCATAGATCTTCCTTTAAGAATTCATTTGCACTATCCTTTGTACAAAAAATATTCATTGAGTCAAGCATCTTGAAAAGATTCACTTCTAATGCAAACAATTATTTTTCATATATTTTAATCAAATAATAATTGATGCAAATTAAATTTTACGAAATTAAGTAAATATCACGTTTGGAATTCTATGTTGTTTCTAGAGTAAAATACATTGACCATTCTTTAACTTGTACTTACTTTAGAAAAATAAAGTTTTACTTCTTGCCACCGCATTAAGATGGTGTAGCCAAGTACAAATAGTTACTTCTAGCCTCTGCAACAACGTGCACGCAGCCAAATAAAAGAAATATATATACTTTTGATACCAAGATCGACGAGGGCGATTGGGAAACGGGACAACTCTTCACGTCGATGCAATGTTAACACACGTTACAATGCGGGGAACACGCCAGGTTATCTGTGGCAAGAAATCGTAATTATTCTCCCAAGAAGCCCCCTCCTCCTCAAGAGGTGCTCCACTATTTATGGGGTGAAGAGATAGTGGAGTATATTTACATATATATTCCTAAACAGTTTACTGTTTTACCTTCAGACTTATCATATTACTGAGGGCATTATAGTCTTTTCCACTCTAATCCTATGGAATATTCTACAATATATTCCCCGAATCTTCCCGTATCCTAGTGAATTTTCACGACGCTTTGGGTTGCAGCACGGCATGCCGTCACGATGCGCGCCTTGTTGATCCATCGTTCAACCTTGTTCTACAGCACTTGGCATCGTTAAACCTTGTTTTACAACACTCAACATCGTTGAACCTCGTTTGCAGTGTAGAACTGTGTTGTGTACCTGTCAACTAGCTCCACTGTGCAGGTGTTAAGCACTTAACAAAATTGACATAGGGTAGAATCATCATCCTTGTATTTGCGTCGATTCAAGGTAGGATGGAACACCTTTAACTTCCACATTTGACGGTTCATAACGTGTACAACCTGATGTACAAGTTTTGCATAAACGGATTGGATAGAAAAGGCACCGGTCCGGTGAAATTCCCATCAGAAGTTCTCCCATGTGAAGGTATCTTTTAACTTGTATGATGTGTCCAACGCACATTCCTCCCCCCCCCCAACCCCCCTAATCTTGTTAAAGGGTTACACGTCGACCATGCCACGTCCCAAACAACAGCGGCCCACATGACAGTCAGCATTGATAGCTCTCACAGGAAACAGAGGAAATAGAGGAGGAAAGAGGAGCGGCCATTGCTAGCTCTGCTAGCGCTCGCTAGCAGCGCAGTAGCAGGGAGGAAATCGAGGCAACTGTGGAAGCGGGCCCAAGAGGAGATGAACTCGCCGAAGGTTGCGTCTCGGAGGATGAAGCTGCACGGGGACATCGGCCTCACGTGGAGGCGATGTCGACGTCGAGGAAGACGACGCCTTCCTAGCGAGGCACGACCGAAATCGAGCATCTTTTCGGGTAGCATGCTCCTGGGCTGATGGGGGATCTCGGCACGTGCGGAATCGGGTGGAGCTGGCCTGAAAGGGAATCGGAGCAGGGCTTCACTGTCCACATCGCTTGCGGAGACAACATTGGTGACTAGCGAGGAGGCTGTCGAGGACAAGGATATACTAGAGCCTGTCATTGGTGCACACGTTCTACCAGGTGATCAATAAGCTGTTACTCAGCGGAATGGCCCCTGGACGGGTCACACCTTGATGATCACAGCGGTGCACAAGGTCGTGCAGGCCTGCGAGGCTCCTAGTCCACCACGTTCTAGCTGCAAGGACAGCTCCTAGCCGCTGCACGGGGTATCGAACACCCGGGTGCTTGGCCCTTGTGCGCACGACGATATAGTGCACCTCTCGCCGCCTTGGCGCCTGCTTGGTTGGGCTGTGACTGTTGACAAAGCTGCTGTTGGCTGGCTGTCTAGAAAAACTGCTGTGGCTGTGGGAAAGTGAACATATGGCTTTTGGTTAATCCAAACCATTTGGAAATTGAGCACTGAAGTTTCAGCACATTGCAAAAAGCTAGCAGAAGGCAGCTTTTCCAAACAGCTGAATTTGCACTGCAAGGCCCACAGCTACCGTTGGCAAAAGCGGCTGAAAAGCTGGCCGTTTGGTTGACTGCAGCTTTTTCTAGTGAAAAGCTGCTGAAAAGCCCAACCAAACACCCCCTTAGTCTCCTTGCTGTAGGTGAGTTCCGGATTGGTTTGGAGTCTTGGTTCCTATTGATGGCAAGCGTGACTATGCCTATATCAAAATCCATTACACACATTTAGCAATCGCGAAACTCAGGTATGGCAGCGGTGAGCGGGAGGAAGAGAAAGGCAGTACTGAGCGGACAGGCACCCACTAGGTGCTTGTAAAATTCCTACACGAATATGAGAGGAGAATTGAGCTGAGATGACGTCGTGGCTGCTGATCAGATGACATAGTGGCACCATCAACCTGATACGTGAACGGTCAACGTTATCATGAGTCATTTTAGATCAAAGTAGACTCCATTTAACAAGGATCTAAATTAGCGTTTTCAGACTACATTACCAAAATCAAAATAAGCAAGTTAAAGTGTATTTTACGCTTTTTTGATCGCAAAGATCGAACAGGCGCTACCAGTAGCGATGGCGTTGGGATGCGAGGAACTCATGCTAGCAGTATTTCCTTGGTATCCGCACAAGACTAATAGTAACACGGACATATCCCAGCACGAGCAGTCGAGCACGACGGTGTAATTACTCCGACAATTTTGGCAGGCAAGCAGAAGCAGATAGCAGATAGCATCAGGTTGCGCAGAGCGTGTGTGTGTGGCCGGTCCATGGATCTATGTACCCGTTGATGATCTGCCATGGCATTACCCGTTGGCAGTGCATGCAGGATGGTCAGTCAGGTCCGTAGGGGGGGGGATAAAGTGGCGCTCGCTCGTGCTGAATAAACAGTGAAAACTTGAAGCAAACTAGGCGGGGCCGACAGTACAAGGGAGCAGCAGCTGCAGCTGGGTGAAGCGAGAGCGGCAACGCTCTTCGCGCACTGCCCAGATAGTTCTGAGACGGCCTGCAGCCGGTAAAAGATGGGCTGTTTGGGAGCACAGCGACCACGCTCTCATCTCGGCTAAAGCCCTGTTTTGTTTGGATTTTTTTAGTAGGTTTTTAAAAAATTCTACAACTTAATCACATAGTTAGTTTTAGAGCAGTTTTTGTCAACAGTGGCTGTTAATTTTGTAGTGTAAATTTAGCTGTTTCAGAAAACTGCCTCTCTCAATTTTTTGCAATATGTTGAAGTTTCAGGGTTTATTTTTCAAAATATTGTAGATGGTTTCGATCAATTTAAAACTATGTACTCACTTTCTCACAACCACACTAATTTTTCTAAACAGTTAATAACAACTTTTGTCGATAGATACATTCCAACCAAACAGAGCCCCCGCTGTGAATCTGAGCTACCCGAGCTTATCAACTGTCGGTCCGATCACCACGCAGCGGGCAGCAACCAAAAAGAAACTCAGATGTTACGCTGCTGATCGATAGTGTGACGTACGGTGGCTTCGGAACGAAAAGAGCATGCTTCTATGATTCCATCTGGTCTCCGGCCGAACGCAGCAGGACGACGGCGGGGAGGATGGTCGCGGCTGCCAGGTACCAAGCATTTCTCGGGTGCTCAAACTGTCAAACATATGTGTCCAATCATGAGGAAAAAAGGCATATTTTTCCCTTCTTATTTTTGGCTTAAGGTTGCACTATAAATGAAGAAAGAAAAATAACACGGTAAAAGCAAGCAAAACAAAAAAGTGAGCCATACTATTGGACTTGACAACCAACAAGAGGTTAACTGGGCTGCTGATAAACCTCCAGTCAATCACTGCAAGCTGCCAGTAGTAAAAAGTACATCACGAACGCTGCCAAGCGCCATCGACACAAGGAAAATGGTAAAAATGCTCTGAGTCTCAGAACAGAGAACAGGAAATGCAACTAGGCACTTCATGTTAAGCAAACTCAACAACAAATCTGCAAGAGAAAAGAGGAACATTTTGCAAACGGCTAATCATCATTCCCAATTGAAAGAACGTGTAATAATGAACACGAAGCAGTTGCTCTTGCACCAATGTTCATCCAGTATCTTAATCTTCCATCAGGACATCGCTCACGGGCTTCACATGTCAACGAGCACTCTCCGTGTAGGGATCCAATGTACCAACAGTTGTATAAAAATGCAAGTGGTACGCGACATTCTGCACAAGTAACCATATCATACAGGCTGTGTGTATCCATATCGGTTCAATAAGCAGTGTATACAATTTTCAACAACTTGATTGACAAAAATTTTGCCGACTGGGAGGGCAGGGGGACTATCAAGAACAACTCTTATGTTACACAACCCAAGACCAGAGATGGGTATCCAGCATCTCTTGCTTACTCTCTTAAATTACCTTCGTCTTCGTTGTAGATTCTATCACCGATCTATACAAGAGCGTCACTCTTTATTTGGTGAAATGAACAAATCCGCTCCCATTCTATTGTGTGTATTTACCAACTACATCCAGATATACAACAACCCCTTCCTCCCTTCTCCTCAAGTTTACATGCCTTATCTATGGCTCAAGCGAAAGCCGAGCCGCCTTTTTTACTTCAAAATAATGATGAATCCAACTTCAGATTCAATTGCACTTGTGGAAGAATGGTATAAGTTGAATGAAATATTGACAAGAGTGGATATCATGATGTACGCAAGAGATCAGGAGCTTGCAGGCATTCTTGGGGATTGGCATAGAAGTAGTCCTCTTCCTTGGGCCTATCGGGAATCACTATCCGCTTTGAAGGTGATCCCATCCGGCTTGCATGAGCAGCCTTGATCAATAAAGAGAACTCATCCCATTGCAAAGAACCATTGTTATACCGATCTACTAGCTCAACAATAAGTTTCCGATCTAACAAGATCGTCTTCTTGAAACCCATGTACCTGCAGGCAGCAAGTGACAGAAGACATGTAATTACCACATCTGGATACGTACAGAACTTCCTAGACTTTAGCAGAAAGCATATCGTGGTATCTGCCCTACAACTATCAATGAGAGTTGGCTAATAATAAACACCCTATGTACGAAGTTGCAAACACTACATTTCAAAATCTCTGTCACTGTAAATAAACTCTGGACAATCCAGTGCCACATGTCAGATGAGAGATAGAGAGAGAGATGCTTGGGGTGGTACATAGACAAAATACATGATGTATGCCAAGTGGAATGCATACCTGCGATGACCCTCAACAACTTTAGCCATATTGCCATCATATGTCGGAACAAATATATCACTTTCTAAGGAAACCATGTAATCCAGTGCTGCCATTTGTGACGAATGGTTCTGGAAGAACATCAGATTAGAAGGTTCCAAGAGTGTCTCTTTCCTCACCTATAAATCATTGTTAAAGCAAAATAAATCAGCAAGGAGGAGAACAAGAAGAGGTGAGAAATGGTCATATAATACAAGCATGATACAACAGATAAACATGCTCCATTGTGTTCATACCACATTGGGATAAGCAGCAGTGAGAGCAGCCATCCTGCGTTTTCCACCATATATTTCTCCAGCCGCAACGTATATTTGCATACTTCTATCAATATCCAATGCTCTGAGGACAAGAGCAGTCTCCTCTGGCGTCAATGGGCAAAGGCCATCTTTTCTTTTCAAGTCTGAGTTAATGACTTTCTCTTTCCACCATGGATAAGCATACCTGAATCCAAGAGTAGTTTGACAGCTATTGTAAAAAGAGCATGTCTAGTTGACAGGTTTTAATGACCCGACCTAAAACAAGGACTAACCAAAGAAATGCAACCACATGTTCAAATTATAATGCCAAAGCGTTCACCTCATTCTTGTGAGCTCTTCTGCCTCTTCATTACTGCAACCTTGTGTACAACCAGAGAAAGCCAGCATATCCATTTCATAACGTAAATGAAGAACCAAGAAAGGACCATTTTGACGAAGTATCCTAATTACTCGCTTGCCCAAATCTTCTATTTCTGAGGTAAATCTCAGAGAGGCATAATTTACGCGGCATCGCAGCCTCTGAATCTCCATAGGCAAACCGTTGTTTGCTAACCTAGCATCAGTTCTATTCAAATGGAGAACCTTGTACTTCTGAATCAATGGAAGAATCTGATTCAAATTTAACAACAATTAGCTTATTCAATAAGTGCTATGATCCAAAGCAGCCTTAACATAACGCAAGATGAAGTTTACCTGATTATGGTAATAGGAGATATCAGACCAACTGATGGGTGGCATTGAGTGGAACATCCCAAGTTCTACTCTCCGCTTTACCCTTGGGGGCAGTGCTCTCAATATGCGAACTTCATCTCGTAAAGAGGTTATAAAGTGTTCAACATCAAATATATCTTGGAACTCACTGCAAGACAGAATGGGTGACCAATAAGCACAGAGCCAAGTAATAGTTCAAGAAAATTAGGCAAAGGAATCAGTATCAAAATGATTACCACACCTTGGATCATTCCAGAATGAAGTCTTATCCAATTCTGGCACAATCAAAGTGACATTCAAATACCTTGCTATTACAACCATGTCACATATCTGATGAAACAAAAAAGTAGAGAAAAGAAGAAGTCAATGTTAAGAATCACAAGCTGACAACACATCACCGAAGAAATTTCAGGCATAGATATTTTCCAATATCTTACTGCAGCTCGCATTTGGTTAAGACCACCATTGCATGAAACCATCAGATAACCATTGTTCCTGTAAATTCCTGGAAGACAATGACAAAACAAAATATTAGTGGCAGACACACATGTAGAAGAAACATTACATACTTTAGGCATTACTGTTGTAGTTGTGTACATTGAGTATTGAGTGGTAATAGGAAAATCGAGCATACTTTGCCAATCACTCGGTCACGTAAATGTCATTTTCCATGTGGGGAAAGACATATAATTAACAATCAAAATACAAATTTGGTGTAGAAAGAAAATCAGAAAGGGTTCTCCTTTATCGAGTTAATGAACATACAATGCGTAAATACGTTTACAAAAGGTGCATGCTAAAACAGGTCCACCACAGTTAATTCACAGAAACATTGCTACAGTTACACGAAAGCAGCTGGGCATTACTATGCTATCCATGTGAAAAATGATAGGCAATTATGAGATACAAAAACAACAGTTCGAGTCATGAATGATTGCCACCCATCCAAGCATATGCGACCCACCTAAGATGTGAGATCCTAACATGGAAATAACCCATAGCACAAATCTCATGTGCAGATATGATGACCAGAACGAGAAAACTCCTGACCTACCAACCGAAAGAGATCCCACGTTCCGCAATCTTACAGCATATAGTACGGACGACATTACCACAGCAACATTATAAACTCAAGATGAAGTTACTAATTCAAGAATGTGGAAAAGATGAAAGGGTGTGCCTACATTAATAAATCCTCCACGGCGCGCTGCAGAGGACATTTTCACATAATGGAATCTACATGATCGAAGCTAAGTTACGCCGCCTTACTACCAATTAAAGCACATGAAAATGACCGAAATCTACACCAACCGCCAGTCATTTTCATCCAAGTTTGAGGAAATCTACTCGGGAGCTTTGGAGCGATCTACCAAAATGCTGGCCGGCTGTCAATGTCCGGGGAACAGCGTCGTCCAAACACAAACACTGAGCAGTTCCAAACGAAAGCGAGCAAGGCGACTCACTCTTGGGCGGCAGCGCCGCCTTCTCGACGAAGGGCTCCGACCGCGCGGCGGCCTCCTCGGGCGCCGTGAGGCAGGATGGCCAGCCCTTGAGCACGCGGGGGCCCCACGTCTCCCCGACGGCGGTGAGCTGCACGACGCAGGTCCACAGCAGCACCGTCGTGGTGGCGCGCACCATCCACAGCTTCAACCGCGATCGCGCGGAGGACGGCGGGCACCTGACGAGCTTCTCGCCGCCTACGACGACACCGGCGCCGGCGGCCGCCGCCTTACCCCCCGTGGTCGCCTTCCACCCCATCGACCATGGACCAGCGGAACCGGCCAGGGACCAGACGAACAACCTACGCGGCGGCGGCAACCATGAAATCCCGCCACCGTCTCCACGAGCCCGCCTCGGTCGATCCCACCCAATGCAGCAGCGGGCAAAGCCTCTCCACCACAGCCCAGGACGCCAACACGACGGTGCTGCCTGGGAGAAACAGGGCAGCCTCAGCGCCGAGACAAACGGGCTTCCTCGCCCGACCTCGGCAGCAACCGCGCCTCGGGCGGCGGGCCTTGTCGCCTCGTCGAACGGCCAAAGAGCGGGACCGCCCGTGGGGAAGGTCGGGGTGACGCACGGGGCACCGGAACAAGCGGCGGGGGCGTGCTGTTGGAAGATCGCCGGCGGAGAGGAGCAGGACGGAGACGGGGAGTGGATCTCGGGGGAGGAGGAGAGGAGGGAGGTGGGGGGGGGGAGGATTTGTGTGGGGACGCCTAGCTATTTTGGGCGTCGCGGCGTCGGTGGTGGTAGTGAGGCACGCACGCGCACACACTCCTCCTTCTCCTGCTCAAATCGCTGGGTGCGCGTAGCAGTATTAATGCCACTCCGCTTGCCTCTGTCTCGTGGTCTACGTGAAACGGTGGGTGGCACCGGGAGGTTGTACACGGGTGGGTGGCACAACACGTGGAGGGCTCCGATTTCGGCGGCGCGGAAAGCAGAGCGCGATGTGCGGCTGGGATTGGGTCGTTGGAGTTGGGAGCCGTTTGGTGCCGTGGCTTGGGCGGCCGCGTAGGGTTGTCCGCGGAACGCCGTTTTGCGATGGAAAAAAAAAGTACTCTTTTTTTCTTTCTAAAAGAAAAAAAAGAGCTCACATGTTGGTTCTTGTTTCTTGCTCGTCTGAGATATTTATTCATGTGCCGGTCAGCCATGCGATCGAAGCTTGAAGATCAAATAGATTTGCTGCTGCTAGTTGGGTTAAAAAATCAGGCAACCATACTATCTCGTAATACAGTGACATATGGAGAACGGAGATCCGTAAGAATTACGGTGTTCCATGCAAAAGATTGCTATGCTACCAACAAGCTGACAACCTTCCTCTATTATAAAATAAAAATATACATAATATTTAAAGGGCTAACTTACAACCTCTGACATGACATTGGTTCATGTCATTTCCCTCGTAATTGCATTAACCTGCAATATTAGTTAAACGAATAAACAAATTGAAACGTATTGAAGTGCATTAAACAGCAATATTAACTAAACGAGTTAGTAAATTGAAACACATTGATCAATAAAGGAATCCACCTAAAGATTTAGCCTATGCCTGATGTCCTGCCAATCTCTGTCAATATAATTTTTGCATGCAAGGCTCATCTCGGTGCTACTATGTTGTTTTTAGGGTTTGAAAGATAATATAGTTTACACATGCCTACATTTTAGTTAGCATAAAAAATGAGAAGTTTGTTCAACGTGTCTTAAGGGGTTGACTTGGTTCTAAAATTCTGCACCTTAGCTACCCATTTTGGCAGTAGCATATCATGTGGTCAATAATATTATTCACATTTTTTTAAAAGAAATTAACATTGTTGGTATGGTCTTCTCTAAGAACACTAACATTATTGGCATGGTTAATAGTTCGTTTGGTAGCATCTGCTTTGTTAATACGCCTCACGTGGACGTCCAGATTGGCCGGTGCTTCAAGCAGAAGCCATTCCCCGTTCCAATGGAAATTAAAACAAAAGAGAGGCGAATATCATGGGAGATCGACCACCTCCCACGTCTGCAAGATAAAGGCGCCAGGGTGGTCTTGAACTTTGTTAATGATCAATGCCATAACTAACTGATACTCGTGATTTAGTTAATCATTCCCTCTCAAATGGTCACCGGATTCATGCATGGTGCAGCTCGTGCCCGCATTACACCGGCCTCATCGCTGGAGCAAGGAATGTTCTTGGGAATAATTTTTTTAGCCACTGTTGTGCTCTTCCTAGAAGAAATATGGCATTACAAACTTGCTCTGTTTAAGTTTAGGGCCTCTTGGTATTTATACCATCTCAATTGAAAGTGTATGTGATAATCAGAGTGGAAAATTTACTTAGATTTGTCAGGTGAAAATGCATGGTATCACTAGATTTTTCATAAAAGTATTTTTATAATATAATGATGTATAATCTTTGGGAGATGTTGTTTGCTCACTGGAATCCATGTCACCGTTAACGAGGGATAGTTAAGGGTAGAAATAGTACTTGCACGTCCTATGAATCTATGATTGCTTGGTCCGGCTCTAGCCCCAATTTCTCGATTCGTGAGAAATTGAGAAGGCAGATAAATGACTATGTAGTACAGCTCAATGTTGTGCAAGACACCTCAAGGCCCATAGTAACATTGGAATAGTTTATGTTGTTCGATGTGCCTAGGCCACAATCAAGTACATTATGCACACTTTTCATTACTTTATTTGGGAGTCTCAAGTCGAGTGTAAAAGGAAAACATTGGGGGACAAAATTTATTATATATCACAAGTACGATATAACAAAAGAACAGATATGTTAATTTTTTTTAAACATTCGACTATTAATCTAATAGACCTTCTTATTATTAATGGATCACAACTGATAAATTTTTATAATAATACCTAAACATATCATGTCCAATATATCTTCATAACTATCTAAACAAACAAAGCCGATAGATCATCATAACTATACTTAAATGCATCATAGCAAATATATTTTTATATTTATACCTAAATGTATCACAATTGATAGGTCTTCATAAGTGTATCTAAACATATCACAATTGATATATTTTTGTTACCGTACCTAAACAGGTCACAGTCGATAACTTTTTATAACTGCACCTAAATGACATACAGTCAATATTATTACTAATAGACCACTACTGGTAGATCGTCATAATTGTACTAAATATTACTCGACATTGATCTAGTGTACAAATAATCTATTGGCTCAGTACAACAACTGGCCAACCGGGTCGTGATCTAAACTTTTATTTCACGTAGTGATCTAATATCATGTACATATCCAAAAAAAATTAAAAATAATTAAAGGTGTTGTCCACACAGTTGCGGAGGATACCGGGGCTAGTTAATTTAAATGTAAAACAAATTTGGAGATACAATTCGTTTATTCTTCATGCAGGTTAGACGTAGACATCCGGACAGACATTCATATCGTGCTTTTGGTCAAAATCTCAATGGTCCACGCCATAAGGTTCCATTTATAGTTTGCGAAGAAATACTGGTGTGGTCCATGATGTACGTCAAAAAAGAGCATATGATCCACCCTTACTGTCTGTACTGCCCCTGCTCGTGTCTTCAACCTTAATGCAAAATGTCTGACCTTTTTCTTAATTTGATTGTTTGGGTAGAATGGTTGGTGCATACAATTTGATAATTAAAAATAACCGGATATCCATACACACGTCTTTTCTTAAAGAGAAAACATTTATACAGGCTCTAGGATTCTCGCCTGAAGTGAGAGGCACCGTGCTCACCGAATATATAGCCTGCCTACGATCACGCAGCAGCAATTTTCCTATGCTGTTATGCATTATGCTGGTTGGTGGACAGTTACATTCCACCAGCTGCTACCCTACGCTTTATCATCGTCTTTTGAAAACGAGCCAACCGCCATTGAAACCGTCGCGAGCAGCAGC
This sequence comes from Stipa capillata, assembly GCA_019208055.1. NCBI lineage: Eukaryota > Viridiplantae > Streptophyta > Magnoliopsida > Poales > Poaceae > Stipa > Stipa capillata. The sequence goes on along the minus strand of JAGXJF010002152.1, from coordinate 194,961 downwards.
AGCATCCTTGCAGCAACCGCAAGGATCGAAAACCAAACAACATCTTTTTTATGGAGTGAAATTGGTTGGTCGATCGTGAGTACGCATGCCCCGCACGAATTAGATATGCATTCGTTCTATGTTAGGTGCTAAGTTGATCTCATGCATAATATTGTTATGCACCGACGGATACCCCGTTGCCCAGTTTGTTGGCAACGACACTAGTTCCTTTTCACGTTGAAGAGAATCAGCGAATGCGTAAGTGTAACCGCGCATCTGGTCCTACGACTAAATCATGAAAATTCTTGAGTGGATCGTAGGAAACTACGAATTGCTGAGAATTAGCAAAGCCATTTTAATTCTCTATTCTTCCACCTGTTGTAGTATGCAGTTTGGCTGACTTAAAATTCGAATCATTTTTAAAACTTGTCTGGTTGGGAGGTTGAAGATTCTCAGGACCCAAAACACGCTGCTTACTTGGTAGCCGGCGTCATCTTATGACAATGCACATTGATCTAGTACCTTTGGTAGTCTTCAAGCTGAGCAAGTTGAGTAAAGTAGGAGTTGTTCTTAGAAGTATTTTCAAAAAGGAGTTGTTCTTTAAAAAAAAGAGTTGGTGCTTTGTTAATGCAAATTGTGTTCTGTTTTGGTCTCTGAGATCTCTCCCTCCGATGTGTATGCTTTTGGATCTACTCTGTCACCAGGTGCATCGCACATTTGCATCAGACAAGTAAGCATCCGGGCAGTTTCTTTCGTGACTTCATTTCCCCTTATGCTGTCTTGCTGTCATGCATTGCTGCATGCACCAGAGCTTCACCTTGCAGCAGCTGACTGGCACGCATGCACGCACGCAAGGTTGGTTTGTTAGCTGAGGACAGAACGAGTGCTGAAATTTGCTGGAGTTAGCACGCAGCGCACGCCTTCGGTACCCCGTTCTCTGATGCATTGGTTAGGAGCAGGGACAGGCTTCGCGCGCCCAGGAATGTTTCGTTCAGATTTCCCTACATTTCTTACGAGACCTGAGCTGTGTGTTGCACACTCGTACCTTCAATTTCGATTGGCCGGTCCACTCCATTACAACGGAAGCCCGACAGTCTTGTCGTGCCTTGTCGCTTGCTTCTAATAAAGCGCGATCTTTCCTGCACTAATCTTACACCTTTCAGCAAGTTTTGCGGGTCCACGCATCATCCAACAATATACGTTTACGAAATTTTATAGAGTTTTCCGGGACTTGTAAGTAGGCAGTGGTGTCCATTTCGAAACCTAGAAAAGTTGCCGAAGATTGTGCACGGTATGGACTGATGGACAGAAACTACTTTGGCAAGATTCAGAGACAGGACGGACTGAGAACCAAAACACTCAGGCGGCAAGTGATGCTGTCTGTAAATGTGGTAGCTACTACTTCTGCTCTCAGAAGCTCAGCTAATTTCAAAAGCATGAATCGGAATCATATGTAGTAGTGTACAAAAAGGATTGACGCCGTTGCTAGGAGACGGCAGACACGGCCGAATACACGCCGTCCATGAGATATATCCGGCTAGCTACAGGCCTCCGGCGATGAAGTACGGCTACCGGAAAGTACATATTCTTGATGGCAATTGACAACTGAACTGCCGATGATACGATCCATGCTGTAACGTCTCACCTGAAAAAAAAGGTGCCTGCTGCCGTGGAATTGAATGGTGACATGGACCGTTTCAATGAGACTACTACATCAAGCCAATTGAAATGACAACGCATTTGGGTACTCAGAACCTGATTGTCACGGAGTTTTAGTGGTCCAATCATCTTTCTGATAGTACGTTGCATAGGATTAGGCCCGAATTGGAGTTTGAGCTCTTACATTAGCCCAATTCCGTTGATGCTGCCAACTGTAAGTTTGTCATCTATTTGGATCTCGATTGGGCCAGGCCACAGCCCGTTAAGCAGCCCTGTCCAGCAATGGCGCAAGGCAACAAAAGCAACGGTCACACTCCACCGATGGCCGTTCTTTTCTGCAATAGGCAGCATGGAACATATCACAGGATACATACAAGACGATCATAATTTACGGTCGTCCATCCGGACGAACAACCCGACGGCGACAACACGGCAACGTGTTTTTCGCTGTTGGCGCATGCATGTGGAGTCCACTCACTTCACCTCCATCCCTCGACCTTATTATCTCTTCCCTCTGATTTTTTCTTCCTCCCGAGCATTCCTCCAGGAAAGCTATAACACTCATGAAATGCCATCCCCTCTATATTTCGAACCTACTACTTTAAACCTACTAAGTTGTAACTTATTAAAACTTGCAACCGAGTTTCTCTTGTATATATAAACATTCAAGATAGTCAATTTACAATATAACACAAGTTAATCGTCAATACAGTTTATATCATCAATATAAATCCAAAGTAAACACATACTCCATCAAAATATCACCACGACACCCAATAATACTAATCAAAATATGACAAGTTCCAACGTTATGAACTAACCAACTATAATGCTAAGACTAGCGAGTTAATATTCTAGTGTTTATACATAAATGGAATCTAAACATGTGAAAAGTATGTGTGTGTTAAAGAATAATATGTGATATACCCATGTTCCATGCACGTCGTTTCTTAGTACCTAAAAAACCAAATAAACACAATATTGAGTACAGAAATACTCAGCAAGTACAATTTCTAACCATTAAAAATATTGGCACAATTAACTCCAAACAAGGAACACCAACTCCTGCAACTCTTAAAACAACCAGAAAATAGTATTTCAATGAGCATCACGGACTACTTATACTGGGTGTTGCTCAATACCTCTATTGAGCAAGCCAAAGTGTGTGTTTCTCACTGACCCAGATAAAGCACACCGGACTAGCCGTTAATATATTTCTCACTGATTATTTAGACTATCCACTCGTGGCGTTACTCACCATCCAGACCTTTAAAGTAGAACTCAACTATGTGCAGGAATACAAATATAACATCGAAGTAACATCAAATAAGACCAATAACGACCAACATGATAAGAACGAGATTCATCATGCACTTGTCTTAACCTTGACGTTCAAACAAAACATTTTATCCTTGGCACCGGAAGCTCCCAACCCTGTGGAACAAACCTCGCTTTAAAAGCTACCCTATGAAAGGCATGATATATATACTCATCGCCCATAAGCCTCATAAGAAAACTCCGCAAAATCCTCTTCTCAACTTTTACTTCACATAACTTCAGTTATGATTTCCTTATTGTTATTTTCACATCTTTAATTCCACATATCCAAACATAACAAAAGATATCACTATGGATATCTACAAAACATTCTCTACAACTTTTGTGTTGTAAGCATAATTTAATTCGGCCTCAAAATTGATAAAAATTGCTAAACATAAATCTGCTCTATTAAAAACTCCATTCCAACAACAGTATTTTCGTCATATCTCACAAACCGTTAATCCTAATTGAACAAAATTGGTGTGTTGGAAATCTTACAACCAAACCTACAACTTTCTCAATTGGCTAAATTTGAAAGTTTACATGGTTTAGTCACAATTTTCAAACTAGTTTTCTGCCCTACGATCCAATCACCAAAAAACACATCCGACAACAAATTGATCCACGAAACTCCTCATGAATCATCTTAGGGACTATGAAGAGGTTACCCTTGAAGCGAAGAACATGAACTTTGACTCCCACATGACAAATTTTGGTGGAAACCCACGGATTCTTCCTTCTTCTTCCATCCTTCCTCTCCTTTCCCTCTCTTTCCTTCTCTCTCTCCTAGTTGCTCTTGTGCTCCTCCTAGGTATAGCCTCCTTGTGCGCAACAACAAAGCAGCAATAGTTAGGGCGAGCAGAGGCGGTCGGCAAATGCGTGTTAGGGCTAGGGCACAACATGTATGCGATGAGAGGAGAGAGAAACGGAGTTAGGTCGGGATTTTATTTCTTTTTGTAATTCGAAATTGAATTGCACCAGGAGTTTAAATGACATCCAACAACCAATAATTAACGGACTCTTTAAAATTTATCTAGACTCTGAATTGGACAAACTTATAGTCTGTCTCGATCGATTCAACGAGACAAACGTAACCATAGTTTCAGACTTTCCATATGACTTACGATTTTAAAAGTCAATTTTTGGTCAGCTCAATTTTGTTGCGTTTTGTTGCTGGATTTTGTTGCGTTTTGTTGCTGGATTTTGTCAGACGTGATACGAAGCTGCGTTTTGTTGAATCGGGAGCCCAATTTTGTTGAATTGAAAGTTCTTTTGTTTGATTGATTTTGAATTTTGGAGATTTTTTTTTGATGAAACACATGTGGTTTGTGAGTTGGAAGTAGGTATTTTTGGGGTTGTAAGATTTTGATCCCCGAGGTTAAAAGTTAATAGTTCAACAAATTGGAAGCCTAGATCATGCGGACAATTTTTTGTTGCTGGATTTTGGTACAAAGATCATTTTAATCTTGGTTGAAAGCTCTTGGTCACCTAGTGGATAGTTGATTTTGGTTGAAACTTAATTTCAGTCTTGGTTGAAAGCTGCCGATCATTCAGTGGGAAGTTGATTTTTGTTGAAAGTTGATTTCAATCTTGGTTAAAATTTATTTAGTCATAGAAAGTTGATTTTTGTTGAGGTGAAGCTGTTATTTGATTTATTCGGAAGTTGTTCCGTGTCGCAGGAACGTGACATGACGAGTCATCCCGATAGCTAGTGTAGCTGACAGAAATTGACCGCGCACGAAACGCTATGTGACCGTTCACAGATTAGTGCCTCTCCACATACAAACACCAGTCTGTTCTTCCATTAGGATTGTGATTAGCTAGCTCCCACCTAGCACTTTTGTCCTATGACATCTCCACTCAATTGCTAATGCATGCATGCATGTATACTAAAACACCTTTCACCTAATCCTGTCCCGATAGGATAGTGTAGCAACCGTGACAGGTAGCATCATAAGGATATGTTATCCTGTGCATAGCCTTGCCAGAAAGCTAAACCTAAGATCAGTTAAGGTCGTAATTAACTAAGTGGCTTCCGAACTCCAAGAGTCGTTCATGATCTCACCTCGCACTATGTTTCTCTAAATAAATACCGTCGATGTTCTAGTGGAGAATCCTCTCTCTCGTTTGAGTGAATTAGTTAATGTATATGATTTAATATGGTATTAAAACTAAGACATCTCGAATTTGAGACCTAATTAGCGTGATATTAATAAAAATGTTTAGTCTATTTTAATCGTACGTCGAAAATCTAAAGCAGTCTAGAGCGTGGAGCACGGTGATTTGTCCAGGCTTTGTAGTCTTGCACAGAGATTTAATTAGCCGGCGCCTTTGGAGGAGTTTTCTTGATCTCGTGCCGTGATTGGCAGGGAGAACAATATAAACACCAGCACTGCCGTGTGTTCAGAGGTGTGCAGAACTGGCAGGCATGCTCTGCGGGGTAAAAGGCACGGGCGGAATGGGAACCGACCGACCGGTTAGCCGTGCACTTCGCCAGCTACTATCACCTGACGGCGACGGCGATCGACCTTGTGTCTCTTTGGAGCAATCTGCACGAGCAATGTCTCTTCGTTAAAAGAGAAACAGAATTAATTAATTAATAAAAAATTCTAATTAAATATTAATATAAATAGGTTCCACCCGTCTAGCTTAATTAGGTCGTACATACTGACAAGACAAAAAACACAATAGACGGACACAACAACTCCGACTGCCGTTAAAATCTTGCTCCACCAACTAACTGCTGTCATCACCACTGTAAAGAGAGAGAAACCAGATCTACTAAGAGCTTGTTTGGTTGGACTGTGGCTGTTGACAAAGCTGTTGTTGGCTGGCTGTCTGGAAAAGCTGCTGTAGCTGTGGGAAAGTGAACATATGGCTTTTTGTTTATCCAAACCATCTATAGCATTTTGGAAAATGAGCACAGAAGGTTTAACACATTGCAAAAAGCTGACAGAAGGCAGCTTTTTCAGACAGCTGAATTTGCACAGCAAAGCCCACAGCTACTGTTGGCAAAAGCTGCTAAAAAGCTGTCCGTTTGGTTGGGCTGCAGCTTTTTCCAGTAAAAAACTGCTGAAAAGCCCAACCAAACACCCCCTAAAGAGAACATATCTAGAACGCTCCTACAGTAGTGAGAAAGCCAGCACATCATAAAAGACCAATCCCATTTACGTCACTCAACACGTCGCCGGCCAACGGCATCGGAAGCCCCGTCATCCATGCAACACGAGACCAACACATGCACCACAACCACACATGCTCCCAAAGCCGTAGGCTATCGGCACCAATCAGCCGTGCCTCGACATCCACTACTCACCCACGAGCTACAACATCGCATGACCCAGACACCATGCAGTCCTAGCCACACAAGACGACTACTCGTAGACCATAACCACCGCACTAACTCGCAGGGCTGCTGCCTCGACATCTAAGCCAAACCGACCCCACCAGATCGCGTCGACCGGGCCGACCACCTCGCTGCACTTGCAAAACAAGATAGCCACCCATGCCGTGCCAAGTCAAGGCCCTACCCCCTAGAGCCGTCGTTGCATCGCTTTTTGGGACTGTCGCCCCGGCATTCATCGCATGGCCAGATGATCATCCATCGCGCAGGGTCGCCGCACCGCCCCAGCGTCCACCTCCCTTGTTAGCCAAAGGAACGTGAGCTGCAGCCACAAGCCCCCATCAGCCGAGAGTTAGGGCCTCCAATACAACGCCTCTAAGGAGGGTGCGATGTAGACGCCACCATCGCCCGTTTTAGCATAATCTAAACTTGAGTTTTCACACAGAGAGTCTAAGACCCCTGCCGAAGGACAGGATAAAAGCTCCTCAGCGACGCCTGAAAGCACCATTGTCACCGGCACCGACCAAGGTCAGAGCAAAGATTTCAACTGGAGGTTTGCCAGCCTAGTGGCCTGCCAAACCGACCACAGGCCGAACACGGCGAGGGCCGCCGCCCGCACCTTTGAGGGCCATCATCGCGCCGGACTAGATCTAGGCAGCTAGGGCCGGATCCAGCGATGCAGGCAGCGCCTGAAGGAGCACCGAAGTAGCGCCCTATCAACACGCTACTAACCAAGGCCACACGGCCCCTAGACCATCGCACCACTACTGCGCCATCCCTTGCCCGCGTCGCCTGGGCAGCCACAAGCAGGTCTGTCCGCAGGTTACTGCTCTAGCCGTTGCTGGGAGCCGCCCGATCACCACACAACGCCCCCTACACATCCATGATGGCTGGCCGCCACCGCCACCAACCTCCCCTGCTGCCCGGGTGAACTGCCGTGGAGAGCATCCGCTCGCTCCCTTTAGAGCTAGCCGAACCCTGCCTCTAGGGCTTTGTCTCCCAGGTCGCACGGGAGGGAAGCGGGCCCTTGAGATGGTAATCCCTCGCGATCTTGCGGACCTTCACTCAGTGACCCGTTTTGCAGTCAGGATCGACCTTATTTTGGCCGAAAGCATTTCTGCCGGTGTGGGCGAGGCTCATATACATGCTCAGTCGTATATATTCTCCATTTCGGTCACTAGATTAGGCTGACACGGTATTATCAGTAGGAGGAATCAGGAGTTTTTCCTGGGAATCAAACGGGCCCTGGAGAAACGCAACGTACCACAGATATTAGCAATTCCGGGGGTATGTCGGTCAATTTGTCCCCGTCAGGGGGCAATACCGGGTGACGTGGCGACGTCGGGAGAAGCGGGAGCACGCGCGTGCCTTGGATATTTACCTCCACGGCTTCCAATCTGTGATGGAGAGTGGAAGCCGAGCAGACCAGATAGATAGAGCAACGCGCAAGCTCAGCTCAGCTCAGCTACCTCACTCCTCGGTGCAGCCGTGCAGGCTCCGGCGCCCCACCAACCCCCCCAACCCCCCAACACCCCAATGCCGCGGGCCACAGCCCCCTTCTAGAATCTTCCAGAAGCACATGCAGGAGTTCCAGCCCGTCCCCGGCGCTGCCGGGCGGCTGTTCGGCGTTGGCACGGCGGCAGCGGTGCCGGAGGAGGAGGTGCGGTGCCCGCGGTGCGACTCGGCCAACACCAAGTTCTGCTACTACAACAACTACAACCTCGCGCAGCCGCGCCACTTCTGCCGGGGGTGCCGCCGGTTCTGGACCAAGGGCGGCCTCCTCCGCAACGTCCCCGTCGGCGGTGGCTGCCGCAAGCCCAAGCGCCAGGTCACCACCTCCTCCTCGGACGGCGACGCCCACCGCGACGTCAAGAACGCGCGCTCCGGCTGCACTGGCACCGGGGGCTCCTACCGCCCCGCGGCTGCGTCCTCTGGCGCCGCGTCCACGACGTCGAGCACCGTCGGTGCAGCTGCTGCTGCCGCGGCACACTCGAGCGACGGCAGCGCGAAGGCGGCGGGCGTCGGCCCCGGCACCTTCGCGGCCGACGCGCCGCCTCCGCCGCCGCCGAGACCGAGGCCGATGTTCGCCGACCAGGCCGCCGCGTTCGCATCGTTCTTCGTGTCACCGCCGCTTCAGGCCACCAGCTTCTCCTCGCAGCCTAAGGCAGAGGACGACGTCGCCGTCGCCCCTGCACGGGCACTCGCAGAGCAGCAGCCGTCGTTGGCGTCGTCCACCGCAGACGTGGCGCCGTTCTCTGCACGGTCAGGCGGCGCGGCGATGGCAGCAGCCGCGGCCGACTGGCAACCGTCGACGGTGATCGACGCCGGGATGTTCGACGTCCTCGCCGGTGACGCGTCGTCGTACGACTGGAACACGGCGAGCTGGACGACGGACCCGGAAGGGACCATGTACCTGCCCTAGTGCCGTTGATTTGACGATCGCTTGCTTGAGCTGTGGTTAATGACTTGTTTAATTGTAATTGTAACCACCGTTTAATACCTTTTTAATCCTATGAGTCCCTGCACCGTTTTGCACAGATTTGTAACAAACGAAGGCTAAATTACGGTTGATCTCTAATATAATCTATGTGTTTGTTGAGGTTAGTGAGCTCCAGTGGCTAGAATTAATCAGTACAGAGTCAGAGACCATGATCAGTAGTAGTTAACTTCAGATGGATGCAGATTGCAATGGTGTTAATCCTGTACTCTCTCTCTCTCTCTCTCTCCCTCTCTCACCCTCTCACCTGTTGATGGATCATGATTCATGAGGGAGACAAAACTAGCTTAATTAGCTTACGTCTGTTGCTTCTCGGGGTAGGAGGCAGTTGGTTTGACATGACAATGTGACGTACCCTTCTACAGTTCTACTTACCCCAGATGGACGGTTGTTTGACGATGGCTGGCTTCACATACATTTCTTCGTCATTGCTGCACCAATTATGATTACTTAGAGCTTACACCAATTTAGTTTAGGGCAAGTTGTTCAGAAGTTTGAAAAAATTTCCGAATTAGAAATCCTAACTAAAAACCTAACCACATGTACCTTGATATTTGAAGGCCATCCCTACAAAAAAAGCCCTTCCAGAAAAAAAAGAAGCCTTACAAAAAAAGAAGAAAAGAAACGAATTTTGAAGGCCTAAGTTGATTGAGCCTGACTTGGCCCGGAGCATTTGAAGGACTTCCCTAGGACAAAAAGAATTTTGAAGGACAAATTTGAGCCTGGCTTGGTCCAGCCCAAATGTTTTACCATGGTCTTGCCAAACTAGGCTAGCCCAACTTGAGCTTGGTAAGACGAAGAAGTTTTCAGCGTGGACAGACTGAATATGATATGATTATGCTTTTGTTGGGCCTAACTAAAGCGCATTAAAAGGCCTAGGATGATCCAGTTTAACCACCCGGGTTCAAAACGAGGATAGCAAGTTTTGTCATGCGTAGATATTAGGGCACTCCCAATGCATTGTATTTTAGGTTGTATCTCACAACCTACTCAATAGGTTGTATCTTAGTGTTGTATCTAAAAGAGCTCTCATTAATGTGTTTTGTGAGAGAAAAATCATGAGTTGTCTTGGATTTGGTGCTAAGATCCATATATAGATTAAGATATGATTACTCTCTCTTTCCTCATTAAATAGGGTGCCACATCAGATTTTTGCTTAGGTGGCATGATTTAGATATAGTACATGGTGAAGCATTGGGACTGCCCTTAGTAGCGGTATGTAAACGGGGAGCGGTAATTGGTGGTTAGCTATCACAAAATGAGCGCGCGGTCGAATTCTGACATCTTCTCGTGTGGTCGGAGTAATCTATTTATGTGGTCGGAGAGCTGTATTCTTGAGCAGTCACAGTTTTTCTGTAAATCTGATAGCATACATGCATGAATGAGCGCCTCTGTCATCTATGGTTCATACCAATCTCTTTTTCTTTTCCGAACCACGTCCCTGCATGCACGTAATTTTTACTATTTCGCTCTTCTGCATACATAAAAGAACTTTTTATCAAAGCTTTTTTTGATCTTTTATGCAGGTGATTTGAACCAGGTAAAAATTCTAAAAAATAAAAACTTGAACTCTCTGCTCAGACATCCCAAAAACTTGGGAAGACAGTTTTTTTTTAAACAGCTCTCAACTCGTACCTTTCCACTTGAACAGTTTTAGATTTTTATTCAGATACTTTTATCTTTCTATTTAGACATGTCACATATACTCTCTACTCGAATACCTCGAGCTTATGACTAGAACACTTGTAACTTTCTATTTTGACATTTTGTGGTTTGCATTAAAAACTTATAGCTTTCTACTTAAAAAACATAGAGCTTCCAACTAGAACATCCTTAGCTTTCAACTCTGACATTTTACGATTTTCGCTTAAAGCCTGGAGCTTTCTACTAAAAAAACTTAGAGCTTCCAAGTAGGACATATATAGCTTCTCACCGAAAAACTTAGAGCTTCCGACTAAAACACATATAAATTTCTACTCCAACACCTAGAACTTTGCACTTGACAATTTAGCTTCTAAGTACATGCGTTAATTTGTTATGCTATTATTCTTTGCCCATACGGAATCCAAAATCCATAAAAGAAGAGCAAGCATGCATAACCATGTGAAACACGATTCCAGGTAATTGCTGGCAAAAAATAACATTTCAATTGATTCAAAACGAACAAACGGAAGTGGCTTATGTGGCCAGTGGATTGGTCCCTATTCAGTTTCTCATATGGGCCAAGACAGAAAAAACAACAACATCAAAAAGGAAAAAACTAATCTATGGACCTGGTCGGATTCAACCGTTGCCGCAGTTGACCGCAAGGGATAATTTTCATATGTGTTTTAGCTAACACTGGTTTGAAGATAAGTTAGGGTAAAACCAGCTTTTCTTATGCGATGGAATGGACTAGGGAAGCTGTTTCCAGATCGACAAATGTGCTTCGTAAGAAGTGGTCGAGGCCTCCCAGACTGGATAAAAATCAAACAGATGGTGCTATCAACTCGGATCTCCGTGCAGCTAGTGCAAGATTAGTAGCTATAAGGCGGCAGAGCCGTCTCCAGGAATTTGGGGCCCCAGGGCGAACTGTAAAATGTGGCCTAAAATTTAAAATTTTTATATAATTTATATAACTAAAGCATACTTTCACATAATTATATAACTTCAATATGTGTTCGTACACTACAATATTTAGAAATATATTAAAATTTAATGCTAAAAAGAGTAAAGGTAGTACTAAAGTAATAAACTGACCTCATGTTCTACTGAAAAGTATCATCCGTCTAGTATTTCTTGAAATAAAATCTTCAATCATATCTTCATAATTAATCTTCTCTAAGATATCATTTTCAAGTGATATTGTCGCCAATCCATTGAGTCTTTCTTGTGTCATAGTAGAACGCAAGTAGGATTTCAACAACTTCAGTTTAGAAAAACTCCTTTCCGCAGATGCAACAGTCACAGGAAGGGTTAACAAAATTCTATATGCAATAATAGTAACAAGATAAAAGGGGAGCTTCTTCAAAAACTTCAGAATGTCAAGAGGACCCATAGATTCCTTAAGTATTTCCCGGACAAAAACTAACTCCCGAAACAATTCCTGTCCGTCAATATCATTATGTTCTCCACTCTTAAGTGCATCCTCAAGATTAACACAAGCAGCCATCAAACTCTTATCATCCAAAGGTTGCAGCCTATCTGAAGTGAACAAGAAACCAAAAGTTTTTTCATACCCCTGATATTGTTCAAATCTCCTGGTAAGTGAAGCTATAGCTTGATCAACAACAGGTATAAAATAATTGACCCTAAATGACTCCTCTGCAGATTGTGAATCAATAGATGCATCATCTGCGTCCTCATCAAATTGTCCTTTTCTTTTGATTTTACGCTTGGTGCGGAACTCTGAATGAATATCCATCTCCATTGCAATTTCTTTTGCAGCTTCCAATGCTTTTGAAAAGCCCGTTTCTCTATACTTCATGAAAAAGGAAATCAGTCCCTGTACAAACTCAATTGCAATATCAATAAGCATATCCTTTGATTGTAGCTGCTTGCTCATCAAATTAACAGCAGATAATATTTCATACCAGATGATTATTGCCACTAAAAAATCAAAGCCACCAAGTTCATTTTCCGCTAATGATTTAGCATCACTACTTGCCAATGGATCATTATCACTTTCAGCCACTCGTAGTAAACCCTCTCTTATTTCTAGGATTTGAAACCTTATAGCCTTAACACTATCAATACGACTCTCCCAACGAGTAGATGACAATGACTTGAGAGTCAATCCTTTTATGTTATCTTTAAGAATTTACCATCTTTTAGTAGAATTAGCAAATGTTATATAGATGCGCTGTATAACTCCAAAAAATTATGTTGCTTTACGACAAGACTTTGCCATATCACAAAGTGTCAAATTCAGACTATGACAACCACAAGCTGAATAGAAAGCTCTTGGATTTATATCCAAAAGTTTTTTTTGTACCCCTTGATGTTTTCCTTTCATATTCGATCCATTATCATATCCCTGTCCTCTCACATTGTCTACATCAAGGTCAAGACTCTTCAATTCCTCTTCTAGAACATCAAACAATCCTTGGCCATTGGTATCATTCACATCCAGAAAACCTAAAAAAGATTCTTCAATGCAAATAGGATCTGAAAATGTATCAACATACCTTATTATCAAAGACATCTGTTCTTGGTTGCTTGCATCAGGAGTACAGTCAAGTATAACTGAGAAGTATTTTGCTTCTTTCACCTTTCTAATGATTTCAGACCTGATTGCAGTAGCTAGCAAATTTATTAACTCATTCTGGATAGAAGGACCAAGATAATGATCACGGATTTTTTCATTGGTGATGCGGTCAACATGCTCTTTAATAACTGGGTCAAATTCAGCCAACATTTGAACCAGCCCTAAGAAATTGCCATTTCTGTCTTGGTACAATCTGCTATTACTGCCACGAAATGCTATATTATGTTCTCCAAGAAATTTTACAATCAAAAGAATCCTGAGCAAAACTTTTCTCCAATGTTCCCTTTCTTTTTCAAGTTCTCGCTGAGCAACTTTATCAATTGTTTGATTATTCTGCAACCTGAGACGCAAGTCATACCATGTAGCCATATTTGTGACATGTTCTCTACTGGTTTCATGCTCTTTTAGTCTATGAACAAGATGATGCCAGTCACGGAAACCCTCATTTGCTAACTGACCTCTCACATGCCCCCTTTTCAATAATTTGCAGCAAAAGCAAAATACTTTGTCAAGGTCTTTGCTGTATACAAGCCATTCTCTGTCACACTTTTCTCCATTTGAGAGAACTCTAGTGTACGATGATGCAGAAAACCGTCTAGACAAATTGTCTCTAGGACCATGCTCAATTGACAAGTCTCTTTAGGACCCATTTGCAGCAAAATATCTATCATTTTAGTATCAAGTGCATCCCAAGTTCTTGGATCAAATATATCAGGCTGAAGAGAATTATTGATGCCATCGGCAATATTAGCATCATCACCATGACCATCATCAACATTAACATCTGGACTTTGATTTTCAGAACTAAATTGAGATTCTCTGACAATAAATCTATCAAGAGCACCCTTTTGAGATTCAGCTGCTGCATCTAGTCTCTGTTTCTTTTTACGCTTTTCCCAACCAGAATCATACGTCCTATTTCTAGAAGACATGATAAGAATTGAGGAAACAAACGTCTTCCTGTTTTATAAACCAAACAAAAGTAATTTGAGTTAATTCAAACAGTACATGTGCATGAATTCTAGGCTTATCAAGATAAGAAAACAAAACAGCTAGGTGTGCTGTGTGCAGTATTCGTGAGCAGGCAGCAGTATACGCACTAATCTTAATTAGTACTATTAGTACTACAACACAAAGCATGGTTTCAGTTCATCAGGTTGTATCTTGGCATCTTGCCTGCTCACGGAGACATGGATTCAGCAGGTCTGCAGGTAGTACAAAATCGTCAATGAAACAGCTTACCTGGTGTGATCACTGATCAGCTTGGCAGCACCGCAGCAGCCCAGCACCGATCAATATTAACCATCCGGCCGCCGCCATGCGCTAGTACAGGAACGAACTGACCGAAAGCTGAGCGGTCGGTTGCTAGCCCTGCAGTCTAGCCGATCAGGATTAGAAAACGGAAAACAGATGTGTACATGGGCTGCAATATGGGGGCCCTAAGTTTTTGGGGGCCCTGTGCCGTCGGCCACTTCGGCCCCCCTTATCGACAGGCCTGTTAGGCGGGGACAATGGCAGCTTTGCAGGGGCGTTTGCGAAACCCTACCTCTTTGCTTCAGACCCTCTCGCCATAGAAGCTTTAGCGTGCAAGGATGGGATCAGCTTTGCCGTACAACAAGGTTGGTAACGAGTGATGTTGGAAGTTGATTGCAAGCAGCTGGTTGTTAAATAGAAGCAGAGAGACGACAGATCTACGATAGGGTGCATCCTTAATGAAGCTCGGGAGCTTTCCAATTCTTTTTGCTTTTTTGACATTGGTTTTGCTAAGAGAGAGCTTAATAACGTGACTCACTGCTGTGACTCACAGCAAGCGCCGCCATGGCCCCTACGCAGGTTCGAAGCATTGTGTCGGCGGAGTGGTACATAGAGAGGGCCGGGATTTGTGGAATGAGACTTCAAACGGATGTATAAGTGTTTTGTGGCATGAGGTAAAATTAGTGATTTGTTTCCTTGCATGTGTTTGAGGGTAGCCGGTTGCCGGTTGCAATCCATGCAACTTCCACGTGATATTTATTAGTTCCACCACTAGTAGAAATCAACGGTATAGATTGATTTAATGCTCTTACCTCCTAAGAGGTACTAAGTTGTAGCGTTTTAAAGGAGCTCACCTTAATCTAACCATTAATTTGTGCATCAATATACAGACTATGTGACACAAAATTAATACCTTTGATTTGTATTTAAAACTACTTTCCTGTCATCGTGATTTTGCAACTAAGAAGGGACAAGCATTGGACGAGAAAATTACGGCCCAAATTTAGCTGAGTCAAACTGTGTCATACATGAATCAATAGATGGAGTCGGTAGCAATGCGCCCCCTTTGAAATTTCTTTTAGAGTTTTCAAGTAAATACAAATATTATTAAAGACTATGTCAACATACATCGTTAATCCTTGGATTTCGGAGCATGTGGCATATACTATGGATGTTGTAATGGCAGTAGTAGTTAGCACCGACTCTTAACTCCTAAATCGTCAACTCGTCATTAATAATACTAACGTCTAAATGTCTAATGATAGGTGTATTGCGAATGGTCGGTGTGTCGACTAGCACAACGTTGGTATATATGCTGATTAATCAATGGCGGAACCGCGCGCTGCTATCCGCGAGTCTTCTTCGCGGCCTCCAAATGGTGGTGGCCCGTGTACGTAGCATACGATCATACGATACGTACGGCCGCAACCACCTCGTCCCGTCCGTCCGGCTCGCCCAGCTTTGTTGTTTGGTTGCGTGTTTTTGGATGCTTGTCCGGGCGGGCCTCGCTTGGAGGAAGAAAGGAAAATATTATGCTACTCGATCGCTGGTGTAGAGTACAAGCCTTTCCGCCTCAGCCTCGCTAATTAATTGTAACTAGTTGGAATCATGCGCGCATGTACTGGCGCGGCCGGCACTGGTCCTCGTGTTGCACTTGAGCAAATGGCCGGCACTGGTCCTCGTATAGTACTTGAGCACACATGGTGTATTGTTTTTTCCCTTTCTAGTCGGCACGGTATTCGTCTCATCTTATGGCCTGTTGTCATATTATTTCTACCCAACGGGGCTGAGGCCTTCGATTGTGGCTTCTGATTGCAGGAGTGCGGCTGATATGCGAACGCGCTAGGCGGGACATATTTTCTCTCTTCGGCGTTGACGGGGTCGGTGGGCTTGGTTTTGGTGACACGAGTGGGGTCATTAGTACAGAAACATTCATCCGTTACGGTTTAAAAACAATAACTCATACAGTTTTTGAAACTGTCACGATTGTATGTCGCAGATATATGATCACATCTCATACGATTTTGGAATCGTCTAGGACCGTGAAGTTATCCCACACAACTCTATGCATGCAACCGTTTGGGATAGGTTTTCGATTTAAAAGAAAATGACGCCGACAAGCTGCTGGTCGCAGCGGCGCAAAGACAGCCTCTCGTTGCCGGCTCCACTCCCTCTCTTGCCTCTCATCGCCGGCACCGCTAGATCTGGAGGAGAAGAGGTGGCGGCAGCGCCCCTGATAGCCCTGGACCTCTACTTGAGCTCACCCGCATTGCCTCCTTTGAGGCCGCCACCGCCGCCTCCAGCCTTCCCATGGCCATGTCCACAAGCGCACATGTGGCCAGCACATAGGCGTAGCAGCTTGCACCGAACATCTCCACCTGCTGGTATCGGTCCTTCTCCTCCATATCACCGCCAGTGTTCATGTCGAGGACAACATCTGCTTCCTCAGGCTGCCGCAGGCGAGGAAGGCCTCCGCCTGGTAACACACCAGCCTGGGGGACATGTTGACTCCCACGGGGACGGCGGTCTAGGCGTCCCTGATGATGTGGTCCAAGATGCATTAGCTGCTGTCATGAAATATATTGGTTTTTGACCCAACTTTTCTCATGAACATGGCTAATTCTGTTTCTTTATAACATACCAATCTCCATCGCGATGTTTATGGGGCACAAATTAAAAAGGAAAAAAGTTCAATTTCAGTTCCCTTTTCATTACAGGAGATTTAGCCTACATGATCCCACTTAGTCTCCAAACCGACGGGACAACGCACCACCATCCGGTGAACACCGCGTGTGTGAACCCTAGAGCAAGAACCTTCTTCTACCTCCTGACCTCTCTCTCTCCCCCCTCTCCGTTGGCTAACTCGGCCCCCTATGTATCCGTAACTTCATCGATGCTAGAGAACTCGACATAGTTGGGGTTTCCTTAGTGTTCCTCGAGCTCAAGGTGAATGACCAACGGTTCATGAGGGTGGCATGGTAGCGTCACTAGGTGTAGGAGGTGGAGAGAAAACTAGCCAGGGAGAGCAAATGGTGGCTCCTATAGGCTGGGGTGGAGACGACGGTGGCGGCGGTCTTTAGCGTGCATGGGTGCTCGAGCCCAAAAAAGAGCTCCATTTCAAATTTTTTTTTGAAAGAGTCAATTTTTGGTCCCTCAACTATTGTCAAAGTATAAGGTTGGTCCTTCAACTCTATACCGGATATTTTTTGTCCCTTGAGTATCAAAACTATCTTGATTTGGTCTTTTGCTCGACTGAAAGGGGTTTTGACAATGACGTGGTGACTGTTTCACACACATGACAACCTAATCAACACAAAAAATCAGAAAAAAACAAAATATTAGAAATATAGAAATTTACAAAAAAATCCAAAAATATTATAGAAAAGTTGTTGAAGACTCTAGAAATTCTAAAAATACATAACATTAAAAAATATTCTAAAAAACCATGAATTTCGATAAAATTCAAAAGGTAGCCTTTTCTACATTTTCGAGTTTGTTTCATTTTTAAAATTCTCAGATTTTTTAGTAACTTTTCTGAAATATTCTTGATTTTTCTAAATTGCTTGTTTTCCCCTAGTTTTTTCTTATTTTCTTCAAATTTAAAGTATTTTGATTTTCCTAATTTTTATTTAAATTTTGATTTAAAAAATCTGATTTTTATATAAATTTTTAGTTTCCTACAAAACTCCTATATTTTCATTTCTGTTTCTAAATTTTTAAATTTAAATTAGCGGGGTTTTTTGAAAGATCTCTAAATTTTTTAATTTTCTTCATTTTCTGATTTTTACCTATTTTTTATTATTTAAATTTTTTTGTGCTGACATGGTTGTCAGGCGTGTGATCCTCTCACATCTTCGTCAAAACCGTTTTTGGTGGACCGATGGAACAGACGGTTTTGATAATTAAGGGATCCAGAATATCCGTTATAGAATTGAGAACCAAACTTAGACTTTAGGAATAGTAGTGGAATAAAAATAGATTATTTTTTGAATCTTTTTGGACGCACATTTGAATAAACAAAAAAGAAGTAGTCGCATTTCAGTTTCCTCTTTCACGAACCACTCAACAGTCATTTTCCAGTGAGGCGCACGCTGCGAGCCTCGTAAAAGCGGCCCGGTGGGAATCAACAACAGCCCGACCGAACGGAATCCAAACGACACACAAAAGCCGCAGCCTTACCTTAAACCCCGATCGACCCAACCACCCTCCATTCCCAGGGCACCCGTTTCCCATTCCCAGAATCCCAACCTCATTCCGTATTTCGATTTCGATTCTGTTTGAAAAAGAAACAACAACAAAAAGTATGCTCGACCGATCCCACGAGCCGGCGGCGGAAGCCGGCGCCGGCGCTGGCGCTGGCGCTGGCGCTGGCGAGGACGGCGGCAACGTGGATCGGGTCCTGTTCAAGAACCTGGTCGAGATGGTGCCGCTCGTCGAGTCCCTCATGGTGCGTCGGTGGGTTGGGGTGGTGTGAGGGTGGCGCGCGCCGCAGATCTCGCCGGGGTTCGAGGGCTCCCTCCTCCCGCGGGTAGGGCCTCGTGTCATGGGATTGTGTTTGACCAACCTAGCGGTTTTTCTTTTCTTTTTTGGGTGCAGGACCGGAGGACGAACCCGTCCTACTCGCGTCGCGCGTCGCTGGTCTACACGCCGGCGCCGGCCAAGAAGGTGCCACGCTTCTTTCCTTTCATTCTAGCCATTTGTTTCTTCGATGGTATGGGGATTAATTAAATTTATTTTGGTGATAGTTGCTTGGGATGTTCGGATTTTATGTACTTTTTGTGAATTAAGACTTGTGAGTGGTTCAAGTGTCATTTTCCGATTGCAGTAAAATTTGGATTAGACATTTTCGCCGTCATAGTATGATTCTCAGAGGTAGATCTTGCAAGTTTACCGGCTTCCGTAAATTTTGTTAGCCTTGTTGAGAAAGAAGATCGATCTATTTTGCTCCCTGAGCTGAGCACAAAAAGAAAATGTCATGAGTTTTCATGGTGATGAACCTGGTATGGACTGTTGTTTCTTCTAGGGTGGTGATCTGAAAAGTGCGAAGCCGCCGCAGAGTGTCTCGGCGAAAAAGCGGAGAGATCCTGGGGACGCTGTCAAGAAGAACACCCCAGATTCCAATGGTGAGATCGGCGCAGTTGCGCCAATGTGTCTGTCGGGAGCCGAAAATAAACCCAAAGACAAGGATGAGATCGCTTTTCTAGGCGAGCAGATCCATGAGCTGCAAAAGGAACTGCTTGAAAAAGAAGAGGCGCTGCGGTCTGCCGAGCGTTCGGTGAGTGAGTTGAATGCAACACATGCGACCATTGATGAGCTCAGACGCCAGGTCACCGAGAAAGAAGCTTTGATCAAATTTACCAACTCTCAGTTGCATAATGCAAAGGTGAATTGCTGCCCCCCTGCCACTATATTTTGTTATATTCTGGTTCAGTGAGCCAAGTTTCCTCTCTCTGAATGTTTGTTTATCTATGGAACACTAATTTGCTACAACTGGATTCTCACACCCTTGGCATACACCACATGATGATTCTAATAATATCTATAGTAGTTTGTATTGTTATTGTAGTTACAGTATAAAAATTACGGGGTGAAATGCTTATCTGCACCATCATTAAAGTTTGCAACATGTCATCTGATTTCAAAATTGATGAAACTAAGCACACATAGCAGACCATAAGCAGCTGCTGGCAAGTAGTAATTTGGATTGCATTCACACTTGCTCATCTGTTGTAGTGGGTTGTTGTTTACTACCATGCTGTGCAATTTTCCCAAAGGTTTATTCTTATTTTGACCATACTGCAAATTACTCTGGCCTGTTTTTGTACACAGGTGCATTGTCTTTTCCCTCTTTTGCACAATTCCAGCTTTTGCTGTTTAGTTGTACAAATAATGTTTTCTTCATATACTTTCTCCTTTGCCAGATGATAATAGTATTGCCCAATCTCGGTAAAACTTAACATAGTGAGTGTCCTCTTCTTTTCTTGCATTAAATGCTTGACTCATACCCAAAACCAAAAGCCCATGTAATTTTCATATGATATTTTTGTTCTGTATTTCCTTCTGTAGATTATGCTTGCAGACAAGCAAGCATCTTTAGAGAAATTGGAATGGGAGGTAAAGATATCAAATAAGAAAGTTGAAGATCTTCAAGGGGATGTCTCCAATATGGAATTCGAGATAAGTTCACTGATGACATTATTCCAAAAAATTTCGGAGAATGTCTCAGGTGATTGTAACGATGGTGGTATACCATCATCTTACGAATTAGAGGCATTTCAATCAGTGGTGAGCACTCCCTGATTCTTGAACCTTTACCTTTTGAGATTAACCTTGTTGAATCAATGCAAGTTTCAATGTGGATGTTTTGATGTTGTTCTATGTACTTCTAACATTCAAAAAACCTCACTGGAGTGTAGTATTCTGAAATGTTCTCTCTTGGTTAGCTCTGTAGAGATATTGTGGGGGCTGTCTAGTCATTTGTAAATTCTTAAAGTATTTGGACGAGAGTTTGAGCAAACAAAGGGTAATTTCAGTACTGGTGGTTTCAAAATCATATCACATATGTGTAAGATCTTGGCTACTAGCAAAGAAATCCACTAACAGTATATACTATAAACATAATTAGGGTAACGGTCTTGGGGAAGATACCTAAATTATGTGATTTGTGTTAAATATTGCAAGGTTATGACAAAAGCATTTAGAAAAAATGAGAACTGAAAAGATGCTCGGCTCGCATATCGACTCTTTTGAGCTAACCATTATGTATTTCTCTTTCAGAGTGAAATTGACAACATCGAGGTCGAGAAGATAGAGCAGGAAAGTGTTATATACGCTGAAGCTCTTGCTGCCGCAAGAGAGAACCCAAACGAAGAGCACTTGAATTTAGTTGCAGAGGCACGTTCAAGGCTTCAGGTCCTTGTTGTACTATAATGCCCCAAGTGTCAATTGTAGTGTATGTATGATAATGTTGAGTCACTGATGTACTGATGTAATTATAAGCGTGGGCTTGAGTTGATTCGTGTGTTAAACTGTTCTGATGGTAATCGACCAAGCACTGGAAACTGGACAATCATTTGATTTGGAAATCATAGTTATCTGGTTCTTTTGTTGATGAATATTGAGCATGGTATCTTCTTCCCATAGGTAGACGATAGCCATATCTTTCTAGTAGTATTATGTTAAGGTTTGTTGGCCAGGGTTGAATGTACAGATACAAATTGCCCGTCTAAAACTTAAGAAATGAAGGTGCATCTTTATTTATTTTAGGTGAATTCCTATTTTTACGTTCACATGTGCAGAATGCTACATTTGAGACCTAGCACAACCGTGTTGCTTCCTTTTTTTTGTTGTTGTTGAGAGGAAGAAGTGTGTCGGTGAGCAGTGTCTTCTGAGCTGCAATACCCTTGAATTCTTCACTTCCTTCTCTAGCTAGGCCCATACTGCAATCGACCGAATGAATATAAGCCTGAAGGCCCAACGATTCTTCGGCCTAATAGTAGGGGCCGGACGGCCCGTTGCTCATGGCTCATCTGCTTACGCTGTACGGGCCCCACAAGTCAGTGATTGCCACTGTACGATCTCAGGACGGCCATCTCCGCCACGAATTCTCCGGCGAGTTCATCCCGTCCTCTCAAGCCCTCTACGATACCATCAACACGCTCATATAAAGTTTCCCAATCACGCACTCTTCCGATCCATCCTAACAAAATCAGAAATAAATCCACACATCTATCTCTCCATCATCTCTGCCAAACCGCACCTTCATCATTCTTGATGTGACGTCGTTGTCGACACTTCCCAAATCAATAAATATATCACACTTCACTGTTACAATCCTCTTCTTCACCCTCGCCATCGCTACCCTTAGCGTGGCCTAGACCCCCACGGAGTCACTGAAGGCATCTAAAGCCGTTGCGATTGCTACTTCTGCCAAGGCACCTGAGGTTGGTAAGAAGGCTGCCCTGACTAAGGCACCCCCGGTCGCCACTGCACCAACATCTAGGAAGCCCACCCCGGGTGTTGCACCAACCACCAAGAGCTTAGATGCCACCTCTACATCCGCGGCAACGCCTGCCATTGATGGAATTGCCAAGTGGCCGGCTGATGCCGATCACTCCAGAGGAGCAGCACTACAACCGCCGTTGTTGCTGTTGCCGTTACTACTATCATCTTCGGTTGAGCCATCAGGCTGGACGCGGATTACGGGAAGAAAAAAAGGCTTGATTGTGTGATCTGGTTTGTCTTGTCAGGGAGGATCAAGTGTCTTCTGGTTTTGCTCATTTCATTTGCTTATGCAAACATTACGGGGACGATAAATTCAATTCAAATCAGTGAATTTGATCAATTGATGCACTTTTCTTTGATGGATCCTGATGGCTCGTCGCATTACTTGTTATTAGCTTCACCCATTAACTCAGCCTAAATATGCTAAAAGCTAAATTTCCCATTTCTCATAAACCATGACAGACAAAATCCGTTTTAAAAAGAAAAAGAATGACACAACTGATCCTCGAAGTTGCCAAGAAAGAACCATGGCTACCACTCCTCGCAAGTCTCAAATGGAGGTCGCTCGTGTACACATCGTCCAACCTTTCCAGCGGTGCATTCTCTACCAGCCATACACATCTTTGTAACAATGTCATAATGTGCAACCATTTTTTTGTCATGCAGCTAGTAGTAAAGTACAGATGGTAGCAGCTAGCACACAGGTTTGTCATACAAACAAAGGACAAACAAAGGTAACATCTCACATTGTTCACCCTACCATGGCATGCACCAACACCATATCCTCTGCCAACGTTTCCACAGTTGTTTGCTCCACTGTCAACAGGGCAAAAAGAAGAAATAGCCACCAGCTGAGCAACAGGAGGCACACATAGATAGCATCCAATTAAAGGATAACACTTATTGGCGTATTAACGACGCATGCATTGTTTCTCCACCGACTCGGTCGGATTATCCACTGTGGATACCATGCGGCGCGGCTGAACCACTATATCGCATTTGGGTCGTTTGGATAAGAAGAAATATATGTCGTGAGAATGTTACGATTAGTTCTAAGCGCATGCTTGTGACGCGAGAATTCGACACGAACATCGTACGGATTTCACATAAATCGGTTCATTTGCTTTAGAAACAAAAAATAATTCCCGTCTCACAAAAGGCCCTAGCCAAGAGTTTCGAGATCACATTTCACACGGTTTTTTTTGATCTTGATCATTGAATTTTGATTCGGAGACGCTCTAACTGAACCTTCTGACTCTGATACCATCTTGACCACTAGTATTGCAGTGTGTATCATGTTGTGGCACGCCTCGGTTACATATATGTGGGGGTTAAACCCTTCTTTTCCCCTGAACGATCACCCGCAGATCACAAAAAACCTCCCTTTCTCCTGAGCGCAATGCCGTTCGCCGGAGTCACCCCCTCCTCCGTCCTCCTCCTCCTCGTCATCCTCGGTGCGTCACCGTCGTGCCACGGCGGAGCAAGCCACAGAATCACGACCATCCTCGCCGCCGACCCGGACTTCGCCGAGTTCAGCGACGCCCTGGGCATCACCAACCTCACGCCCGAGATCGACCGCCGCACCACCATCACCGTCCTCGCCGTCGACAACGCCGCCATGGCGCGGCTGAAAGCGCGGCGCCTCCCACAGGAGAACCTCAGGCGCGTGCTCTCCCTCCACGTCCTCCTCGACTACTTCGACGCCGCCAAGCTCCGCAACCTCAACGGCCCGTTCGCGCTCGCCACCAGCCTCTACCAGGCCTCCGGCGTCGCGCCAGGGAGCGCCGGCATCGTGAACATCACGGCGGGCACGGGCGGCGGGCGCGTGGCCTTCGCGCCGTACGGCGCGGCGGCGGACGCGGGCGCCGCCGTGTTCTACCAGAGGTCCGTCCAGGAAACGCCGTACGACATCGCCGTCCTGCAGGTGAGCGCCGTGATATCGTCCCCGGCGGCCGAGGCGCATGTGCCCGAGGCGCCATCCCGCGGGTTCGCGGACCTCATGTCCAAGAACGGGTGCGGTGGCTTCGCCGGCCTCGTCACCACGACGGCCAACGCGGCCGAGACATACCAGAAGCGCGTCGGCGGCGGGCTCACCGTCTTCTGTCCGGTCGACAAGGTGGTGGCGGCGTTCAGCCCCACGTTCAAGAACCTCACAGCCGACGGCCAGCTCTCGCTCCTCCTGTACCACGCCGTGGCGGCGCACTACTCCGAGACGGCGCTCAAGACCATCAACGGGGAGGTGAGCACGCTGGCCGCCGATGGGGTGGCCAAGAGCTACAATCTCACCGTCCACGCCGACGGCGACATGGTGAAGCTGTCGTCGTCGTCCCGGAACGAGGCCAGGGTGACCAAGACGGTCGTGGACAGTGCACCCCTCGCCGTCTACCTCATCGACGCCGTGCTGCTGCCGAGAGAGCTGCTCAACGACTCTGGCGCTGCAGCGCCGTCACCGCCCGCGCCCGTTGTGGCGCCTGCTCCGGCGCCGGCCCAGGCTCCTTCGCGGAAGCGTCACCCCGCGCCACCGCCGAAGCCGGCTGCTACGCCCGCGCCTGCGCCAAAGCCGGCGGACACGCCCGCGGCTGCACCAGACGTGGCCGACATGCCGCCTGCAGATCAGAAGGGTCAGCACAAGAATGGCGCCGCGAGCGGCACGGCGGCACCGTGGAGCCTCGGCGAGGCGGTGGCGGCGGCCGCCGTGCCGGCCGTTGTGTTCGCGCTCTGGTGAGCAATCTGTGCGTGGAATGAATGCCGCTGATTGAGGCTCCCGTGATCAGTGCCCTCGCTTGCACCAATGGAAACTATTGATGGTTAATTGCGTGGTTATCGCTTGCAGCAAAGCTTAATTTCAGCAGAATAATAATGCTATGATGGTGCTTGTGTTTGGTTTATCCTGGTTGTGTTTTAATTGCTAATTGGTTTCTGCATTGTATGGACCAAATCGCAAGCTCTTCTGTCAACAAAAATGCAAAGTCTCATCTACTTCGCAGGTGCAATGCAAAACTTAATTAGTATGCAACGACTACATCGAAAGTGGCCGATCGACAAGCGTTCGTGATATAGGGTAAGTGTTTATGACATATATTTCGTGAACAAAATGAAGTGATCATGTTCCAAAGTTGTCTATGAAATTCCTAAATCAAGGAGACGTTCAGATCAGTCCTATTAGGACGGCAAAATCTCAACACATCAATTGCTTTCCCAGATCGATCGATCGGGCACAAAATGTAGGCGTGTTCACAGCTGCACTCAGTTAGTACTTGTGAAGGTCTTAGGAATTGAGAAGCACACGCGTATCTTGACTACCTTGCTATATACAAATAGGGGACATATGAGGGGATATCTGGTGCTTAATTCCTCCACTTGTACCATAAAAAAGTTGTGAAAAATTCAAGAAAAATACGACAACAGATCCAAAAATTGGATTTGCAAGTTGAGAAGAAAAAGATAAATTCAACTGTGAATAGTAGTAACGGTTATTATCTACTAGACATTATTCAGAGTCGAAACTTTTTCATTTCTTGAGTTGTTGATGAAATTTTGATTTGAAATTTTGTGGTAGGATAAGTGCATACTGTTTCAATCTGTCAAAAGATTTCGGAACTTTCTGGTGAACTTTGCTGGTACATCGGTAGCATGGAAGTAGAGCGACCTGCGGATGAGGTCTTTACAGTCATGCATGGATCACCCTGCACCAGATCAAGCTATTGAAGAACACGCCTTTAATTAGTGACCTTAATCAGCGATTACCTTGACGCGTACGTCGTCTACACCTCTTCTCGCCATTGCCCAAGTAGCACAGAAACTGCTAGCTGCTACTGGGCGCCTCATACGGAAGATGAAGCAAGCACAAAATATGATTTGCCTGTTTGGCGCGACATGCATGTAGGCTGACGACAATATATGGAAGTACTGCATGCTTGTGGATGGACGTGAACAGAAGGTAGCGCGCATAAATGCATGGAAGCAACTAGCTTGCGAATAGATGAATGCGACACGGGGTAACCTTGGTGCTCGTTAGGTTTTCCCTACACTTAAGAGTACGCATTAAGGCTTACTCGCACCTACTTACTCGTTAGATTTTCCGTACGATTATTTAGCAAAAGCTCGATCGATCTTGTGTTTTCTTGAAAACATGTTTCATCACATCTAAGTTCCCCTTAGCCGTCCATCTGCTAGCTCTGTTGCGGTTGGATGCGCACGTATTAATTACATTTATATTTTTTTTTCTCTGTGTCAAGTAGATCTCTTCAATCAATACAGGACACTATTTCATGCCATTGCATTTGCATGCCACTTGGCATCCCGTTAA
Source organism: Stipa capillata (assembly GCA_019208055.1). Classification (NCBI taxonomy): domain Eukaryota; kingdom Viridiplantae; phylum Streptophyta; class Magnoliopsida; order Poales; family Poaceae; genus Stipa; species Stipa capillata. The sequence continues at coordinate 168,350 of JAGXJF010002152.1, read as the reverse complement.
TGTCCTCCACATACTATTCTCTTGCCACATGTACCATTTCTTCGCTCAGAACGCTTATAAATTGAGCCATCGAGATGTATGACAAAGCACAAAGAAAGCAAAGTTCATAAAAGAAAAGCACAGATCGATCTAGAGTGAGAGAGATGGAAAGAAACCAAGCAGACGACCAAGGCAACGAGGCAGGCGAAGGTAAAACTAGATAAAGGAATTTCTCTAAAAAAAGGACAATCTCTCTATGGTTTTGTATGGTCTACCTTTTTTTGAAATCACTATTTCGCTCACTTCCATGAAAAATATTTCACAGACGAACGGATCTATTGCTAGCTCCGTTCCCGCACAATTTAAATTTAGTCGTTCCCACGCAGTTTAAACTTACCGGCCCACTGCTTTCAGTATGTCGGGGATGTCTAGATGAAAGATCAAAAACATCCTAGAACAAAACTTGTCGTTTTGGTTGAATTTTTTCATAATTCATTTGAAACTCCAAAATTATAGTTGAAAGTCCAAATTCCTCGATTGATTTCTTTTAAAATAAATAGTCAAAGTGAATATGGTGTCATGTAGGTTATGTATAATTTAGTTTTGAAAATTGCTAACAAGTACTCAAATGTTTTTTTTACGTAAAAAGCACTCGTATTTTTCATCCATCTGATTTTCCTGTTATAAGATAAGAGGAGGAGGGTGGAGATTTATTAGATCGAGACCTGAGGCCTAAGATTTTGAGTACTTGATATCATAAAAACACTCAATTAAGTAACCCCATTAGTTTTTCTAAAATCTAAGGGCTTAGAGCCCCAACTCCAAATTTTCAATCAAAAGGATAAGTCAAATTTAATTTCACGTAATTGGATTTCTAACTTTTCCCCTTCAAATGCCAGTATGATAAGGTCAAAGCCAGGGACGATGTGGAAATAAAGGGGTTCTTTCACCCTTTTTAATGTGCTATAACTCGGAAGTTATTACAAAAATATCTTTGTTCTTCTTTTGTTGGATCTGACCCCTTCTCAACCTGGTGAGATCATCTAAACAACGTGATGTGTAAATAAAAATCAAAACATCCAAATTTCCAGTGGCATATGCAAATCCATGTTTTTAGCTCACGAGAGGCCACGCATGCATGCACGCATCAACGTGACGCGCGCGTATGCGGCGCATGCAGGCAGGACGACGTCGACGACGTTCCCGACGAAGAACGTGACGCGCATCATGCGGCACGCCCTGCGGCATTACCCTCGCTCCAGGATCAACGGGGACGCCAGGGACGCCGTGAGCCGGTGCGCCGCGGAGTTCGCCTCCGTGGTCACCGCGGTGGCCGCGGGAGTGTGCCAGGAGCAGAAGAAGGTGACCCTGAACGGCGACGACCTCATCACCGCCATGCGGCGCATCGGCTACGGCCACTACGCCGCGCCCCTCGCCGAGTACCTCCGCCTCTACCGCGAGTTCGAGGGCACCGTGGGACGCGGCCGGCAGCCATCTGGGCAGCGACTCGCCGCGGTGCTCCGGTTGGGCGCGCAGCAGGCGCCGGCGGGCGCTGCGGGCACGCTGGAGATGCTGCCACCACCGCCGCCACCGCCGCCGTCAGGCTTTGCACTGGGTGATCAGCCGCCGCGCAACGTCACGGAGCTGCGTCTCTACTCAGCGCCCGCGGCCGCAGTGGCGACGGCGGAGATGCTGCCACCTCCATCACGGTCAAGGTTTGCGTTCGGTCAGCTGCCATGTGATGTCACGGAGCTAGGTCTGCACACCGACGTGTACGCGGTGTGGTCCGGAGCTACAGCGGCGAGCACCTCCCAGATGCCACCTGCCCGTGATGACGACGACGAGTGAAGGAACTCCGGCCTGGCGATGGATGGGAAATTCAGTGATGTCGTTGTAAACCTGGCAGAATTGTTGCACAACCAACTGTTAGTGACGACAAGAATAAATGGTTTTTTCTTGTCATCAGCCGTGTGTTTTTTGTTTTTTCTTTGAAAATAGTGCGCCGCGAGCAATCCGTGTCACCAAAAAAAATTCACACAAATTAGCTAAATACCCACGTGTTACTATAAAAATGATAAAAATAGATCCAATCACGTGACCCATCAATCTCTTTATAAACTTATAACCATAAAAACTGATTTTGAGTTAGAAAATTAAAGCAACTTACAAATAATATAACTATAAAAGTAATCATATGATATATTTTGCAAACTCTATAATGAGATTGTGAAAATCGTGAAGAGACAACCCATTAGTCAAGATACCTTTGGTGGAGGGGAGGTGAGATGGTAGACGGACCATTACTACCAACTAAAATATTTATAGGAGTAAAGATATGTCATGACAAGAATAAACATATATTAACATTAAAGATTGTATTATTTTTTTATATAGTTTTACTTTAGAAATAAGAAAAGAAAAAGAAATGTAGAAAGTGAGAGATACAGAATTGGGACACCCTCCATGGTAGTTTGAGGGGCCTGTAGTACAATGCATGGTAGAGATGACTGTCATCTTTCGTATTCATCCAAATCATTAAGAGATAGCTTAATGACACCTTATCTCTTACATTTAATATTGTTGTCTCTTTTATCCCTTGACTAGGAGCCACCTCGAAGAAAGAAATTCGGTCTTCTCTCATCTCTCTCTTCTCTTCCGAATCAGTAAATATATTTGTCAGCACCCACCAAAGAAAGGCCGGCGAAGAGATCAACCCATTGACATGCATGTTCTGATTCATGGCGTTCATGGTTTGCTTCTTTTAAGATGGACACAATTTTACCACAAGGATGCGACATATCTCTTCTGTGTTTATGTTAGCTATGGGATAACTTTAAACTTTTTTCTATAGATTATACCAAAAACAGATAACTAAATAATAAAATATGTAAAAACGGTCCAACCAAACATGATTATAGTCCACCCTAATGCCAAAACAAATCTAAATCAATGTAGTATACAATTGCCTATTAAAATAATTAATCATCTCTAAATGTCTATTTTGGGTGGAATATCTCCAACAATTGCCCACGTAAATTCTTTAGGAGTGTATATTTCTAAGTTGACTGAAAAAATAGTTATTTTTAAGTCAATAATCTTCAATATTGATTCTTTATCCAACGGTTAATTGGGTAGTTACACTTTTTTGAAACTGGGTGCAACTTAAGTCTAGAGATATGCAACTAGATAGTTACACATTTATAGATTTAAAGTTGTAAAATATTTTATATAACTATAGGTTTAATAATGCTAATTTGATCAAGTGAGAAATAACAATTTCTTTGCCTGCGTTTCTTTAATTTTGGAGGCTTGAGGCCACACATTTTCATTTGACTCCCGATCATTTCTGAATTTTGTTGCCTCACATGTGACTTGCCATCGGAAATGAAGGGATCAACAAAGCACCTAAATTTAGGACTCGATGGTACGTTACATTCACATTTATGATTTATCTTCTTTTTTTCGATTAACGTTTACGTCGACCATCCATAGAAGGTGATGGCCACTCTCCTAAACTGACACGTGTCATAAGACCTGAAACAGCACAACACAAAACAAAAGATATTACTACTGTAGATAGCTATAAGCAGCCACCTCCTAGCTAGCTAGTTAAGCTACCTGCCTATTTAGCACACACCCATCTCAGAACAGAAGCACGGCACCTACACTACACTCCGTCATCCCCAAAGCCCTAAAACCAAGCGCACCTTGGCCATGGAGCCCGCCGTTCCCAACGGAGCCGCAGCAGCAGCCGAGCCGCCGCCGCCGGCGGTGCGGGAGCAGGACCGGCTGATGCCGATCGCGAACGTAATCCGCATCATGCGCCGGGTGCTCCCTCCCCACGCCAAGATCTCGGACGACGCCAAAGAGCTGATCCAGGAGTGCGTGTCCGAGTTCATCAGCTTCGTCACCGGCGAGGCCAACGAGCGATGCCACGGCGAGCACCGCAAGACCGTCACCGCCGAGGACGTGGTCTGGGCCATGGACCGCCTCGGCTTCGACGACTACGTCCTACCCCTCAGCGTCTACCTGCAGCGCATGCGCGAGTGCGAGGGCGGAGGCGGCGGCGGCGACCGTGCCGTGCCGAGGGCGCCGCCACGCGCGGCCCCGCGGCCCGTGTGGACGCCGCCCGCGCCCGGCCACGGAGTGCAGGTGCAGGTGCAGCAGGCCGTGTACGCGCCCCCAGCTCCGGCGCAGGCGTACGCCGCCGTAGCCATGCCGCCGGTGCCCGCCAACGCGCCGCCGCACGTCATCGGCCAGTACGGGGTGTTCGGTTGCCAGCTCCCCGTGGATGCTCCCTATTACGGGGAAAACGGGGCGTACGGCGTAGGTGGCGGCCGCGGAGGCTGCGCCGACGAGTCAAGCTCCTCATCGACCCGCGCGCCGGCGCCGGCGGTGGGCACTGGCTCCCAGTAGCAGAAACCGTGTAAACGTGTCGATCTAATAAGATGCAGTAGGCAGTGCACTCGCTACTTAATCTGCCATTATTGTAGTCTTGCTGCAGCAGTTCTCGATTAACTCTGCGGTGATCACCTAATTAAATTTGCTCGCTTGCTCTGAATCAGTCTAATGATCAGCCTCTGCTCCATCATCCATGTTTACAACTTTGCATTGAGAAAGAGCGCACGCGATGCTTATCTTGTTGATCTGATCGAATTCTGATCGATGAATCACCTAGTATTAATTACGTGCGTTTCATGTTCATGACGACCGGTCAAGTGCATGCATATGCAATTCTGCATGCTCCCTGAGCAAAGCAAGGCAAAAGCTGGAGCACGACGTCTGCGTGTGTCGGTTAGCTAAGCGGCCTTGAATGAGTTTGGAGCTATATACACATATATATAAATGTACGTACAGACTCCGAAGCCTTGACCGGCGGTGACATGTCGTGGTAGCTGGAACTGATCCAAGTACTGCAGTGAGAAGGTAAGTGTGGAAGGGCATTGTCGATCGATCGCCTCGCGCGTCGTGATCGAGATGACGAAGGCCGACGTACCTGGCATTGCATGCGCAAACTGCCCCGGTGAACGAGGAGATAGCGCGATGCAAGCTGACGAGGATGGCCTTCGCTCCCCAAAGCTAAGTCAACCTTCTTCTCCGGCTGGAAAGGTAGCCCTGCTGGTTGTGCGATGCAAAATTTGACGCATGTCTGATGTCTGATGGCTGATGGCCTCCTAACAATGGTGCTCCCTACAAGGAAAAAATTTAAGTCCGTTTTACAAACTTCCAAACACACATACCAAGTATCGCGTTTGTCCGGATAATACCATGGTACTGACACAATACTTGGCCATGCTAATGCACCCTTTTCCATTTTGACCAATTGTGAACATACTCCACCTTGTTATTTGTACAACTCAGCATTGTTGGTTTTAGCGTAATTGTATCAATAAACATAAGTATAAGTATACGACGTGCTTCATTTGCAGCATTTGGACATTATCCTTTAGCCGTATTCCTTCGTAAGCTACATGCATTAAATATGTGTTTATATATAATTTTTCGAATGGTTTGTATTCCAACTCTATTCAAACAAACTATTTAATACGTTTTGTGAGAAAATAGTCATAATTTCTTTTTCAGTTGCACGATAAGAGCTGTATCAAGATTAAGATACGGTATCTCTTTCTTTCCTCCTTAATTAGACCTCTATATTGGCACATTGCTTAGATAACATGTTTAAAATACAGTACATGGTAAAGCACCAAAACTGTCTTTAAAGACTCGGTATTTGGATAATAGATCACACATCTACTTTCTCAACTAAGAGACTATTACTTGCATACAAACTCAAAACTCGCGCATGAGCAGTGTGCTACTTTTTCCATTTCTAAAGCTGAGGTGGCACTTCTAATGCTGGACTGTTGGTACCACACAATGGAGAAGGCACTAGGAAAAAAAATACCTGGTATCGGTTAATACGGGCCAGTTCTAACCCCAGAGAGAGAGAGAGATGTGATATATTATTTGGGAGAGAAAACATCCGCTAAACACTAGAGAGCAAAGCAAACATTATGGACTATATATGTGATGTGCCATTTCCTAGCGCCGGTTGAATTAATAGCCATATTGCTCAAGCTCGACTCCATACTTGCTAAAAAGAATGCTCAGGTCCATGCATGATAGGGAATCAACTAATATGCATGAAGCCTATCTACTTGAACAAAGATTTGGACACGAACTTGCACAACATAGACATTAATAGTTAGCTTGATTCAAGTACTCCCTTGGTCCAGATACATAGAACATATTTTTGATTGATTAAAATAAGATTTTGACCAATAATTACTTTATCAATATATAATTTATGTGATATAGAATCACAATCACAAGTAAGTACTTTTGAATACGAATCTAATACCATTAATTTTATGTCACATTATTACGAAATTAGTCCCCCTAGGCGTGATGCCATGAGCCAATCTCCTGAAGTGCGCAGACAATTAGATCTACTGAGATAAACATATATGATCAAGAACGCCGAAGACACGAGTTTATTTACAAGATTCAGCCAAAGCCTACATCCTAGGAGCCCTTATGCCGATGTTCCGTCCCACATATTATTGATCATATGCCGATCTCGACGATTTCGAGGTACCCATGATATGACCGTCCGTCGTTACGGTCTGACCTCTCCTGTCGAAGGTCTGACCAGCCCACGGCAAGGTCTAATTGGCCCTCTAGCAAGGTATGACTGAATCCCACACCGAAAGTTGTCTGTGGCTCAGGCTACAACGTGTGGTGCTCCCTTCCTTATATAGGAGGTCTAGGATACAAGAGTTCTAACTCAAACTCTCTCTACCCTCCACACACCTTATAGCACCCTATTATATTACTATAACTTCTCTAAGTCCAAGTCGTAGCCTACACTTACATATATTCGATACAAACTTAACAATTCCAATTGAGTAATTGTTGGTTGAAACTTTATCTTAACCAATTAAAATATGATCTGTATATGTGAACAAAGGAAGTATTATGCAACATACGAAGCAGTATGTAGCTAGACGGAGATTAGGATCCTCTGCTGCAATGTAGAAAAACAATTCACCATTTTTGTTGCTTTAGCAACAATCATCTGAGTTCGTATTCTTCGGCTACGTATAGTGTCTTGTGGCATATTCCACTAGCTCCTAATCTGGGCCGCTTGGTTTTGATCGGGCGGTGGAGAACTGCTCATAGTGGCAAAAACCCAGCGCTAATCTGTGCTGAACCAGCCATTGGCCTTTCAGCTCCTCCATATCCTCTACAGTCGATATTAAAAATAACACATACAATACGTTAAAAATCATCGTATTTCCTGATATTTTTTTCTGAATTTTCTTAAATTATCTATGATATTTGTATTTTCTCCCTTTTATTTTTTTATATTTTGAAATATATTATTTTTCTATTTTTCTGAAAAATTCTGATTTTCAAAAATATTTAAGGCTTCATAAAAATATCTAGTTTTTTCTTTATTTTTTCTGATTTTTCTTAATTTAATTATATTTTATCGACTTTTTGTGTTGACTAGACTGCCACGTGTACAAAGTAACTGTCACATCATCAGTAAAATCACTTTGAGTGAGGTGAGGGATCAAATCTATCTAGGTTTAAAAATTAGTCAACTTTTCAGATTTTAGAGTTGAGAAACCAAAATTAGATTCGACGGAGAGTCGATAGACTAAAAATTTACTTTTTCCTTATCGACAGTAACGTTGCCTGAGGCAAACGCCTCCTGAGAATTACTAGCCGAAGATACTTAACGAACAACATGCTAGAGACTCTAGATCTTGTTTGGGCGAGATGATTGTTGACGATAACGGTAGCAAGAAGCAGGGTCTCAATCAATGATCTCCTGTGCGGAGTGCGGGTACTTTTCGGGTACGGCAAACAGATGGGGCGGAAATTGTCCGCTCCTTTTTCAGTTTTCACCCCTATGCCCAAGCGTCCAACTCCTCATATCGGCACGTGCCACCCGACGTAACACTAGTTCCTTGAGAAAGCACAACGCGAGCACACGTAGAACTTGTATCAGACCGATCTAGACGAGAGGGCTGTAGATCCGGGAAGTCAGTCACTAAACTGTTCAGTGCATTCATAGTTCAGACATGGCGATGGCCCCTATCCGTTGGTTGGTCCCTGAAGCCTAGATGAGATTAGATGACAATGCAACCGGCCTAAAAAAGTACAGCTCCAGCGATGCCCCACATTCCTGCAGTCAAAAAACACCACCACCTGCTCGCGCGTTGCCCCCCCTCCCCGACCGTTACGTTCAAACGCGCCAATCCGACCGTTCCCCCCATTTATATTAAAAAACAGTACACTTCCACCACCCACCTGCACGCACTCTGTCGTGTTCGCGCTCGCGCTCGCTTTCGCCCCCCAAACTTACTTGCCACTTCAATAATCCCACCTCGGTACCGCACCAAAATCACGCGCCCCTTATATCTCATGATCTCCCCTTTCTACTCGTCCCATCACCACCAATGTCTGCCCTCCGCGTCGTCGTCCTGTTGCTGACGGCCGCTTCGGCGGCTTCTGCGGCCGCGGCGGCGGAGAACGTGATCATCGACTCCACCACGCTGTCCTTCTCCGACCTCACGCTGCTCGGCGATTCCTTCCTCCGCAACGGCTCCGTCGGGCTCACGCGCGACACCGGCGGCGTCCCCTCCTCCAGCGCCGGCACCGTCCTTTGCAGCCGCGCCGTCGCCTTCTTCTCCCCCCTGGGCACCGCCGCCGCCTCGTTCGCCGCCAAGTTCTCCTTCGTCATGGCCACCCAGAACGCAGGCTCCGCCGGCGGCGACGGCATCGCCTTCTTCCTCTCCCCCGACCGCGCCACCCTCGGCGCCACCGGCGGCTACCTCGGCCTCTTCAACTCCTCCTCCACCACCAAGAGTAACTCCTCCGCCATCGTTGCCGTGGAGTTCGACACCATGGCCAACCCGGAGTTCGGCGACCCCAGCGGCAACCACGTCGGGCTCGACCTCGGCTCGCCGGTCTCTGTAACCGCCGTCGACCTTGCCGCCTCCGGGATCGTCCTCAACAGCGGCAACCTCACCACGGCCTGGATCGACTACCACGGCGCGGACCACCTGCTCGAGGTCTCCCTCAGCCACTCTCCCGCCGCCAAGCCCAAGCGGCCGGTCCTCTCCGTCGCCGTCGACCTCTCGCCGTACCTCGGGGCGGCGACCATGTACGTCGGCTTCTCGGCCTCCACGGAGGGGAGCACCCAGCAGCACACCATCAAGGAATGGACCTTCCAGACCTTCGGCTTCCCGTCGCCGGCGGCCAACAACGGCACAACCAGCAACAACGTGTCAGAGCAGGCGGCGGTGCCCGGCGGCGAGGCGACGAGCAGCAAGAAGAAGAGGCTGGGGCTCGCCGTCAGCATCCTCGGCCCCGTCGCGCTCGCCGCCGCGTTCGTCTTCTTCGCATGGGTGTCGGTGAAGAAGCTGGTGGAGCTCACCTCGAGGAAAGACGCAGCCTTCCCGCCGGAGCTGCTCAAGGGGCCGAGGAAGTTCAGCTACAAGGAGCTGAGCGCGGCGACGAGGGGGTTCCACGCGAGCAGGGTCGTCGGCAGGGGCGCGTTCGGCACGGTTTACAAGGCCGCCGGCGTGCCTGCCGGCGGCGCGGCGGTCACCGCCACCACCTACGCCGTGAAGCGGTCGACGCAGGCGCACCAGAGCCGGAGCGAGTTCGTCGCCGAGCTCTCCGTCATCGCCTGCCTGCGCCACAAGAACCTTGTGCAGCTCGAGGGGTGGTGCGACGAGAAAGGGGAGCTGCTGCTGGTGTACGAGTACATGCCCAACGGCAGCCTGGACAAGGCGCTCTACGGCGAGCCGTGCTCCCTGTCGTGGCCGGAGCGCTACAACGTCGCCGCCGGCATCGCCTCCGTGCTGTCCTACCTCCACCAGGAGTGCGAGCAGCGGGTGATCCACCGGGACATCAAGACCAGCAACATCCTCCTCGACGGCAACCTCAGCCCCCGGCTCGGCGACTTCGGCCTCGCCAGGCTCATGGACCACAACAAGAGCCCCGTCTCCACGCTCACCGCGGGCACAATGGGGTACCTGGCGCCGGAGTACCTGCAGTCCGGCAAGGCCACCGAGCAGACCGATGTGTTCAGCTACGGCGTGGTGGTGCTCGAGGTGTGCTGCGGGAGGCGCCCCATCGACGCCGCCGGTGATGGGAGCAGCAAGAACGTGAACCTGGTGGACTGGGCGTGGCGGCTGCACGGCGAGGACAGGCTCATCGAGGCAGCCGACGCGCGGCTGCGCGGCGAGTTCGACCGGGAGGAGATGCTCCGGCTGTTGCTCGTCGGGCTCAGCTGCGCCAACCCCGACTGCGAGGAGCGGCCGGCGATGCGGCGGGTGGTGCAGATACTCAGCGGCGAGGCCGACCCAGTGCCTGTGCCACGGAAGAAGCCGCTGCTCGTGTTCAGCTCCAGCGCGTCCATGAAGCTGCAGGAGATGGCCTTCTCCTGCGGCGACGAGGTCCGGGGCGGATATCCGGCCGCCGCCAAGCCGGGGTCGCCGAGGTCGCCAAGGTCGGAGGGAGCCGACATAGAACGCTGATCCAAGAAAAGCGATGATGTTACTTACAGTGTGATTCTTGTACACGTTTGTTGTTGTGATGTGCTCATAAGGGGAATATAGGTAATAATCCCCAATGCTGTATGATTGTTGGAATGCTAATACATCTGTCACGTTTTCTCAATTTCAGCAGATCTCATACATCTTGGCTGGAAAAATTGTTGGCACCCGTAGCTCCCGAATGAAACTCAAAATCTGCCCAATTTCAGGAATTGACTTGCGCATGCATAAAAGACTTGCGCATAATTGCGTCAAGTATCCGAAGTTTTAATACATTCCACTTCGTTTTGTCCATGAGGGAGTTTTAGGATGCTATATGATCTTTGCGATGTGTTCCATACTTCCATTCGATTTTACTTTTAGCTTTGGCGATGGACACGACCAGGCCAGTGCGCACCATCAGGCACGCCCACGAGGCCTTGTAAACAAACAAGGATTGAGAGTTTGCGTTATCCCGTGCTTAGAACAGCAGGCCTTGGTCATGTATATATATACTCAGCAATGGTTACAAGATAAGATTACAAGCAGCCGTGGCTGTTACGATCACACAGATTGATTACGACGGATTTTATCTATACAACGAGATAACGTACGCGTTAGGTAACAGCAGATGTGTGGATTACGTTGCTTAACAGCCCCCCGCGATCGAAGCTGGTGGCCACCATGTTGAGATCGTATTTGAGCCTGTCGAAGGGCTCCCTCGGCAAGGCCTTTGTAAAGATATCGGCAAGCTGGTTGGCAGAGGAGATAAACCGAACTTGAAGAGCACCAGACGCCACCTTTTCTCGCACGAAGTGGAAATCGATCTCGATGTGTTTTATCCTCGCATGGAACACCGGGTTTACTGTGAGGAATGTAACCCCAAGGTTGTCACACCATAGAGTGGGAGCTTTAGCCTGGAAAACACGCGGCTCCTTTAACACGGACTGCACCCACATGAGTTCAGCTATCGCATTGGCAATGGCTTTATACTCCGCCTCAGTGCTGGAACGAGAGACCGTAGGTTGCTTGCGGGCACTCCACGAAACCAGATTAGGGCCAAGGAAGACGGCGTAGCCTCCGGTTGAAGACGCTGAGCTTAGTTGACGCTGATTTCTGAACCAGCAATCCCAGCATGAGAGTGCCTTGAATGTACCATAGAACACGTTTGACGGCTGCCCAATGTACATCAGTGGGTTGTTGTAGGAATTGGCAAAGTTTGTTGACTGAGAAGGCAATATCAGGCCGTGTTAAACAAAGATATTGGAGTGCTCCTACTGTGCTACGGTACCTGACAACATCATTCGCTGGAAGTGGTGTACCAGAAGTCTTGCTCAATTTCTCAGTACTTGACATCGGAGTTGTGATGGGCTTGCACGTATGCATGTTGACTTGTTGGAGTAGATCAGCAACGTACTTCGTTTGAATGAGAACCAGTCCATTGATGTGCTGCCGAACCTCCACGCCAAGGAAGTAGCTGAGTTCCCCAAGATCCTTGACAGCGAAGGCATCACGAAGTTACTGATCAGCTTGTCCATGGCCTGAGAGCAAGAGCTTGCAATGATGATGTTGTCGACGTAGATAATCATGTAGATGGTCACCTTCCCTCGATGCAACACAAACAGGGATGTGTCGGCAGTGGAACGAACGAACCCCAAGTCTTGAAGCTTCTGGCTGAGAGTAGAATACCAAGCTCGGGGAGCCTGCTTCAACCCGTACAATGACTTGTGAAGTTTACAAACAAAGTGAGGGCGATCCGGATCAACATATCCAGGCGGCTGCTGCATGTATACTTCTTCTTGAATCTCCCCGTGCAAGAAGGCGTTCTGGATATCAACTTGGCGTAAACTCCAGGAGTGTGAGACAGCAAGGGAGAGAACAAGTCATACCGTCGCAGGCTTGACGACTGGGCTGAATGTGTCACCATAATCCACGCCATAGCACTGAGTGAAACCTTTAGCGATGAGACAAGCTTTATATCGATCAATGGTACCATCAGGTTTTTGCTTCACTTTGTAAATCCACTTGCAACCAATGACATGCTGGCCGGAACAAGGAGGAACATAGTGTCAGCGAGTGATTTCATGCACTGAAAATATTCAGCCATTGTCATCTCATCCTTCTAGGTAGTTGCAAGTTGCACACGGAGCTGGACGATGTGTGCCTTCGAACGCGATGCAAACATGCGTTCAAGGGTGCTCCAAGCTTGCTCAGCCGTCGGTAGAAACAGGACGTGCCCGAGCAGTCTCGGCGTCAGCGAAGCGAGGATGGCGCTGAGTACAGGTTGATCTTGCCGGAACCACGACGTATACTCGGGGTTGACCACTTGGGTGGAGCTGCCTTCAACGGTTGTGATCATCTTCACAGGAGCAGGGTGCGACCCGTCAACAAAGCCCATAAGGTCATGACTGTGTAGAGCGGGAATGAACTGCGCCCGCTAGAGGAGATAATTCTCCTGATCAAGCTTGACGGTAATGAAACTGGTGAGAGACGGCATGGCGGAGTTTGTGGTGAAGTTGGTCATGGCGAAGGCAGTATATGGGAAATAGCAGATGGGTTTTGGGATCTCGGCTCTGATACCATGTAAACAAACAAGGATCGAGAGTTTGCGTTATGCCGTGCTTAGAACAGCAGGCCTTGGTCATGTATATATACTCAGCAATGGTTACAAGGTAAGATTACAAGCAGCCGTGGCTGTTACGATCATACAGATTGATTACAACGGATTTTATCTATACAACGAGATAACGTACGCGTTAGGTAACAGCAAATGTGTGGATGACGTTGCTTAACAGGCCTCGCATCAATCTCGCCGGTAACGAAGCATATCCAAGCTCGCTTGCTGCAAAGCGATGGGAAATCTTAGTTGCCATGCGTGCTGTTTTTCAGAGTGAACGCGACAAAAGACTGTCTCTATCAGAATAGTTTCTCTGGAAAATTTCGAAACCGAATAAAGCAATTTTAGCTTTTCAACTATGTTCACAATTTCCTATATATGTGATTTACTTTTGATATCCAAAAAAAGAAAAAAAAACCCTAATATAAACAAAGAATATTTTGAACCGTGTGTATCTTACCGTGCTAAGACTACGAGACTGAAGTATCTATTATATATTAAAAGTGCATGACGGGTTAACTAGAGAAAGATTTATATGCTAGACAATCGCAGCAAAAAGCAAAACATCCGGCCATCAATCTAATGGACTCTCGTTTTATTAGTAGATAACAACCGTTAGATCTTCATTATTATACCTAAATAGATCACAAACCGATAGATCTTCATAACTATACCTAATTGATCACAACCGATATATCATCATAGATTAAAGACGTTCTCATCCAATTGCGTGGGACATTGAGCTAGTTATCTAGAAAAATAAGAAAATCCTCCAAAGTTCATAAAAGCTTTCATATTTCTGTAAGTGAAAAGAAAAGAATGTCACAGTGTAAGCCATTTTGTTGGTATGATTTTCATTTGCCTCCCCAACTGTTTCGGAGTGTAGAATGAAGGAATTATACATCAATGAACTGACCGAACCGACTCTTACATAATTATTTTGTGAAATCAATCCCTACAATTTAAAGCAGGTCTGCTGCATCAATCAACTGCAGCCTTTAATTATTTACTCTTGTTAGAGGGCGACTGATATATTCACCCGGACACGCACGCAAAAAAAGGATCAAATTAACCGGCAAGGTAACCAAGGACAAGAAACGACTTGACAACACGATCGAACAAAGTTGGCAAAGCTTGATGGGATCACTGCCCCTCCACGTCGCACTTCTGATCAGACGTCGCCGACGGAGCGCAGCACGGGCAGCAAGGGCGCTTGCTCCTCGCCGCCTTTTTCCTGCGCTCCTCCGCCTCGCCCTCCGGTGACGCTCTCGTCACCACATCCGCCGGCACCGGGCACCAGTTGAGTCTGGCGAGGTTACGCATGCAGCTCACCCTTTTCATGAAGAAGACGCATATCTCCGTCATCCCCCTGCAACAAAAAACATGGATGTGTCATCTTAATTACAAGTTACATGCATGCATGCTCGATAGAAGCATATATACATATATCGGGATGTGCATGTGTAGTACGTACTCTCCTATGTAGATGACGCAGACGAAGGAGACGCAGGTGATGACGATGATGTAGACGCAGGAAGACATGTAGCGGGTGGTACCGGCGATGTAGGCGCCGACGAGGCTGGCGAGGTCGACGAAGGTGGTGAGCATGAGCGCCATCACCTTGGCCTCCGTGTGGTAGAACCGCTCGCTCATGAGCAGCACCATGATCACCAGCGACGTCACGAACGCCGTCGCGTTGAAGTAGTAGAAGGTCAGGTACCTGCCATGGTGCAGGTCGCGCAGCACCGGGTCGCCGGCGTGGGCACCCTCCTGCCAGAACCCGCCTGGAGGGTTCAGCCCGGCCTGGTACGTCACCGACGCCGCCACCGTCGCCACCACCATCAGCCACCCGCGCATCTCCCTGAACCACTTCTTCCGCTGCGCGACCGGGTCGTCCTTCTGCTCCTCCTGGAGGACCAGGAAGCCCTGGAACGGCGCCATGCCCATCATCATCTCCGAGCCGGCAGCGGCAGCGCCGGCGCCGTCCCTCTGCTGCTGCTGGATAGGCGCGATGAGCACCGGGATGCCGCGCTTCCCGGTGGCCACCGCTGGCGCCGTGTCTCCCGGGGCCGTGTCGATGACGGGGACGGTTCGGCCTTCCCGTGCTTGATCATGCTGGCCGGACATTCTTGGTCGCGCGCTGGGTTTATGACACTTCTAAATATCTGGACATGTTAAAAAATATATATATATACATATATATATACTGGGTCAATTTGTGCCTTCCTCTTGATTGATGTTCGTGTGAGCATCGTCGATCTGCAACGCGAGCAAGCAAGCTTTCTCTCGATTATTCTTTAATGAAGACGACGAAAGAGTGCGTGGATATATGCGCATCCCTACACCAGGGACAAGGAAGGAATTTACAACTGTTAGTGACAAAGAATTTTACCATGTCAGTGTCATGTGTACCATATGCCGGCTATTCGGGGAAACGAGAATCAAATAGATGTATTTTCTTTTTTCCGAATGCGCGACGGGGGCACTGCTCAATTTACTAGAAGAAATGAATTTGACGATAATTACAACACTAAAAGAAGGAAAAAGAACAGAAGATGACCAAAAGGAAGAGCAAAAGAAACCGGATACATCAGCCCTGATCATCATGCACCAGTCTCTCAGAGGTAAGACACCAGCAACCATATCTTCCCTAATAAGAAATACCACCGCCTGCACATTGCCGTATTGATTAGAATCAATTCTTTGCATGGTGATTTTAGCCTCTGGACCATATGTAAGTACGACATCGAGTGACAAATACACTAAATGCAAATCAATAGAACTAAAAGATTAATAGAATGTCAAATTTTAAAAATTTCCCTTCTTTTGCAAAACTATTTGATTATTTTCCCTTCGTCTATAAATGTATGTGGCGCACAATTTTTAAAATTTATTTTTGATTAAAAATTTATTCAATAATATGATGAAAGATTGATATCATTAGTATTAAAAAGCTCTTTCTAATAATATTAATTTTATATTATATAATTTATATATTATTGAATAAATTTATGATCAAAGATAAAATTTGAAAAACGTGCACGTCGTACATTTGTGGATGGAGAGACCAATTTGTGTCCGTATCGCATTTTACGTAAACACGGAATCCGCCTCCACCCGGCCGTTCTACGACACCGTCTCCGTCCGCCGCACCGCCACTTCGCTTCCCTCCTCTTCCCGCCGCACCACCAATGGCCTCGCGGTTCCGACTCCGGCTCGGCGGCCCAGACCCCGTCCCCGGCGAGGCGAAGGGGGGAGACGGAGAAGCGACGACGCCGGAGCCGCGGCGAGAGGTGACGGACCTGGGCGGCGGGAGCGAGGTGGTGCACGTCCCGCGGTTCGTGGCGCGGGAGGCGGCGTGGGAGCTGTTCGACTACCTCGACAAGCGTATCCCGTGGGCGCGCCCCACCATCCGCGTCTTCGGCCGCTCCTCCGTCCAGGTCGCCGCCCTCTCGTTACCCAATCATTTCTTGCAACGCCTCGTTCGGTTAAGCTCTGGGGTTTCTTGGCGCTTAGTAACACCGTATTTTGATTCTTGTGCCCAAAATTGGTAGCTCTGGTGCTGTTTGGGCGAAATCAAGTGCTAATCTTGTAAGAAATTTGGAGGAAAAATCAGATCTTGCGTAATTGCGTTGGTGGGTCGGAATGATATCATCAGTATGGTTCAGCATTGGTCCATGCTTTGGGTAATGATTAGTAAATATGTGTTGTTTGCGGTAGCGAGACCGATTATGTAAGGCCATCGAGGTTGTTGCCATGTTATTTGATTGTGTCTTTGCGGTTTGGTACTTAGAAAATTATTCCAGATGTTTCTATGTAGACCGATTGCAATTCTTGTAAACTGGAGGGATACTGAAAGGAGAATTAGACTATGGGCAATTGGCGCAGCAAAGCACAGTCGGCAGAAATTATCAGGAAATGGCATCATGCAAGTAATCCATTGTCAGATTTTTGTTCGTCATATCTACGGTTGGTCTATGAAGAATTGGTGGTTTGTTTAGTTTTGACAGCCAACAAGAAGTGTAGGATGGCCATCTAATTTGCTAGCTGGAATGCAACTTATGGGCACTGATACTAAATCTCTGTCGTGCAACATTGTTTAACTAGTATAGGTGGCTTGGTGCCACTGTAACAAAGTTGCGGATTTGCTATGCGCCTATTGCTACTAGCACCAGAAGCTATGTAATGCTATTCTCTTCCATTGACAAGAGTAACATCGATAATTTACTTGGACATTTCAACAAACAAGTGGAAAGACTAAATAGCCCTTGTGAAGCTTCTAATGTAAGTATCTAATCCTTTTACTATTCCGCAGCCTAGAGATACGTGCTATGTGGCAGATGAAGGACTAACGGATTTGAAATATAGTGGTCATCAGCCTCACACACATTCTTGGGATGAATTCCCCGTTCTCAAGGATATCTTGAAATCGGTAAGAGCTGTGGAAAGGTGATTATTTGCATTCTAGTGTAATCGGCAGAAACTACCTGGAATTAATATCTGAAAAATATCCAGTGGAAAATATCAGGATCCAGCCTTTATATTGATTTGCTGATTCGTGTATGTTAGGTCCATGAAGCCCTCCCGGGGAGCCATTTTAACAGCTTGCTCCTGAACAGATACAAGACTGGTTCAGACTACGTTTCATGGCATGCCGATGATGAGCCACTCTACGGACCTACCCCGGAGATAGCGTCCGTCACATTTGGATGCGAGCGCGAGTTCTTACTGAGAAAGAAGCCTACCAAATCACAAGGTATGCTGCACAATAACTAAGAGAAATAAGTCGGCAGTAGATTTTGGAGTCTAAACTAAATTGATTCATGTTAATCATCTACCAGCTGCTACTGAATCTGGAGAAGCTGCACGAAAGCGGCTCAAGCTCAGTGCCCCTCGACAGCATTCTTTTCTTCTGAAGCATGGTTCGTTGCTCGTGATGAGAGGCTACACCCAGCGGGACTGGCAGCACTCTGTGCCGAAGCGTGCGAAAGCAACCTCGCCAAGGATCAACCTGACTTTCCGCCGTGTGCTAGCATGAGCAGTGTCTGTGTTGCATGGACGTTCGCCGGTTCAGGGTGTATTGGTCATGTAAATAAATCACATTTAGCTGGGGGACTAGACGTTTGTATCGTATTATACTTATATCAGCTAGTGTGCAAATTTAGCATTTCTTTCTGCAGAGGAATCCAGTGGTGCATCTGTGGGTTGGCTACACACGCATCAAATCTCAAATGGAAGGCCATATACCGTGTGGTGTATATAGGTGTTAGTTTAATCTACGTCGTCCTCAAAAAAGAGTGGTTTGTATGACCAATTTGTTTTTCTGAGCTCCCTAGGCACCAACGAACTTTGCTGCAATAGATTGCTTAAGGTACAGGATTTTATGCAATGCATGGACTCTAATATACAAATTCAATCAAGTTCAAAAATGCATCATGTGGAACTGAAACTCCTACACCAGAGAATACCATTATGCCTGAAACTGATTTCAGCAACTTTAAACAGCACGCCACTAAGCATAATATAGGATTTCGATGTTAACAGTACAAAGCGCGTAAAACCACACAAAAAACTTCAACGTAATCTTTTCTTTATTGAGGAAACTTGAACACGATAGTATGGAGTTCAAAAAAATACCTTATCTCATTCTATATCCAAAATATGTTTCTTCCGAATAGGGGCTCCAGAAATGGGGCGCCCACACTAATTATGCAACCCAAGAGCCATTGTATTATACAACTAGAACATTTCTACATGAGTTTTAACACATA
Source organism: Stipa capillata (assembly GCA_019208055.1). NCBI lineage: Eukaryota > Viridiplantae > Streptophyta > Magnoliopsida > Poales > Poaceae > Stipa > Stipa capillata. Next base: position 149,427 of record JAGXJF010002152.1, on the reverse strand, counting down.
AAACTATTTCCTGCAAAAGAATGCTAACATATATGTTACATAACCTCTGACCATCTCAAGGACACGCACAATGAATTTCCGGGGGCACAATGCCATAGCTAAGTTGACAACAAGTTCTAGCATCTAATAATATTACAAAGCGAATCCTATTCCACTGCTCTTCTATACTAGCCTGTTGCTACTGCAAAGAACATTTTCTACATTACAACTGTCAATTGCAAGGTCAATTAATGAGATATCCACATTCCAGAACGACTGCCTGTGAAATCTGCATTCCTTCGACGAATTGTCAACTGAGAAAGCAAGCCTATGTTCCTTTTACTGTTCGTTTTCTCCAGACGCCCTGCAGATTCAACACAAAATGACAGACGAGAATCATAAATATGAAACTATTAGAAATCCAGTATCAAAGATAGGCTCAGAGCAGTCATGTGCTTACAAGAGTTTCATTGTCAGATTCCTCCTTGCTGCTCAAACTATGGCCATCAGGCTTTTCCTCGTCTTTCAGCTCCACACCTTCCTGGGACGCTTTCTCTGGTTTTGCTTTCTCAACTGAGCTATCTGCTACTTCTTTCTCATTGTGGCCATCTGGGATAATAGAACGGTTGCACACTAAGCTCATTTATGAAGAAATGGCATTCATATTATGGATTTAAACAATGGGTCCATAAAATCAACGCTAAACAACCATACCAGATTTTACGTCTTCCTCAGGATCTGAGTGAGCAAGAGAACGGGATGAATCTGAATCATTAACACCACCTTCACTGGTGGCTTCAACAGACTTGTTACCTCCTGCGGTCTTTCTACGTTTGTTTTTTGGCAGTCCTTTCGATTTTCCTTTCCTCTTTGGAGGTGAGGGCCTACAAAAGATGGATTAGTTAAATGAATTGCACCGAGGTTCTTAAGTCTGATCACGAGATATGGACTTACCTCTTTTTGACTTATGTTGGTTAGGCGGAGCTAGCGTGCTGCTAGTACTTCTTATCTCCTGTGATCTGAAAGGTGTGATTACAAATCAAGCATGTATGGATGACTCTCAAAGAGATCAGTACATTCAAAGGCCTTCAATATAGAAGAGTTGGATCAAGCAGTAAGCAAAGTAAATTATTTGATGTGAGTTATCTTTTGGTTTTGCAAAGGATCCATTGAATGACGAGAGGAATAGCAACATTAGACTGACTAGAAAACTATAATGACGACCTGCTACATCTGACAATTAAGAAAAAAAGAAGTTAACAAACTATGTTACATAGACAGAAAAGCGGTACTTTGTTACACACCCTCTTGATCAGACGATAGTATTAGTATTATCTACTTCTGGGCTACAGCAAAAATATACGCAGAAAGAGTAATTTATCTTAATTCTTAAGTTATTCATTTTGCTCTGATGCTTCATGCCTCAAGAGTAATCTTAATTGTTAAGTTATTCATTTTGCTCTGATGCTTCATGCCTCGACCTGAATGATCCTTTACTGCATTTTTTTTTCCATATGTTCCACATATTATACAGTAGATTTGGAGAGGAAATTCGGGCTTACCGTCCTTTTTTTGTCCCTGGATGATCCTTCTTTTGCTGCTGCAAAAAAATAGTGAACTATAATGAGTTAAACGTTATCTTTAAGGTCAAAGAGATAGTTTCTAGGAAAGAATTGACAACACTCTACCTTTACTGATGAACCATTACTTTCAATCATCTTCCATTTTTCTTTAGCCAGCTTAAGCTGTTCAACATCTCCATCATCGTATAGCACCTACGGAGAGAAGCATATTTAGTACACCCGTTAAGGTTACAAACTCTTACCAAACTGAACTACAATTATCAATGACACAACCGTTGCATGTTGTGCTGTGCATTAGTTGATTCTATGCAGATGAACTAAATAGATGCTCATTTGAAGGAACTTACTGTATGTGTTTTCTTTGATGAATCATAAGATTTCACGACGCCTTCATAAAATCTAATGACAAAAACAATCCATTAAAATCTAGGTCACCTTCAGAAATTAGATGGTAACAATGTTTAGAGTTGCACAAACTAGGGAACTTACTTCTTATCCAAAGGCCACCAAACTTTTATTCTGTGTCCTACCAAGTCTGTACTGCTTGAGTCGTGCGTCGAGCACTGCAGGCATTAATTAATTCTTAGTACAGGCACCAGAAGGATACTTCCACAGTTCCACTTAAACTTGCACAGAGTTGAATACCACTAGTACACATATACTTCCTTTCAGTGACTTTAATTCACAATACTGCATAACATTACTGATTACCTTTGCTAAACCAGAAACAAATTTCGGCTTCTGTCTTTTGAAGGACCCGTTTAGACTACTCAATTCAGCAGTTCCCATACTACTGTCCTCGTCAGCAGACTTCTCAAAAAGTTCAACAAGAATTAACAAATTAGAAGCAGAACTGCCAATAGGTCCTGTTACATATATACATATTGCATACCATAGAGGAGAAAAAACTTTACCTTTCGACTGCTACTGAAGACTTCACTATGGGATTTCTTAGCACCCTTTTTCCCTTTGGATACAGGGGTTTTAGTGCTGATAGGTGATGCTACCAAGTCTGTATCAGTTGAGTCACCTCTGCCTTTCTCCTCCTTTAACTTGCTTTCCAAGGAGTTATTGGTTTTTTCTGTGTTGACAGAATTCAGTAAAAGCTCATCACTGTCTTTATTGCCTTTCCCTGAGTGGGGTCTACTCTTAGAAACTGATCTTTTGCGTTTCGGTGTCGAAAAATCTACTGGCTTCTCGTTGCTCTCTTTCATATCCATCCGCCGCTTCTTTGGTTTGCTCTTTTCTGATTCCCCCAGTTTTTCTTGGTTGTCCAAGTTTATTTCTCTTACCAATCCCAAGACATCATCATCTTTTCCAGCATTTACTGAATCAGATGTTGCCTTATACTTTCTCCCCGTCTTTTTTGCACCTCGAGATTTAAGAATTTGGACAATTTTCCCTAGAGGGACTTCATTACCAAATTCATCAGTCTCATCTATGAGCATCTTATCTTTTGGAGATTCAACCTGGAAGGACATAAAACCCTAGAGTCAAGGTCCAGCGAACAACTCAATCTGAATCAAAATATGGACAGCTACACATGCATTATGTACCTCAGCAGTATGTGCTGTCATAAGAGCCTCAAAATGGGCCAGTACGTTCTCACTTCCCAACCACATCTGCTCATCACTCTCCTACACAGTAACAGATAAATTATCAATATCAAAAGCCTAAATAGAACAGGCAAGAAATTTGACATTTAGACGAACTATCAAGCGATTCTTAAACAAATGGCTTGATTCATTCCCCCTTGGAGCATATACCACAGAATTTTCATTTTGGTCATTCTGAACTGGGGCATAAAGCTGAGCAGGTAATGGAACAGATTGATTTTCTGATATATTTATCTGGTCTTGACATAACCTCTTTGCAATAAGGACACCAAGATCACATATAGCATGTAGAGTCTGCAAACAATGTATGACAACTTTAAGTCAATACATAATAGCAAGGAAGCTCGTTTCACAAGGGTAATAGCAAGCAAGCTTGTTACAGTACAGGAGCACAAATGTAGAAAGTAGAAACAATACAGACAATTTCTTACCTTGGACTTATTTGCATCAATCACGTCTTGAGAACATTTAATACTTCTGAATATAGATACTATTGTCGTGAAGCTCTCCTTCTTCATACCAGGTACACTATACTGCAAACCTTCTTCTCCCAGGAGGGTTGAAAGAAGCAGATGCAATCGCCTGGAAACAGCTCTTTCATAAATATCGAGATGCAAGCGTACAACAATTTTAGTTAGAAAAGGCAAGAAAAGCAAATTTGCTGTTAATTTCTTTTGTATCAGTCTATCAGAAGTCAAAACAACACATTCTACATAACTACAAAACAAACTAGAGTCTCCCAGTAGACCTTACACTAATAGCCATAGGTAAACCGTTGGAATTGCAACACTCAATTTTTATTACCAAACACCTGGGCGCTAGCTGACCTTTCCCACTACAAATCTTTCGCAATGCCAAAGGACATTTTAGGGTTGGCCATCTAATTTTTCAAGTACATAGTTAGAATGTTAAATTCGTTGACAGAAACATTACATTTTGTGTACACAAAGCAGTCAACTTGTGCATGATCAAGCAGTACTGTGAAGAAAAATAGAATGATATTACAATGATAGCAATAAGAGAAAATAATATCATGAGAGTTATCATCAGATATGTCAATAAATTGACTAAATGCTAATAATAGTAAATTGACTAAATGCTAATAATAGTATTCTTATTCCTCGACATGAGGGCTTCAACCAAATATAAAATTATATATCATGGAAATCCACGATATCAAACAAAAGAATAATATCATAAGAGCTATTATCAAATACCAGTAAGTTGGACCAAAGGCTTTCATATCCTCGTATTCCTCAATGTTAGGGCATGAAGGATCATGAGCAAGGACATGAACCAAATAGGAAATTATATACTCTGGGTAAGCCGTGAGCAAATTCATATCTGCTTGGACAGATAGTTGACGCATCTTGACCTGTTGGCATATTTGTGCCACTTCGATCAGGTTGTGCTTGAACTGAGAAAGGAAAGGAAACAAGATATACGTATTAGAAATCTAGAATCAGTAAAGTAGTGAAAATCAATTTATTCTCGTGTTTATAATATGAACCTCTTCATACTGTGGTGCACGATAATCATCCATGCCTAACAAGAAGGCACACGCATATTTTGCATCCAAAGCCCTCTCCTTGATATATTGATGTATTTTACTGAGAAACAATTTCCTCACCTGAGGAAAATCATCCTGAAATGAAAGAGATAATGAATCTCCAAAGAGGATGCATACAAGTGAATCAAATGAAAGGGACAATGAGAAAGCCAGCTAAGCTGCATTATCCCAAAACATACCTGTGAAATCCTCAGAGTTAAATAAAACACATCAACAGGCACTTTGTGGTCCCATTGTCTTGATAAGCGGAGAACAGCTTTCGCTGCTGCCAGCCTCAAATGGGCCTTATCAATAGCACTGCAAGTAATTGAGTAACAAGATATTACATTATATACCGCAGAATGTCTGCACTAAAATAAAAATGTATTGTCCCTATTGATACCTTGAAATCAAATTTTGGGAAATATCACCATAGGTAAGAATATTCTTAAGGATGCCCATCAATTTTTCTATTCCAGGATGTGCTTGCGCATCTTTGCAAGGTAGACAGCTCTTCACCAAAGTTTTAATGCCATAAATCTACAAAAGAAAATACCAGAAGAGAATAACTTAAAGTGAAAGAGCATTGATGATTGAAGTAAAGTCAGACCATGAAAACCATAATTTCCCACTTGCAAAAAAAAATATGCCTAACCTTTAGCATACAACTCTGTGTACTATCCCCCCATTCAGATTTGTCAGCAGAAACTTCAGCCATATCCTGGTGACGGACTTAGGATTGCAATAAAAATGTATAAAAGGAAAACCAGAGAGAAAATTAAAGATAGTAAGCCTTACATTGTCGCAGTTGAGAATTTTTTCAGTTATGAAACCTATTATTTCTTCCCCCCTTGTTTCAAATATTGGCATCGCTATCTGAGCTATACACCCCAACGATTGCAAGATAGATGGTAAATGCACTTTCTTTTCCTCCAACAGATCCACAAGCCTCTGCAAAGTTACAAATGTTAGGCACAATATATCAGAAAATCTCAAATATATAGTGAAGAAGGAAACAGCTGGAGCAAACTCACACCTTGTAAAGAACAGATAATGCCATCAGACCATCATCTTTTGTTATAGCAGCAAGAGCATGAACAGAGTATTTAGCCTGCTTCCGCGTGCCCTCTAAACATAGCCGCTCTAATAGAAGAGCAACAGAGCTGAAAACAGAAGTTACAGCAACTTAGTTCCATAATCTTAGTAAGTAGTGCAAAGTATAGTCACAAAATGAAGAACTTTCAAGCAGTTCAACCTTGATGAGGCTAGTTGTTCACGAATGTTGCCACCAGCCTTCGATAAAACATGAGCAATACCCTCTTTAAGCACCTCATTGTCCTCCTTCAGGAGTTCGATGATGTCTTCTTCAAGGCCAGCCAAAAGCGAAGGGAAGAAAGTAGATATTGCCTGCAATAAGCGAAGTGACATGGAATGATACTATCTGCAAGAGTCTGACGGAGAAAAATGCAATGAACTTTAAAAAATTTACAACATGAGATGTTTTACAGCTCTTTTGAGGTACAAGAAATACCTCCACTCAGAAAAGTACCAACCACTGATTTGTGATTAACCAAATGGTACTTTAGGTACAGAACTTTCTATAAACATAGTAATACAGTAATTGTTAACTAGTCCAACAATCGCCTGCCATCAGCAGTTCAGCACTGCTCTGATGTCTAAACCATTGTCAGCCATTGTCAGCCATTGTCATTACCATGTCCTTCATGGCTTTCATCTATATTCACAGTTAGAGGTTATCTGTCAAATGTGTCATGAGAAGATTCAATTAATGCCAATCCTCACTGAACCTAATTGCAGGCCAATCAAGAGGCAAGACTAAAGCTGGGCAATGGCATCTAAATATATATAAAAAATTGCACTGGAGCCTAATGTGCTCATTCAATCCATAGGTGCAAATTTCATGATTGATCCATTGCCCATGGCCCTTTCATTAATGAACACGTTGGACTACCGCAGCTTTTTTTAGAGTGTCAGGCATGTTTGAAACAATAGAAGATAGAAGCTAATTCTAAACTTATCCTCTATTTGATAGGTGTATCAAATTACATGCCTAGCTTTTTATCCTATTTCTAAGCTAGCAGATAGCCAACCATTTAAGTACCTGCCCAGCACATACCTTTAACTCTAAACCTCAGACTGCAACTAATTAATGGACCTTATGATTTTAAGAATTGGAGAAAATCTCCTGAAAGATACAATTGTTCACTCCTCTCTTTTTTAAATATCCACAATTGTTCACCCTGAGTAGCAATATACAAGTAACATGCATCCCCATGCAGGCAACTCCTGAAGAAGTTGTTTTGTGCTTCCTTGGTGACATCAAAAGAATTGAACATGATGTTGCATCAAAAACAAAGACAGTGGTTCAGTAAAGTATACCGTTAGAAGATCCATGCATGATGAGATGAGTTTCGTATTCCCAGCAGATTTTTGTTCAGCAGCTTCACAAAGAATCTCTTTGACATATTCCTTGTTCACAAGTAAATATGAACATCTCATTGATAGCGTGCTTACGAAATCATATAATGCATGTTTTTCACCAAGTGTCTTAAGCAAATCAACCTGCAGATTACAAATAAAATTCAAACTGTTTAAATTATGGCATATCCTGTTTAAATCCAAACTGTTTGTCCACATGAGAGTTTACAGGGATCGTGAATTAGGTAGTAAATACAATTTCTTAACCAGCATACCACAACTATCTCAATCTATATGCAGCAATGTATGACACAAATGGAATCAAAAAGAGCAAAACCTCGTCTTAAGAACAGGCTAGAAGCATCTTTTCTGATATCCTGGTTTTTGTTTCTATTCCATATCTCAACTTAGAACCAAAATGACTAATAAGTATATTAAACAGTACATACCCGGATGGACCAAGCTTTGTCGAACGTTGTTGAACAATCAAGCAAGCCTGTGAGTATTTTCCAGATATTGGCGTCTTTTAGCTGATGAAGCATGTTCAAGTACTCCTCGGTCTTTGCAGGGTCACTGAACAAACGAGACATGCTCCGGAAACAACCTAGTATCCTTTTATGCAGATCAGGGGCATCTTCCTGCTTTACAAGAAGAATAGGTAAGACAAAGTTAGTCATCACAGTAGCTCTGCAATGCATTCCAGTCTTCAAGAATCACCAACCTGGCTTATTTGCCGGAGGGACATGTACTTCAGCATTTCTTGTTGTAGTCTGAAATTGAACAAGATGCAGCATATCAAAACACCTTTTTTTTAAGTTAAGGAGAACAATTATCAAACTACACAGTCTCTTGACAGATTGTCAAACCTTTGCTTTTGCAGAAGAATTTGTTCAAGAGCTTTCATCTCAACTTTATCAAAATGTGTCACAGCTGTTACCCAATGTTTCACTCTTTCCTTTGTCGGAAACTCTGGTGGGAACAATGAACCACATAAAATTGATTCGATTGACTCCGGTCTGCACCAAATAAACAAAACAATCACGTGAACATTTTCTCGTAGGCTCACACTATAACTTCACTATCACACAATCACCTAACTACAGTATATCTGCCCCAGCAGAAAAGAGTGGCACTATTGAACTGATTTCATGCATGACTGCAACTGCAAGCAAATAAATCTCCATTTCTGTCTGCAACCATCAGATGTTGACACTGGACAAAATACAAACACATACACAACAGAAATTTTCCCATGATTCTATACTTAGTAAAAAAAAACAAAATTATGCATTTGTATCCAATGCTTGTCACATGTGCAACACAAAGAATAATTACCCAGTACTATTAAGCAGAAGTGGGTAATAACAGCAAGCAGGAAATATTGCAAAAGTAATATCTAGAGCATATCTTACAGGAAAGAAAAGACCAGCAAGATATCTCAGACATGCAAAGAATATGCAATGAGGGAGGAGCATAATATCAAAAGAATTAGTACATCTAATCATAAGTATTAAATAAATTATATATTTTGTGTTGCATAATTGAGAAGGAGAATACAGCAGATCTCAACAATATTTAGTGGAATTACCTAAAATCTTTATCATATAGGCATCTCAATGTTTTTCCAGGTATCCACTCAAAATCATCAGAATTTGTTGAGCCATCAGAACCCCTCAGGCAATACAGCTTGTAGATATCAGCCAATCTCTCCATGGTGTAGCACTTCACAGAAAGCTGAATTTTTTTCCAAGAAAACACCATAAATTTAAGTAAATCATGCCGATTCAAATTGCACGAAACAAAAGATTGAAAAAGATGCAGAAAGGAGAAAAGGAAAACTAACTGATTTATCACGGACACGTTCCGCTACTAGTTTGATGGTTTCAACTGGAACAGCACCAAGTGAATGGCACGCTACATCACAAACTGCAGCCACCACTTGCTTTCGCACGTTTTCTTCATAATCCAGCAATCTGTCACAAAGTGCCTCTGCCAAGGATCCAACCATCAGGGAAAAAACAATTCATTGCTGCCTCAAATGATATGAAAAGCTATTAGGAGGAAAATAGCTACTCACTGATCATCTCTGGAGCTTCTGGTCGGGAATGGTTTGACATTAGACATTTCTTCAAATGTTCAATCACAGAAACACGGATTTCTACTACTCTATCAGTCAATCTCTTCAGGAACTCAATGAAAAGAGACTTAAAAGATTCCAAGATGGGGACTCCAGGTAAAGAAAAGAGTTCCCCAAGTAACTCAACTGCTTTAGACCGAACTTCTACTTGATCTGCCTAGAAAATACCAAATACAGACTTTAATTAACCAGGCAGAACCATCTAAGAAAATTAGTCACTTTAAGAAAAAGGAAGAATATTTTTTGTTCCAAAACCATCATTGTATATTGCAGTCACTCTCAGTATATATAGGTCTTCTGTTCAAATTGATAATCCAAAGTTAGATCGTACCAGTAGTTCCCCAGTTATAAAAGGCACCACCACTTTAACAACCTTCGGAGCACACTGATACACATCAAATATGACTTCGTGATGATCAATGTCATCATTTGAAGAACTGTTGTCCCCAGCCAAGGATGATGCGAGAAACTTCTTTATGTATGGTTCGAGTTTTCCTGCAGAATGCTCTATAACATTGCGAGCAAGCTTACGTGCAGGCATAGAAACACCCTAGCAAACAAAACTTGCAGAATTCAAATTTTGTAGGACATGAATAATAAGATTAGTTAGAACAGTGCACGCAGAAGCTGACAAAAGTTTATCTAAAAAATTACAAAATAGGCCAAAAAAAATGCCTTCGAAATGGAAGGCACTCACAGTTTTTCTCCGGCCTAAAGCTGATAACAGCACATGTAGAAGGCTTTCATGTATATCCTCGCTCTCATCTATAATCAGGGCCATTATTGTCTGCATTGACTTCACAATATTTGGCTCATGAACGTCACTGCATCAAACAAGTTAGAAGTTAGAACACAATGGTTAACAAAAGAATAAAAAACACTGCAGGTGCATAAACTTGTCCTGTACAGTCACTTAGATCCTTAATCATCAAAACTGCATATTCCGCCACTAAACTTGTTGAAGTGAGTCACTAGAGGTCCAAAGCACACTTCGCGGGCTCTGACCATAGCATATACACTTGCATGAAAACTATATGATAAGTCACTTGGCAGCATTAATTGTCAATCATTTTGGCTGGAATAGATGTTCTGTTTTAGGACAATACAAAATAATATTGCAAGTATATAATAACTTGCTATCATCAGAGGAAGACATAATACTACAACACTAGTGGTGGAATGGGAAGAGATGGGGCGATGAAGAGTTCTAATCAAGGTACTGGGGCTGCATATGGGCCCACTAAACTGCTAAAGAGTTCAAGGAAGCCCATTGCCCCATCTGCTCCGCATATCGCGGCCGCTAGCCCACATATCAGTGGCTCTATCAAGGCTGTTAACCTGCATGAGAGCGTAAATATGGGTGGCTACTCGCTTACTACTATTTAGAACAGTGAGATGCGAACAGCTGTACCATGACTTTTCAAAAAAAAACATCATACTGTTTATATTTTTAAAGAGGTCCGTCATGCAATTCAAGGCAGACCTCCATGCAATTTAAACCTTCAGATAAGTCATTCATACAATTTAGTGTCCTTGATATATCACTAACTTTGGTCCTTATGATTTAATAATTAAAATACAAAGAGTTCCCTCCAAATAAATCAGACAAATAAAAATTTTGTGATGTATCTCACCTTTCAGCCCACAAATTAATGTACCTTTATAAACCTGAACAAGTAAACACAACCTAAACAGAAATTAAAACATTTTTTCGTGATGTAGCAGAAGTAACAGTGAGAAGCCAACATAGTAATAATTACTTCTTGCACAATCATGCACAAAATGCAAAAACTAGTCCGAGTGCAGCAGTATTACATAGCACAAGGCACCATATCAAACCAAATCTGGCCTATATGATACAGCAGAATTACCTGACAACTTCTAAAAATGTTCGGAACATGTCTGTGATGAGATCATTGCATTCAAGGTCTAACATCACAACACATGCACGGTATCTTGCAACTGTTTCCAGAATAGCAGTTCTCCTGCCAAAGGATTGGCTATTAACATCACTGAGTCCACTAAATGTACCCACAATCAGATGAAATATGTTCTGCAAGAGAAGAAGAAAAAAAGAATTATTGGATGCTGAATAAACATAGTAAACTCATTCAAAGTTATTTGATTCAATGCTTAATGTAACCATTCTTGATGATAGTTACCCCTAAAATATCATCGCTATAGGGAGCTTCAGGTGCAGTTATTCTTGTAATTTCACAGAAGCAGGTTGCCAAGAGCACTTTGACATCATCATCCTGATGTTTCAGCAATTCCTCTCTGGCAACTGCATTTAGACATGGTTGGATGGTTTCCATCACTGAGGACCCTGGTGACTGCTCTATTCCATGTAGGCATTCCACAGCTTGCTGCATTACAATTAGTGTTAATAGCATATCCAGGACTTACATAAGCAAGGAAGAATTTCAAGCAAACAGGTAACATGGCACAAACATTAAACTAAGACATAAAAATGCCTGATGTTGAGATACCATGTCAACACCAAGCAGTTAAATCCAGATGGTACTATGTCACTGTCCTTACTCCCTGTGGCCCTGTGCTAGGAATAGAAGTACAAGGCAGACAACCAATTCTCCAGACATCTATTTTTTTTTCCATCATTGATGCAAGTGCCACCAAAATTCCAGGTCTGCCTCAAACGAAAAAGGTCTGACTTTTGAACTTTTAGATTTGTTCCCTATAGTTGATTCCATTTGTTCCAGCTAAAGAAACCATGATGGGTTATGCCAAAAAAAGAGGAAAGGTTTAAACAATAACAACATTATGCTCTAGAGCCTGCACCTACAACCTACCAACTCTTATTATGGTAAACATCTTAAAATACAAACAACGGTAAGATATTAATTTCCTAGGCTTTCTTCTTACAAAGACTTGAGTTGCGAATTCATATAGCATAGTTCTTTTAGATTCAGTTTATGTGATAGTTATGTTTCACTAGTAAAGCAGTGATCCATAACTGTATTAGTAATTATTTAGAATTCATTTGGTTCAACAAAATTCAATTTCTAATCTCATTTTATATTATCTGAATCTTGGATTAACTGTTTCAGCCTTAACTTATTGCTTGCAGGTCAATATATATGCAGTGGTCATTAAATGTTTGTTTTTGGAGTGCGACATTTGAACTCGAACGGCGGCAGGTAGCACACATCTAAGCAAATGTGAAATCTATAGGATATAGCTTCCCGAGTCCGAACTATTCAACTTCAGTTGCTATTTTCCATATCCTAGCAAGAACCTGAGGAAAAAGTCTGATTCACTCAGAATAAAAACATTGACCCCACTAAACCCTAGAGCGATTCTGAGGAACCTGCATTTCATCCAAAAAGACCTTGCACCTAGACCTACCAAATTGGCCCTAGCTAATATATGGATGTCCATCAAATTACCCAAATCCATATGCACAAGCATCAACACTTCCGAAGTCAAGTTTTTCATTTATAGCTAAACAAGCTAAAGTAACAAGAGTAAACTACACAAAACCACAAAATTTGAGGCACCTGTAACACAAAACCACAACTTCTAAATATTTTTTCATAAACCACAGTTTTTGGCGCAAAACAGTTCAAAAAATCCCAATTCCATCATCTCTCCCTCACTTCCGTTATGCCCATCAAAGCTAACATGTGGGACCTATTGGTTAGTGCGGCTGGCAGGTGGGTCCCACTGTCAGAATCTTCTTCAACCTCCCCCTTCCTCGTCTCTCTACCTCTACTCACTTCTCTCTCTTTCTAGGGCGCAAGTTCTGATGCTGGAGTACAGAGACACGATGCGAAGGCTGGTCATGTCGGTGCTAGAGCTAGTGTCGAAGGCCCTGGGACTGGCCCTGGATCAACTAAAGGAGATGGGGTATGTGGATGGCATGAGCGTGGTGAGCAACTACTACCCACCATGCCCGCGGCGGACTTAACTCTGGGCACCAGCAGGCACTCCGACTCGGCTTTCCTCGCGGTGCTCCTCCAAGACGACATGCACGTCCTCCAAGTGCTTGTACTGATGGCGACCAGCGGGTGGATGTCCCTCCCGTTCCTGGTGCTCTTGTAATCGACGTCGAAGACCTACTCCAGCTCGTGAGCAACAAGAGACCAAAGAGCGTGGAGCACCGGGTCGTGGCGGACAGGAGCAAGGACAGAGCTAGGCAGGATCTCCACGGCATCCTTCTACAACATGGACCTGAGGAGGGAAGGCACGACAAGACTATATGGCCCAATTGAGAAAGAGGGAGGGAGGGAGAGGAAGAGATGGAAAGAAGAGGAAGGTTGAAGAAGATGCTAACGGTGGGACCCACTGCCAGCCACACTAACCAATGAGCCATGTGTTAGCTTTAATGGGCATAACGGAAATGTGGGGAGTAACAACGGAATTGGGGTTTTCTAAACCGTTTTGCGTCAAAAACTGTGGTTTTATGAAAAAATATTTTAAGGTTGTGGTCTTGTGTTACAGGTGCCCCAAATGTTGTGGTTTTGCGTAATTTACTCAAGTAACAACAACACACTTCAGTTAGGACAGTTCTAGCTGTGCGTAACTAAAAGCTCCTAAAATCTAATCTAAATAAAATATATATAATCAAGGACCAGCAAAATTTTCTATTTACTACCAAAAGTTCAAACCTTTGGAACTTCTTTCACCGATTTCACTGAAAATTCTATTTACTGACAAAAACTTCAGCATTGAAAAGCAGCAAAAGGAGAACTGAATAACCCGCATTATCCATATTTACACGGCTATCCACATCCTAAACATATTTTAAATCCAAACATACAGCTATCGACTAATCAAGGAGCAGCAAATTATGCTATATTTACTACCAAAAATTTCAAACCGTTGGGAGCTTCTTTCACCAATTTACTGATAACACTATTTACTACCAAAAATTTCAGCATTAGAAAGCAGCAAAAAGGAACTGAATCACCTATAAACTATCCAAATTTATGCCTACCCACATCCTAACACATCTTAAACCCTATTATAGAGTTATCAATGCCAGCACACACATATAGAGCACAAAAACTCAAACCCAGGGTACAAGGTTCACTGCCAAGATTCCCTCGCTGATGATCAGCTCTAAACTGCCGGGGAGTAAACTGAGAACAAATAGTCTAATTGCATTCGATGTTACTCCAGCACGGACAGGCGTGGGGATTAAACAAATGCACTTCCATATAATAGGATTCAAGGACAAACCTAACAAATTAATTTATTCTAAAAATAAATGGTGTATACAAAATTACGATATAAAACTACCATATAAACATAGCATTCAAGGTCAAAGGTATAGACAAAACTAGCATGTAAACTCTATCCTCATTGGAGCACTTCCATGCAACATGCCCTATGTGTAGAACGGTTCACGTGACCACCCAAAATAAAAATCAACCGACAGAAACTTAGTGTTTCCTTAGCCTTCTCACTTAAGTATAACCAAAGCAACTGCTGTCACGCCAACCCACAACAATGGTGAAGCCTTTGCACCACTAAGACCCCCATAAACCCTAATCCACATAAATTCCTCAGGTGAAACAGTAGAAACTGAACCAATGGGTCCCAAATCGCAACCGCGTAACTAAGCATCCATAACCTCGACGCGCCCAAGCTTCACTCAGCCCTTCCTCCCGAACGAAGTTCAAACAATTCCACCTGGAACAAGCGAAAACGCACCACAAATACCACCAGTTCCAGCAGCCACACACCCTCCCAACTAAATCTCACCAAACCCTAACCACTTGCTCCCTACCCACCCAGTCCTGGCAGAAAAGCCTGCCCCTTTTAAACCCTCCTCGCCGCTCAATTCCAGCTGAACCATCCAAATCCAGCAAGGAGACCCCCTAATTGGCACGCGAAACACCAATACCTCCACCCTCACCCTCCACCACCCTGAACCCTAATAAACCTGCCGAATTGGCGCGCCTCGGCCACAGATCCACCCGAACCCACCCCGCACCTCGACCCTCCACGACGAAGCGCAAGCTACCGAGCCAACGTGAAAACATCCCAAGTTGCCCGTCTCACCTCGAGGAGCTTGGCGAGGTCGTCGGCCGAGGGCGGCGGGTCCGCCTCACCGAGCTTCTCTCCGAGCTCCTTGAGCTGCTCCGCGGCCCGCCATCTCCAAGCCACCGCGCTCGCGGTCCTGCGAGGGTCTCGAGACCGAAGCTTCTCCTCCTCCTCCTCCTCCCTCTCTCCCTCTGTCTAGGTCAGAGGAGAAGGGTGGTTTCGTTTCGAAATTGGGGTGGCTGGGGGGAGCGGGGGGGTGGGGTGGTGAGGCGGAGAGCTCGTGACTGACTGAGCGGAATGCCGAGCTCCGGATCGGGTTTGGGTCCATAGCCCTGCCGCTCCTACCGTTTTGATATCAACGTGCTTACGTGCCTTTCCTTCGAGTTTTGCGGTTTATGAGCACGTGTGACTGTGTGTGGGTCCCATACGTGTGGGGTATACTTGTCAGTGTGAGAGACCTCGTCGGGACGGTTCCTCCAGCTGGTTCTAGGACAGAATTTATATTCCTGAGAGGCGTCCACGGTTGCGACGGGTCCCCGGGCTTACAGGTTAAACTGCCAGATTGCCATACCGGTTTTAGATTTCAAGCTGAATCACTGGTCTGAAATTAAATCTACCGGATGTGAGTTGTGAGTTGTGAGCTGCAGAATTCTTCCCAGGTCGTATACTTTAAAGGATAAGTACCCCTATCAGTCCTGACATAATCAAAATTGTTACCGTAACTATTAGATGGATGGCCGCACCAATAATGATTACCGGCTTTTAGAACATTTCTTACATTCTAAATCTTTCTATGGAGTGAAAGGCAGGTAAAAAGAATTCACGGCCATATGTAAAATGTAAAACACATAACCATTCTTAAGTCCTTTACATTTTTTGCCATGACACGTGACTAACCATTTTGTGCCAGAAAATTCAACCCCTCTTACATCTTATTTATGACACTGGATAACGCTGTCTCTTTATGTTTTGTAGTTTTACAGTGATGCCAGATGCGGCGAGTAAGTAGTAAGTATAACTGTTTTGTTTACACTCGCGAGTCAGAAACGAGAAACTAAGCCAAGATAACAGTTGCCCAAAAAAAGAGCAAAAGCTCAATACACCTCGGGAGAGTATCAAATTACCACTGTTGCCTTTATCTTCTTTTTTATATCCTTCCCTCTCATCATTCGATTAAAATAACAATATGCATTATCGTCACGAACATTTTAACTTTTATATGTGCATCCCGTATGATCCTATACCTCTCCAAATCGAACACTTTTTCCGCGTGGCATCTACACCAACAATATTCCCTACTACTAGATGTCCAAGATAATGTATGAATTCAACAATGAAATATTTTCAAATCTTTGAAGGAATCGAAATGAAATGGTGGATTGGATTCAAAACACCAGCCAGATGTAGTGTCTGTGAGCTCAGAGGGGCCAGGTGACAAGAATACTAGAATGTTACGTTGGATGGGTAGGGCAGCCAGAATATCGCTGATGGAACTAGGAGGAGGGTGAAAGGTACAGAGGAGGCGTAAGAAAACATGCACAATGTGGTGGAAAGTGAAGAACAGAGGAAGAGAAGAGGGGATGGAGAGGGGAGAGATGGGGATGTGCGTGGATGGGAAGAAGAAAATGAAGGGGATACAACGAGATTGATGGGTGTTCACTTGCTAGTCAAGGTAAGTGGTGAACGTCTACCACATTTGATTTCACCATTGTTAGGGCATCTCCATTAGTAGAGAAGATGGTCTTCTCTTATGTCCATTCATATTGTCGTAGGTACGATCAATGTATTTGATGCACTCTCATCTGGCTACGACGACCAACCAGGATGTAATGGGGGACCAAACAACTCGCGTACGTACCGCGAACGTCACATAGTTACAACACAGAGATCGACTCGTGTTCAACCCGAGTAGAGTCCGCGTTAACGTCGTGCTTCATATACGACCCGTGTGCAGCGCTGCCTCTACTTCTCTCAAATGTTTCTCAAATAAATGCAAAACTATAAGCTTTATTGACAAGAAATCCAATCTTCAAATAGGGGAGGGATCCCCTATTTATAGGGTGAGGGTTGGCTTGGTGTGCAACTACAAAGTTATCCCAGGTAATTTACGGTAATACCCCTTGGTTTTTAGCATCGCCATCGGTATTTTGGTCATTTCCCCTACCCCTACAGGAATATTCTAAAGCATCTTGAGGGTATCTTCAGTGAATCATGCTACGGGAGGTGCCATGGTACGAGGCGTACGCCGATGTCGGAGCGTAGACGAACGACGAAGGCTTGACTGATGACAGAGCATAGATGAACAACGAAGGCTTGACAGATGACGGAGTCATGGCGAATGTCGGAGCGTAGATAGACGACGAAGGCTCGAGGATGACAGAGTCATGGCGGACAACGAACGACGTAGTCATGTTGAATGTCAGAGTCGTGACGAAGGACATAGTCGTGTCGAATGCCGGAGGTGTGACGAAGGACGGAGTCATGTCAGATGTTGAAGGCGTGACAGACGACAGAGTCGTGTCGGATGTCAGAGGCATGATGGACGAGAGAGTCGTGATAGATGACGGAGGCACGACAGGTGCTAGAGGCATGCTGAAACCCTTAAAAGATAATGACAAGTATAAAAATATTGATGAAGTAGTCAGGTTTCAAGTTACCGAGTTATTTACGTCAATTCGGGGTAGCACGTGGAGTAGTAGCACCTTGCCGCTCTGAGGCGGTTGTGGAACGTCCGTCCGGATCAGGGCATCAATTTTGAGGGGTTGACGCATTGGTTTGGATATACGCCGTTTAACTTCCTCGAATACTTGGGTGACTTTGCTGTGAGGTGGACATCACCATTAAGTGGCTAGGACGCCATCTAGGCGCAGGAATGAGCCAGGATTGTTTCCTGATGACTCTATATTTTTCCATTTGCCTCACAGGTTTTTTCTAAACTTTTCAGGCATTTTTCAAAAAGAATTTGAATTTTCTCTACCTTTCTAGGTATATTCCTAGGATTTTTCTGAACTCTCTCCGATTTCCAATTTATAGTTGTTTGAGGCTTCCTCCTAGTACTCATGCTATTAGGCCTTTAACTTACTAGTAATCGTGCACGTGCAACGCACGTCTTGATTAACATAAATTAAACGTGAAAAATATATTCTACCATTTACAAACATAGTTTCCTATTCATACATGCATTCTACCAACAATGATGTTCAAGTGGCTAAAATAACTTACAAATGGAGATGGTGCAAAAAGAAAGTGGACATCATTGTTCCTCTGGAATACTAAACAATGATCAATATATATTATCAAAAAAATATAACATCGAATATAACCAATGACACAATACAAATGCTTGTTGCCCAGTCTATCTTCCGGATCGCAGATTGTCCTGGACTACAACAGCGAGGAGGACACGCCATCGATGCCGAGGTTGGTGAGCAGCACGTCAATCTCGTCGACGTGGCACAGCTTCCGTTGGCGCGTGAGCTGTTTCGGTTGGTGGTGGTGGTGGGGCCGTGCGAGGAGGAGATCACCGGCAGCAGCGGCATCACGCCCTCCATGGCGTGGTTGCGTGAGCGAAATGGAGACCCACACGGGGGAGGTCAGTGTGGAGGAGGAGGCGGCGGAGATCGTCAGGTAGTAGGGGGAGGGCGGCGTGGTCCTCGATGGCGCCGCGACGTCAGAACCTAAAAATGTACACGTGTAATGTAATCGTACTGCATCGCGTCGAAGGAGACAACGGCAGCGGCGCACGGGCACGGCCAAAGCGTGGCGTGGGCGCGGCGGCCACGCGTGGCGCAGATTCGGGAGAAGGGGCGCTGGAGGGTATAGCAGTGGCAATGGTGGGTAATTACTATTAACTTTAAGTAAGGGCAATGGTGGGTAATTACTATCAACTTTAAGTGAATGGCATGGTGGGTAATTTTTAGGTGGCAGACCATCAAAGTAATATTAGACATTAGATTAGCAGACCATCAAACTCATAATAGCCCTTAGATATGTTGAATCAGACGGATGTGAGAGATCTGGGTACAATTTATGGGGTGGAGTTAGAAAAGAAAAACTCCCCCTTTTATAAGGTAGTATAGATGATATGTCTGGTTACTTAGAACACATTCAAGGCTTGCAATATTTTCCTTTTTTATCGGGGCTTCTACTTTGACATGATGTTTTGGTGGTTGCTATTACAGAATTTGCCTTTGAGGCGTAAGACAGTCGTGAGGCGTTGCGGTACACAAGCCCTAGTATCAATGTCATCCAAGCGATGCCTCCTAGCTCCACGCTTGATACATTTATGCCTATAAATTTTGTTTTTATATTCTGTGTGCACTTCCCGAGGACCTTGACATGTTGCCTCTATGCATGCTATTTTACTGTGTATGAGAGTCCTACGCAGAAGCTAGCACTGGGGTATAAGGCAAGAGTTGGGCATCTCAGCACCCAACCCCTAGTCCCGCTTCAAGTCATGTAACCCAATACAACAAAGACGCGAGAAGTGATGGTGCGCTATCGTTGTTGGCTTATGCTACCCACATCCTTAGCTACCCTTTTTTTGTCATTGTGCCAACATCGAATGTATTTTGATTTTGTTTGCATTAAGTTTCACCTTCGTGGCACAAGTCAACTTGTCCCCCAACAAAAATCATTTAGCACGTGAGAGTGGTACTGAACATGCTGACATTGGGAAAACAAATTAACAACCGCTAGAGTTTAACTTCGAATGCTAAAGTCTAGCAACAAAACATGTTATAACTGAGCACTTGAGCATGCTGAGGCTTGGTAGTCATGTTGACGCTGTATGAGAGTAACGAACATGCTAAAGCTTAAGTAGATTTATTGACAGTGTTGAAAAGCAACTGAGGGTGCCGCAGCTGAGCACTTATCATGGTAAGGCTCAATAGATGTACCGACAATGTCTAGGAGCAATTGTAGTCTTATTGGGGGATGTTTGATTTCCATCCAGCTGTTGGCTGCTTGCATATTGTGCACTTGTTGTATACTTGATTTTGTTTGCAATATATGTCACGTCACGGTACAAGATACCTTATCTCCCAACGAAAAACACTTGGCACACGGCGACGTAGCAATGGGTGCACTAGCTCTTGCACTGACAAGAAAACACTGGGCACGCGGCAGCACAGCGACGGGCACACTAGCTCTTGCACCGACGAAGAACACTTGGCGCGCAGTATCGACAGGTGCACTTGCTCTTACACCGACGAAGAACACTTGGTGCATGACATCATAGTGATGGCGTATTTGCTCTTGCACTGGCAAAAAACACTCGGCGCACAGCAACACAATAACGGGTACACTTGCTCTTGCGCTAACGAAGAACACTTGGTGTGCAACATCATAGTGGCAGGCTCATCTTCTCTTGCACGACATCATGAATGCAGAGTTTCTGAACAAAAAAAATTGAGAACTATACCTAGTAGATCATCAAAGACTGCTATATCATCAAAGGGCGCTGGATCATCAAAAGGTGCAACAGATAATGATGACTATGTGAAAGGCTCTCCGAAGTGATGTACATACGTCGATCCTATAACATCATCAAATGGTGCAAATAGTGATCTTGACTTCGTGGAGGGATCTCTAAAGCGATGGAGATAATGATGATGACTTCATGTAGTGCTCCTTTCAGAGATGAACTAACTAGATTATTATGTACTATGTTAATTATATTTTTAGTTATTAGTTGGAAATTAGATATCATGAATGTATGTTTACGAAGTGCTGAAATGAACTAGCAAGTTACATTTACAAATACAATGAGACAACACTCAAATCATGATGTGAAGCTACTCATTCGGTAAATGGCATCATGCAATAAGAATAAATTACAGTCTCTTCAAATGGCCACGTGTACTGCTCGGCGATGTGATGTGACTGGTAGGGGCATGGGACACGATTGACCATTGCGGCAGTGGCAGGCGCAGACAATATTTTTGTTGGCGCAGCAGCACCACGCTATATACTCGCTCCAGATGTCTATCACCTCTTCTCTTTGTCTATAGAGTTCTTATTCTTGTTTTTCTCTTCCATAAACTGCTCATCTGGCCTTTAAATCTTCAAAACAAGATAACCCATATACGCCATAATGTGATAAGGGTTTGTTAGGTCAATCCAAGACGTGAAGTGGCAATCGCGTGTCTGTAAAAAGGTAGTAAATTAAATTTTGTTGGCCACCTAGATCGTTAGAGAAGTATAAGGAAAAAAGTACTTGCCAACTAGTGTGGACAACGCCTAAAGCAACGTTCATGGCTCCCCCAAGCGCAGCTTAATTGCACCACGACATCGTGGCCGTGTGTGCACTTCGGCTAAGTAAGCATGGTGTGATCTTCTAGCATTATGTAGTTGCGTAATTAAAAAAGTGGGGCGTAATCGAGTTTTGTCTTCACCGAAAGCTCTAGAGGTGGTGAATGAGGGTCTACCAGACCGTAAAAAGTCTATTCCCCCATAGGATCGGCTCGACTTCCCTGTATCCCCATCTGTAGTTTCTCATATGTGTGACAATTATCAGTCTCTCTGGTGGAGTACAAGTAAGCCTAGTGCACGTTCTCAGCATGTACCACCATAGAAAATTAACAAATCATTCATCGTACCTACCTACATGTGAAATAAAATTTTAATATGTTCTTTGTAAATTATTAATTTTACTAACTCTTTAACAATTTTTAAACACATGACAAATTGGTATATATTATCGACATATTTTTTTGTGCACTATATAATTTTTGTAATTTTTCTAATTTATAGAATTTGAATATATTATCTACATATTTTTATAATTTTTTATTTAACTAAATATTTAATAATATTTTCACACAAAGAGATTTTTAATAACACATTCTATAAAAATTCTGAATTCTGCTAATTATTTAATATTTTAAACATATAATAAATTTATACATATTATAATTTTTTATGCACCTACTTTTTTTAATTTCTAGAATCTAAACATGTTTTCTAGATATTTTTTATAATTTTTTATTTTACTATATATTTAATAATATTTTTATATACGATTATTTGGTATATATTATATGGAAATTTTCATCCACCTACGTTAATTTTTTTTATAATACTTAACTTTTTACAATTTTAACACCTTGTTTATCATTTTAATATCATTAAACTTGCCAACTCCACTTATGTTATACTAATTAATAGCTAACGAAACCTTAACTACAGTTGTCCATGTAAGATATACCACATAAAATAATAAGGTTCTATAGCTCAATGAACATATTTAACAAAGGCTAATCAAATAACTAATCATCATCTTGCATGTAAATAATTTTTACCTCCACTTACATATATGTCTTGATCTACAATTTATTTAACTATTGCAGCCGCTGGTTTGGCCTCATTCTTTTCCTCTTTTTTGTTTCTTCTTCTCTGCATGGGAAGTGAGAGGGGGGGAGGAGGGCAGTGCACGGGAGGGTGGGGAGAGCGACGTGCGGGGGCTAGACCACGACGCCCCTAAAAAAACCCGCAAAGGCCTCCTATCACGTTCAAGAGAGCGGTAGCCCCCTTGTTCGTAGCAACGGCGACAACGCTTGCGCCTGTCGGGCCACATCATGGACCCCGCCAGTTGTCACGTTGCCCACCCACGATAGGAGGCACAATCAGCAGGTCGGCCACGTGCGCATCGCGGCGTGACAACGTCTTATCACGATGTTTGGACACGACAGGCTGCTACCACGGTCTAATTACACGATAGCGGGCCTGTCGCAACGTGAGGTCCACCCTTGTTGCGGATGTGGTGCATGATAGGGCCATTTTATGGGCCGGCTGCATGACAGGTAACATATATCTTCTGTCTACACTGTTGCAGGACAAATTTACTATTGCGTTTTAGGAAGGACCACTTTTGACCGATACCGGTCGTCGGGGGCTATAACAGCCACTTTTCCGGGCCTCGTGTACCAGTTGCAAGCGCTTCTTTTCTGAGGCGTGAGAAAATATAGCCGTATCTAATTTGTTTGTCCCACTTGATTCGCTCTCGACGGGTGACGTGGACGCCGATGCTCTGGGACCCGGCGAGAAGTCAACTGACGTGAACGGTAGCACAGCCGTTGCTAGCTAGTTGATGATGGATGTTGCTTCTACTCCAAACCTGGAGCGATCGAATGGTGCTTTAATTAAGATGATGTGAACGGGACAGCTTAACACGACGAGGAATGGAGTATTATTCGGTTTTGTATTTTAGTAGTCTTGTTTGTCTTGTTATCAGGATTTGATTGTGATATATCTCTGTATTCAAGGCTGTCATTTGGGACTTCACATCTCATGCATGTCTTATTCGCAAGCGAGAAACAGCAAACAATGTCTCGTGCATGCCTTAACATGTAATTTGACTCTACATAGTTAAACACTCGTGCACATGCACAGAAATGCTGCACCCAACCCAGCTTTAACTCATGCTGCCTACTGATTAGCTCGACCATCTTAACCAGCTATGCAAGGCAAGTTTTAAACTAGTCTAAGGCGTTGGTCCACATGATATGTGATGATATTTCAATATAGTTATTATTATATCTTAATTCGGTCACATGCTTAAGTTTGCTCTAAACTAAATTAAAATGTGACATATTTGTGGAGTTTCCTATCGAGACAGACAATGAGTAAAATTGGTCTCTCTAGAGGAAACATCGGCGGAGCCACCTCCCGACGAGCTCGGGCGGCTGCCCGGGCTCAGCCGGAGAACTCCATTGGAGCTATAGCAAGAAACAAAGATGTAATCGATAATTTTTATAGCTAAATTCTTGCTGATCTGATCATAATTAGATTTTTGCCGAGACTCTACCACCGAGCTGGCTCGGCTACTGAGAGGAAACCTACGGGGATGGGGACGTTCCGACGCTCCCACCCTGTCGCCATTATCCCTAAGCCCCATGCTAAAACAACCTATTTTTATTGCTAACAAGGTATTTGAAAGACTGATAACTCTCGATAAAGTTTTGATATTTAGTTTAAGTTTAAATACCGAAAGTTTCAAAAGGAAAGAGAGGCCTGCTGATGTTTTGCAAGTAAAGAAAGCCCCAGATTCCAAGCGCCAGCTAAGCACACCGACGTGCACCCCTCCCCTCCTCGCGCGTTTCCACTCTGTCTCCCGGTCAAACCCAGCGCCGCGCCGTCACCACTCACCAATCCCACCCTCCACCCCGCCCTCACTGCCACCGGGCCCCACCCCCTCCGACCCCACCGGCCGCGCAGCCCAAATCCGAGGCCCGAAAAACGGAACGGGAAAAAAGATTTTTTTTAGAATTATTCTCCGTTCTCTAGGTATAAATCTATCAACTACTGCCGCTACTTTTCCACTCCGGTTCCTCTCCCCCGCTGCTCTTATCCCCGTCACTTTCCCCTTCCTCCTCACTCTCTCCCATCCGCGGCGACGAAACTTTCCCCAAATCTTCTCCGGATCGGACTGCTGCGCCCAATCCATGTCGGTAAGTACGGCTCCTCTCTCTGATCCTACTGTTTTTCACAGTGATTTTGGTGCTAGATCGCGGTTACCGGGCTCGCCTTGTGTTGAAATTTTTTTTAGGAGTTATTGGTAGCGGTTTTTAATGGTGATGTTACTTGACACTGATAGGGAGGATCGTGTGGGGGTTTGGGGGAGATGGAGCGCTGCCGCAGGAGGATAGAGGAAATGGCTAGTGGTTGTGTTGTGTTGTGTTGATTCTTGGCTGGCCTGGATGGAACCTAGGCGTAGAGAGGAAATTCTTTCTGATTTTTCTCGAACCGAATTAGTGAACAACAAAGAACAGATTTTAGTTCTCGAAAAAAAATAAAGACCATTATTTCTCTCATCTATGTGTGTTGAAGAATCAAGAAAGCTCAGCACCCACCAACCGCATGATTCTTGATTTTACTAACCGATGGTTGTTGCGCCCGTTTGGAGACCTTTCGTTGATTGGACATGGGAGTATCTTTATTGACCTATGGGGAGTTATGCGGCTGTTGTAGGAACGGAGGTTGAACTGGGACGTGTCGAGAATTTGTGGATGATCTAGGATGGTTGTGGACTTGCATGTGTGATGAGGTTCATCCATTTGGTATGTTCGTGATTGTTCCTTGTCAGTTGAGTTTTCCAGTATTTAGGCACTCAGGGAGGTTTTGCTGATTGAAAATGAAAAGTGGGTTCCTGGACATCCCAGTACACAAACAGTTTCTTAGACAAAAGCAGAAACAAGCAGTGTTTAAGTTTTGCGGTACCAAAATTTAGTGACTGCTGAAGTTTCATGCTAGTCAATGTAACTGAAGGATCTCGGCACTGTTATGTCAAAATGTTTGATAGAAGCGATGATACTAGGTGATGAGTGGTGCAATTAGTACAGGTTTTGCCTGGGTTACTGTGATATGGACCGAAGCCAAATTTTATTTACGAATTACCACACTAGGTGTTCTGGCTGCATCACGGAATATCAGATTGTGTGTAAGGGCAGAACTTACAGGATGTTTTCTTCCTCATAGGATGTTGATTGTAATAGGGTTGGGTTCTCAGAATACTTTTACCCATCTCCCAAAAAATACTACCCTTATTCGTACCAAAAATCTCCTCACGATGCATCCAGCCATCAACTAGGTTTTAAGAGCTGTGTTGGGGAACCTTATCAGTCATATCTAGGCCGTGAGCCCAATTCCTGTTCCATAGGTTTTCAAGTGAAATACGTCAATAACTTTCAACAAGGCAGCTGATACATGTCTTGCAAAATTAACTTGCCATGCCCTGTTGGTCAATAACTGAATGAAAATCTAGGTGTAGATTATTCCTATTGCTAGCTTGGTGTATACAGTATCAACCTTCAATAAGATGTTGGTAGTGCCACTGTGTAGAACCAGTTTTTGCTTCGACGCTGTTTGACATAATTCAGAAAAAAAGAACTTCTAATCATGCTATGTTCATGTTCTGCATGCTGAATTCATGATTTTGCTATTGCTTCCCCATTATTTTATGTGTACTTTACTGTTTATGCACTGTTAAGCATCATAACGCCACCTTGCATTCCAAACGAAAGAAGCAAAGAGAACAGTCATATGTTTTGTTCCTTCTCATGTTAGCTTCTTTTACTTCAGACATCTAATTATTGCATTTCATGACTGCGTCCCAAAGCCTCTCTTTTCCCCTCTATGTAATTAGGTACTCATACTTTGATATCTTCTTCATGTGCCCTGAACATACTTCAGGCTGTAACTGAGCAAATGCTTGTGCACGAACAGTAGGGCTTCATTTATTAATGTTATGTTTACTTCCTTTGACATGGATAATGGTGCTTTCCTAGGAGGAAGCTGGTCGCCCTTTACCCAAGTTCGGCGAATGGGACGTCAATGACCCAGCTTCTGCTGATGGATTCACAGTTATATTCAACAAAGCCAGAGATGAGAAAAAGGCCGGGAATGGGCAAGACACTGAATCTCCTTGCAAAGACGCCAGGACTGAGAGGGTGGAATCTTATGCCTCTAAGGCAAACTCAGTATGTGCCTTGATGACTCATAACAATGCTCTTATTTGAGTTTTGCCTGATGAAAATACAATGCTACTTTCTACCTGTTATTCTCATTAGCTTGTTATTTGCCATTAATCTCAATGTTTCATGCGCAGAAGAAATGGTTTTGCTGCGTGACACCCAGTCCTACACAATCTTGAGGAAGACAAGTGTCCTGGTCTGCGAAAAATACTGTCCTTTCATTTTGCTATATACATACTATCCATAAGACCTTGTAGAGATAACCAGGCTCTCTGGGCCATCATGATGGTTATCTCGTAAAACTCTCAAGTGTGTGTATGTATGTACGTGTGAGGGTTATCAGACACTCATTTGGATAAGTGAACTTCTGGTTGTAATTTTAGTCTTCCCTCTCAAATCTCTTTTTGTGCTATAGTAGTAATTAAGTGATTTGAATGACTCTCGCCTATTGCCATTACTGCAAATATCCGATCCCGGCATGTTATTTTTACTGTCCTTTGTGACTGTGAATTGTTTCTGTACTTGATCAAAGTGGGGTCGTGTTGCAGCAGCATTCACCTATTCTTTTGGTAGCAGTTAGGATATAGGCAACTTAATTTAATCTGCACAAGGGGGCGCTTTGGTCTAGGAAACATTTGGAAAATATAATTCGATTCTGAAGGATAGTGAATGCTTGAGAAGGAATGAAGGTTGATGAATGGAGATGCATTGCTCTTCTGTTTTCCTGTTTAAATGGCATACATGCTCTTCATTTACAAGTACTCTTTTTATGTAGCAAATTCTACTTTAGGAATGAGCCTTGTGTTGGGTAACAGGCATATTCGATTAGCCGTTGTGCTGCCGGTGTATGAACATGTCATACGCAACTCTAGAAGAATAAACACAAGGAGAGACTGAGGTTCACAAAAAAAACACACACACACAAGGAGAAACTAGCCTCAAGTCTTTCCTTCTTTGTCACCGTTACGAATGGTTTGCTAAATAGCTACATCCGCTCCTGTAATTGGCAATGTGGATGGATACTAATGGGTATTATGAGCCAATGGGCCTTATAGGCCGACATAGGTATTGTCACATAAGTGTTACAGATTCGCTAGCTCAATCGACCGAGCTAGCTGATTAGTCTCACAAGAGACTAAGGACGTACGTCTCCGTGCTGGACATACGGAAGAAAAAACCTAGCCGTTCCGTGAGGCCACCACCGTTTTCAGTTTACGGGACTAGGCAGTATACTGTAGGCACCCCCGATCGGCTACGGCGACCTCCGGGAGTACCGAGGGAGTACGAACAAGTATAGTGTCCGTCAAGGTGAGGCACGGGTTACCGCGACCGTTGAGGTGAAAGGTGAAATGCTCGCGTCGAGGAGAAATGGAAACTCCCGTGTTGGGGCAAAGCGAAAACCCTCGTATTGATTTCAGGGATTACAGTTTATATCTAGGAAAAATGGATCCTTTCTCTCTCCCCCCTGGGTTCTATTTATAGGGGTTGAGGGAGAGATATGAGGGATTACAATTATGCCCCTCGGGAGGCAACACACCCTCAAGGGCACTTTGGTCTTTTTACAATAATCTTTATGAAATATTCAGATACTCTAATATCCTGATACTCGCTGCTGCGGTGGCGTGTTGTCCCGGGTGCCTCAACGTCTCCCCTGGACGGAGCGCGGCCTCGACGTCCGCCGGGACGGGACGTGGCCTCGATGTCGTCGGTGGTGCCAGCGGAGTTTGTCGACGCCAGGTAGAACGTGTCGATTCGAGGAGGGAGATCTCGCCGTCGCCAGGGGGAAGCCCGTCAGTTCGGGTAGCGCGGGGACCCTTCCCCCAACAGTAGCCCCTTGCCGGTTTGGGCGGTCGAGCGACGCCCGTCCGAGCCGGCGCACCAATTCCGGGGGGTTGGCGCGCAGGGCGGACTGACGACTTCTCCCACCCCTTTTTTTTCTTTTCTCCTCTTTTCCTTTTCTTCTTCTTCTTTTGCACAATCATCCCCGGGGGGGTGCGGGGGGCAGAGCCCCCCGCGGGCCAGATTTTCTCTTTTTTTTCTTTCTTCTTTTTCTTCTTCCCTTTTTCTTTTCTTCTTTTTCCTTTTCTTCTTTCTTTTTCTTCTTTTTTTCCTCAACTTTTCTTCTCTTTTTCTTCTTTCTTCCTCTTCTTTTTTTCTTTGGCCGGTGGAGGGCAGCACAAAATATCCACCGCACCCCCACCCTCTCTTCCTTATTTAACTCACTCCCCTCACTCCCTCTCTCTCTCCCCAAAATATCTCCCTTTTCTCTCTCCTTTTTTTTCTCCACGCACTCACTGCCTCCGCCCCCTCCTGTGGCCACTGCCCTGCCGCCGTCGGCTGCCCCCAGCGCCGAGCCGCCCTCCCCGCGCCGGCGGCCCCCTCCTCCATCTGCTCCGGGCCTGCCCCGGCCGGGCCCTGCCGCGCCGAGCCGCCCTCAGCAGCCCCGCCTCCGGCTTGCCTCGGGCCGGCGCCGCGCCACCAGCCGCTCCGGGCCCCGCCGCGCCGAGCCGCCCTCAGCAGCTCCGTCTCCGGCTTGCCTCGGGCCGGCGCCGCACCACCAGCCGCTCCGGGCCTGCCCCGGCCGGGCCCCGCCGCACCGGCCTCCCCTTTTTTTTTCAGAGCTCCGCATCGGAACAGCTCACCCGGTCCAATCCCCTGTTGTTTTATTCCAATGTCTCATTTAAATTCGTCTGGTGCTGGAACTCGCTTGGGAGTTATCCCAAATGAAATGTGATTGATCTAATTGCCGGTATTACTATTATTATTTATGCATACTGATCATAGATTATTGGACGGAGGAACAGATATGCTTGCCTAAATAGATGCACCTCCTGTTTGCCTGTTTATTTGTTTTTATTGGTCAAGTCTTGTACTTATGAATTTTTAATGTTGCAGCTGCATGCCATAGAATTGACTTGGTCTTTTGCATTGTTGCAGGTTGTGGGAACTATGAACGTGGATGCAGAATCCTGATGCTCAGTACTTTAGCAAAGAGACTTGCGGCCGCCGCGCCATCTCACCGGAAGCCCCTCTTCCTGGGCTGAGCGTCGGCTCCGAGCTCGCGCTGCTGCCGACGTCCTTCCTGAGCAGAACGCGAGGGGCGAGTGTTCTGTCGTCGCTTGGAACGTCGCCTTCTCGCTGCGCGGCCGTCAAGGGTAACGGTCCCTTCTTACGATCTGCTTGGCTTATGCGAACGCGAGGTGTATATATATGCTAAACTGTTTAGTGCGTGTGATGTATGAAATGAATGGGTGTATGTAAAATGGACTGCCATCGCCTACTGCTATTGTGATATTCTTTCACGTAAGACTGCTATACGTGTAGATGAGGCGCGGGTACGACGATTGCATGCCATGCGCACGGGCGTTGCTGCGCTACGGCGATGAACGAGTAGAGAATAGCGATCGCATTTTTAAACGTCGATTGCCATGTGTATGATTCGAATGAACGATTGTATCGCGGATTGTGCATCATAGTATTTTTTGTTATGTGAAACCGTCATACGAGTAGATGAGGAACTGGTATTACGACCGCACGTCTCGCATATGAGCATCATTCGTGTAGCAGCGACGAACAAGTAGACAGAATAGTAACCGCAACTTCGAACATTGATCGTCACGTGATTAGGTTGCTTGGACCGACGCCCCATATCGCCTTGCACGAAAATAGTGTTGCTATTCCTTATCGTTACGCCGTGACACGTTTGAGCGCGTAGAGATGCGACCTCTCGAGCGGACTCGGTAGGTTCGAGGCGCCACGCCGGGCGCGCCGTCTCCTCTAGCCTCCCCGAACACCCCCGAACTCGGGGCGGGCACACTCTTGGAGCCGCGTCGGGCGTGCCGCCGCGATGCCGCGACCGCGTCGACGAGGTCCGTAGACTTGGTGGTCTCGAGGCGCCACGCCGGGCGCGCCGTCTCCTCTAGCCTCCCCGAACACCCCCGAACTCGGGGCGGGCACACTCTTGGAGCCGCGTCGGGCGTGCCGCCGCGATGCCGCGACCGCGTCGACGAGGTCTGTAGACTTGGTGGTTTCGAGGCGCCACGCCGGCACGCCGTCTCCTCTAGCCTCCCCGAACACCCCCGAACTCGGGGCGGGCACACTCTTGGAGCCGCGTCGGGCGTGCGGCCGCGATGCCGCGACCGCGTCGACGAGGTCCGTAGACTTGGTGGTTTCGAGGCGCCACGCCGGGCGCGCCGTCTCCTCTAGCCTCCCCGAACACCCCCGAACTCGGGGCGGGCACACTCTTGGAGCCGCGTCGGGCGTGCCGCCGCGAAGCCGCGACTGCGTCGACGAGGTCCGTAGACTTGGTGGTTTCGAGGCGCCACGCCGGGCGCGCCGTCTCCTCTAGCCTCCCCGAACACCCCCGAACTCGGGGCGGGCACACTCTTGGAGCCGCGTCGGGCGTGCCGCCGCGATGCCGCGACCGCGTCGACGAGGTCCGCAGATTTGGTTCGAGGCGCCTCGCCGGGCACGTTGTCTTGAGAGAGTGTTGCCTCAACATCCGCCAGGACGGAGCGTCGCCTCGACGTCTGCCGGGACGGAGCGTCGCTTCAACGTTGTGATGGTGCATTGTCTTGACAGATTTTTGCCTCGACGTCCACCGAGACGGAGCCCCTAGTGCTTTAAGTGTTTTGGGAGCTCCTTTTGGTAGGTTTAATGGAAAGTCAGAAAATTGAAACAGCTGTGTTTTGCTTCTCGTGATCATTTCTTCTTTTTTCCTTGTTTTACAGGCTGTTGCTTCAAGGCGCCAAGACGGGGTTATGCGATATGGCACTCAGCCCCTAGCCCGAGTGTCGTACAAGCATCGCCAGTTTGGCAGTTTGACGAAGGTCGAACAGCGGGAAGACGACGTGGCAGGGAGGGTTAAGACTGTCTCGGTACGGCAAAGGAGGTGTTGCTCACATGGTGGCGAAGCGACAATCGTGCTCGACGCCGTGGCGGAGTTAAGGTTGTCCCGGCACGAGTCAAGGCTGTCCCGGCACGGCGACGGAGACATCGCTCACCGGCGCGCTCTGCGCCGCGATGGAGCGTGCTCGAGGCCACGGCGGAGTCAAGGTTGTCTCGGCACGACGATGGAGACGTCGCTCATGTGCCGATGAGCTCTGTGCCGCGGCGGAGCGTGCACGACGTGGTGGCGGAGTCAAGGCACGGCGACGGAGACGTCGTTCACCGGCGCGCTCTGCGCCGTGGTGGAGCGTGCTTGACGTGGCGGTGGAGTCAAGGCACAGTGACAGAGACGTCGCTCACCGGCGCGCTCTACGCCACGGTGGAGCGTGCTCGACGCGGCGGCGGAGTCAAGACACGGCGACGGAGACATCGCTCACCGGCGCGCTCTGCGCTGCGGTGGCACGGCGACGGAGACGTCGCTCACCGGCGCGCTCTGCGCCGCGGTGGAGCGTGCTCAACGCGGTGGCGGAGTCAAGGCACGGTGACGGAGACGTCGCTCACCGGCGCGCTCTACGCCACGGTGGAGCGTGCTCGACGCCACGGCGGAGTCAAGGCACGGCGACGGAGACATCGCTCACCGGCGCGCTCTACGCCGCGGTGGAGCGTGCTCAACGCGGCGGCGGAGTCAAGGCACGGCGACGGAGACATCACTCACCGGCGCGCTCTGCACCGCGGTGGAGCGTGCTCGACGCCGCGCCGGAGCGTGCTCGACGCGGCGGTGGAGTCAAGGCACGACGACGGAGACATCGCTCACCGGCGCGCTCTGCGCCGCGGTGGAGCGTGCTCGACGCGGCGGCGGAGTCAAGGCACGGCGACGGAGACGTCGCTCACCAGCGCGCTCTACGCCACGGTGGAGCGTGCTCGACGCGGCGGCGGAGTCAAGGCACGGCGACGGAGACATCGCTCACCGGCGTGCTCTGCGCCACGGTGGAGCGCGTTCGACGCCGCGGCGGAGTCAAGGCACGGCGATGGAGATGTCGCTCACCTGCGCCGCGGTGGAGCGTGCTCAACGCGGCGGCGGAGCCAAGGCACGGCGACGGAGACGTCGCTCACCGGCGCGCTCTACGCCACGGTGGAGCGTGCTCGACGCCGCGGCGGAGTCAAGGCACGGCGACGGAGACATCGCTCACCGGCGCGCTCTACGCCACGGTGGAGCGTGCTCGACGCCGCGGCGGAGTCAAGGCACGGCGACGGAGACATCGCTCACCGGCGCGCTCTACGCCGCGGTGGAGCGTGCTCAACGCGGCGGCGGAGTCAAGGCACGGTGACGGAGACATCGCTCACCGGCGTGCTCTGCGCCACAGTGGAGCGTGCTCGACGCCGCGGCGGAGTCAAGGCACGGCGATGGAGATGTCGCTCACTGGCGCACTCTGCGCCGCAGTGGAGCGGCGACGGAGACGTCGCTCACCGGCGCGCTCTGCGCTGCGGTGGAGCGTGCTCAACGCGGCGGCGGAGTCAAGGCACGACGACGGAGACGTCGCTCACCGGCGCGCTCTACGCCACGGTGGAGCGTGCTCGACGCCGCGGCGGAGTCAAGGCACGGCGACGGAGACATCGCTCACCGGCGGCGGAGACGTCGCTCACCGGCGCGCTCTGCGCCGCGGTGGAGCGTGCTCAACGCGGTGGCGGAGTCAAGGCACGGTGACGGAGACGTCGCTCACCGGCGCGCTCTACGCCACGGTGGAGCGTGCTCGACGCCACGGCGGAGTCAAGGCACGGCGACGGAGACATCGCTCACCGGCGCGCTCTACGCCGCGGTGGAGCGTGCTCAACGCGGCGGCGGAGTCAAGGCACGGCGACGGAGACATCGCTCACCCGTGTGCTCTGCGCCACAGTGGAGCGTGCTCGATGCTGCGGCGGA
Source organism: Stipa capillata (assembly GCA_019208055.1). NCBI lineage: Eukaryota > Viridiplantae > Streptophyta > Magnoliopsida > Poales > Poaceae > Stipa > Stipa capillata. The sequence continues at coordinate 115,836 of JAGXJF010002152.1, read as the reverse complement.
GTCAAGGCACGGAGATGGAGATGTCGCTCACCGGCGCACTCTGCGCCGCGGTGGAGCGGCGACGGAGACGTCGCTCACCGGCGCGCTCTGCGCCACGGTGGAGCGTGCTCAACGCGGCGGCGGAGTCAAGGCACGGCGACGGAGATATCACTCACCGGCGCGCTCTGCACCACGGTGGAGCGTGCTCGACGCGGCGGCGGAGTCAAGGCACGACGACGGAGACATCGCTCACCGGCGCGCTCTGCGCCGCGGTGGAGCGTGCTCGACGCCGCGGCGGAGTCAAGGCACGGCGACGGAGACGTCGCTCACCGGCGCGCTCTGCGCCGCGGTGGAGCGTGCTCGACGCGGCGGCGGAGTCAAGGTTGTCCTGGCACGGATCATATCGCGGCTCTTCGTCCTTAGGAGAGCGGCGTTGGGCCGGCTGTCGCCTAAGACGGGACAATAGCGCACGTCGCCCCGGTTGAGGGGTCATATCGCGGCTCTTCGTCCTTAGGAGAGCGGCGTTGAGCCGGCTGTCGCCTAAGACGGGACAATAGCGCACGTCGCCCCGGTTGAGGGGTCATATCGCGGCTCTTCGTCCTTAGGAGAGCGGCGTTGAGCCGGCTATCGCCTAAGATGGGACAATAGCGCACGTCGCCCCGGTTGAGGGGTCATATCGCGGCTCTTCGTCCTTAGGAGAGCGGCGTTGAGCCGGATGTCGCCTAAGACGGGACAATAGCGCACGTCGCCCCGATTGAGGGGTCATATCGCGGCTCTTCGTCCTTAGGAGAGCGGCGTTGAGCCGGCTGTCGCCTAAGACGGGACAATAGCCCACGTCGCCCCGGCATGGCAACGGAGACGTCGCTCACCGGCGCACTCTGCGCCGCGGCGGAGCGTGGTGAGGGGATGCTCTAGACATGCCTTCTTACTTCACGAAGGAGCACGCGTGTGGTATTGACGACCCACACACGCATGCTACGATTGTCGGTGATGCCCCCGGGCCTCCTCTCGACGGCGTCTCAGATGACACAACTTCTTGCTCGGTTCCCACAGACGGCGCCAACTGTCGTAGCTACGGGACTAGGCAGTATACTTTAGGCACCCCCGATCGGCTACGGCGACCTCCGGGAGTACCGAGGGAGTACGAACAAGTATAGTGTCCGTCAAGGTGAGGCACGGGTTACCGCGACCGTTGAGGTGAAAGGTGAAATGCTCGCGTCGAGGAGAAATGGAAACTCCCGTGTTGGGGCAAAGCGAAAACCCTCGTATTGATTTCAGGGATTACAGTTTATATCTGGGAAAAATGGATCCTTTCTCTCTCCCCCCTGGGTTCTATTTATAGGGGTTGAGGGAGAGATATGAGAGATTACAATTATGCCCCTCGGGAGGCAACACACCCTCAAGGGCACTTTGGTCTTTTTACAATAATCTTTATGAAATATTCAGATACTCTAATATCCTGATACTCGCTGCTGCGGTGGCGTGTTGTCCCGGGTGCCTCAACGTCTCCCCTGGACGGAGCGCGGCCTCAACGTCCGCCGGGACGGGACGTGGCCTCAATGTCGTCGGTGGTGCCAGCGGAGTTTGTCGACGCCAGGTAGAACGTGTCGATTCGAGGAGGGAGATCTCGCCGTCGCCAAGGGGAAGCCCGTCAGTTCGGGTAGCGCGGGGACCCTTCCCCCAACAGTTTCTTTCACCGATGTTCTTTCCTCTCGCCTCTGACGATCAATCTAACGTGTAGATTAGATTTCTTATACATTAGGGACAGAAATCTTTAATGATGTCGTCCTAGTGGTAGAGACAATGTTTCGTCCTAGTGGTAGAGACAATGTTGTATAGAATAAAGGTTTTCAGCTTCATCCCTGTCCTAGCAGGGCTGTTCTGGCCGACGCCGAGCAGCTAATAGTGTTTTGGTCCCGTAGATCAACGCCTCCTGATTTGACGGATTATATCCCAATGCCTCGGCCTGGCTTGGCAGTAGTGGCAATGTTGGTGGTGTCGAATATATTTTGGTTTCTGGCTCTCCAATTGTGTTCTTTCGTGCTCTTGGTTTTCTTCTCCAATGGACTGGCAATGAAGTAACGATTCGACGACCTACCTTGCAAGGGTGTGCCTCTGGTCATTGTGCATTCAACGGTCTTAGGCGTTCCCACCTCTTAGGGTGGATGACTCATACAACTTTTTAAAACCTTTGAGGTTAGTCTAGTTTATACAGGTTTGGTCATCTACTTTTTCTTCATTGAAGGCTTGTAGAAACGCCAGATGCGAATGATGGAGTTGGAGACGATGACTTTGAGAGATCCTGATGCAACTTTTTTAATTAGAAATCTTTTGTTGTTCAATCTATTATACCGTCTTTACTCAATCTAAAATTCATTCTCTTTTTAACCATCGAGATCCTAAGTCTCACGGCGTCAGATGAGGATTAAGAATTCTCGGTCGATTGAGCCCTAGGCGCTCTCTAAGTAATATCCTATAACATTTTGGTCTAATTCCATTTCCAAAATAAAGTAAAAGAATCTTAATAGTTTCAAATAGAGCGTTTGAATTTACGTACTCAAATGTCCTTCCCACTTTTAGCCCTATCTCTCTGCTGGGGGAGTACTATAGTGCGGTCTACCTTGGTATTGCAAACTTGAGCTATAATTTGACTACTTGAATAGATTGACCTAGTTGCTCTTGATAGTTCTTCGCTCCTGCTAACTAATGCATTCATTTGCCAACTGTACAATGATCAACCATAATTAACTCCATAAATAAGTAACATGTCTTGATAAAAAGTATATATCTGCAGGGACCCTACTATGTTTGTAAGAAGCTAGGAAAATCACTGAATCAGGGATCGAAATGTGTATCTGGGAAGATAGGAATCGGTTTGGGCAGGTTGGAATCAGGGATCGTTGATCGAGGCTCAAGAAGATTAAGTTGTGTAACGATGCTAGAGTACGGCAAGTTTGGTCTGCTGAAAGGCCGGGGAAGTGGACGCACACCCCAATCACCCCGTGCCGCGTCTGGAGAGGGAGCTGAGCTTCCATGAACTGTGGGCCGTCCAAGGATCAAATGTAGAAGTGGTCATGGCGACGACGAACGACAGGGTCTCAATCGATTTCTCTTTTGCTCAGTACTAGTAGCTATCAAGATGTTATACAGTTACAATATTAATCTCTATCTCTTGGTGCTTCTTAACTGCCATGATGATCTGTTGTACACTTACAGTTCTGCTGACGGCGAACGACATGTGCTTTCTGATGGTTTTCCTTTCTAGTTCATGACGATCTCTTCCTCGGTTTCCTGGGTAATACATCTGCTGCCGCTCTCTTTTAACTGTTAACTATCTTTATTCTCGAGTAAAATGCATTTGACCTTTCTTAAAATGAAAACGTTTCGTTCCCCAAACTCTGTTGGTTCCCCAAACTCTCTGAACATGTCTTCTATGGTCCTAGATGTGCTAGACTGACGAATTAATCCATCCACCGCGGCGAGCGCCCTACAGTGTCTCTCTCTTTTCAATCATTTTCCTACATTTCTCTCCTTGATCACCCGCTGCCTTCATCGATTATAGGAGGAGGCAGAACATACCTTACAAAAACGAGGATAGTCCTTTTACCTGGCTAGTTTTTGTAGAGAGAGGACATAAAACCTCCTATAAGTCTATATTGTTTTGTGATTGGACTTGTCGTTATAGTGACCCAATAATGTGGGATAACACACTGGTTTATTTTTGAGAAAACCTCCAAAGAGCATGGAGTTCTTGCAATTCACTATAAAAAAATAGAGTTACCTAGTTAATTAAATAAAATTGGACAAAAAGTAAATAAATGGCTAAAGCCCCTACCGGTCGACGAAGCGGCAGACCCCACAGACAATGCACCACCACCACACCGACACAACAATGAAAATCGAAAAGCATTGAGGCCTCCGATCCACCCGCCCCACGGGGATGAACTCATGCTCACACAAGCAAAAGGCGCTTCCCTAGTCCCACAGAGGATGCCAGATCCGGCATTGACCCCCACGCAAGAAAAAGAGAAGACATTGCCGGTCAAGAGAAGCAATCAAGCCATGCCACCGACAAGACATAGGACAAGAAGAACCCCGTCGGAACCACCGCGGATGAAGTCCCTGCCGAAAGACACCTCGCCAGAAGCACTGACAAAAAGAACCTCGTACCACCGCCCAGAGCCACACTGCTAACCCCGTCAGCGCCACTAGGAGAGAGAAGCTAAACCTGCTATGGGGGGAGCGAGCATGGGCCACCCTAACTTTGATGGAGGTGAAAACACAACTCCAAACCCCATGCTGTCCGAAGTGTCTGGCACAGCATGGCCGACCACATCCCAGTGCCGCTGCCCCCGTATTGGTCAAACTATTGCACCCTTCGCAAACCAGCTTTACCACCTTCCGGGGATGCTGCCTTGACATCTGCCACCTGGTTGGTAGGTTGCGACGCTGTGTAGGTTGACCATCCTGCAACCCTCGCTATGTTGGACCACCGCTTGTAGCGCACGACCGTTGCACCGATCCCTGGTGTCACCGCCCTAACACCTTGTCCATCTGAGAATAGGGGCAACCGCTGACAACGCACGGGGCCTCTACGACACTACCGTGGTGCATGACGCCCACTTCACCGACTAGACTCGTTGCAACCCTCGCCCGTCGAGCTGATGATACCACCACATTCGCAGTCCAGGACTGACATCCCACAGCACCACCACACTGTTGTTCAAGGTCGCGCCTTGGGATCTGTCACTTGTTTGGGCTAGATCCACGTCCACGCCGTCCAATCCATTGCCCCGATGAACATGACCAAGAACCGGGGCCGCCTCCCCGACGTCTGCTGCCTCAGCCTCGCCGGTGAGGAGCCCGCGAGCCGAGGCCTCCCACGTGCTAGGGCAGGAGAGGCGTGCCTATTGCACTAGGTAGCAGCCAACGCACGCCACCCGAGGCCCTGACGCCCACCATCACCTGTAGTAGGATTGCCGTCGCCGGGCACCTGACCAATCCTGACCTGTAGCAGGGTCACCACACGCATAGTGCCACTGCGCACCCCCATCTACGCTTAGACCATGGCCCTCGCGCGATCGCCGAAGGCCACCGACTGTCTAGCAGACTTGGAGCACCCATCCTGGCCATTCCCTGCCGCCTAAGGGCTGGCCGAGCTACCCGGGGCGCCGCTGCGTCCACACGGCCAATTGCACAGCCCTAGCCTCCACGGGCCAAATTTGGCTAGATGTGGACCCCACGGCGGGTTTAGCTGGCTTATAAGTCTGTGTTGCTTTGTGATTGGGCTTGTAAGTATAGTGGCCCAACGACCCGAGGACAGAACTGAGGGAGTAGTAATTAAATGATCCTACTGCATCTTTTTATAGGAAAAAGTAGAAACAAGGAGTGTTAAATAGTCCAGTCAGTTGAAGGCCTGCACATTTTTTCCCTTGCTCTACGGAGAATGAACTAGGGCAACTTCATTTCTGAATTTGGACATGCAAATTTCCAAGTTGGACCAACTCCACTGGAGATTAGATTACCGCGAATCAGCCAAGCACTCCGTGCCCCAAAGATAATTATTTCCATGAAGGCTAGACCATCTGAGTCTTGAGATCCACAAGAGTGTCTGTTAGTACTAATTTAGAGGAAGAGACACTTCGTTCTGGGCACAGATAACTCCAGCAGGCTCTAGCAAAGCGCTGTATGTAACACTTGCTCATCACACGGGGCACATCAATAGCTAGGCACGTAAAAGTTCTTTTCTCAGTATTTTTCCTTTAAAGAATACCATTTATTCTATGAATGCCAGAACACATGTTGCTCTTGAGCATCACGGTCCACGGTTGCGAATTCCTCCTTTCCTCTCTCCCTTTCCACTTTCCTCCCGTCTTCTCGACTTCCTCCACCGCCTCCTCTCCTCTTCAACTTCACCAGCTCTGCCGAACGGAGGAGAAGGGGAGAGGGTCTCGGCCTCCGCCCTCCTACTGTCTATTTGCATGTGAATACCCTAGCGGAGACTGTATATATGCCAAATAAAACACTAGATCTCATATCCGATTCGTTCTCTAAGCTTCTTTCTCATCCGGCTCGGGACCATGATGATGGCGGGCAATTTTCCGTGAGAAGAAGTGGCAGTCACCTCCGGGGTTCTTCGCACCTGGGTAGTACCAGGACCCTTGTGCCCCGGACTGCACTGCCCGCCCTATGACCCAAAACTCAAAATGAGGGTGAGAATCGAATCTATGCTGACACCGTGGTTTTCCCTTCATCCATGCCGATAACTATGTTCTTGTCTCCTGTCGGTCCTCTATCTCTCCCCTTGCTCTGCTTTAGATCTAATAAGAAGTCCTGCTTTTCCTTTCCTTTGATGTTCCGGTGTTGCTTCTCCATGATTTACCCGGCCGACAACAGCTTTCCAAGCTTCACATCTTGCTCTCCTCGAGGTCGAGGCAGAGTAGTTGGTAGTGTTGTTCATCTGTGGCGTCGGCTCTTCTTCCCAACTGTGATGCGGCTCATGCTCAGTGGCGGAGGCAGGAATTAGAGGTTAGGGGGACCAAGTGAATCATATGATGCAACAAAATTGATAAGAGGGGCCAAATGTGCTAATACTACCTTCTTTTCTTGAAATTCAAAGGATTAATACTGTGTAATATGCATTTAGTTTATCATTGGAGGGGGCCTGGCTCCTGCCAGTCCCCCCTCCCTCCGCCACTGCTCATGCTCTTCTTCTGCACCGATTGGGAGCTGCTCCTATGCTTCTAGTATGTTGTGATGATGTTGGGGTCCGCTCTAACCTCCCTTAGAGGAGGTCCACTTTGTGGCTCTCACATCCGGCGCTGCTGTAACATGCACGAGGTCCTTGTTCTGGCCTTAATCGGGAGGATACCGCTCAGTTCAGGGGCTCATCAGCTACCGTGAGAAAGGGATCTTCACCAACTTCTACTTCGGTAGCTCTTCATCGCCGTTTGGGTGCTCCGGTGTCATTCCAGTCCACGGCACTGACGGCCACAACTTCAACCTCTAGGTCCTCAGGGGTACTCCTCGGAGTCCTTTGTCTTGGTGTTGCGCTCTTGTTGCTTGTGGCGACCGGCGATGGAGGACTGTCGACAGCGGCGACTCTTAGGTCAGCTCGAGAGACTGACCAGCTGGGACGCGTGGTATCACGCATCAAGGCTGTTCACACGTGTTGATACGACCCTTGTTACATCTACGACGCCAACAAAACCAATTAAGCAGGTTTGCACGGAGTCCATTGAACAATCTTGTTTAGTTGGAGCAATTAATTGGTATTTTTACCATGACGAAGTCAATCCAAAGGAGCAAAAATAGCACCCTGCATGGATTAGTGCGTGAGGACCAACTAGGTTTGCATGTGCATGGCACTATTCAGTCAAGTGCATACCAGAAGGAGCAAGGGAAGATTAGCGGCTTGAACCTAATGAGTTCGACTCGTACAAGTCCTCAAGTTTTGACGATTGGTTTCATTGCCATTCGGATTACACCGCTAGAGGAAATCATGCCTACTTTTTGTACTCCTGGCCTGCCACGTGATTTTTATTGGAGAAATCTCAGTCCAAATCTGATTGGTTTAGGGATTGAATTGCGTGTGTCCTTTTAATCCCTGTTTGCGTCCGTGTAGAACAAGGAGTTGAATCAGAGTCCTTTGTTTTAAATACTACCAAGTCTTTGTCGTGAGATATATTTAGTAGGATTAGTATTTATTTTCTTAGGGATCAGGTGGTGAATTTCTTGTAACTAGTCAATAACCCGTGCAATTGCATGGGCTAGAGTATGAAAACTACCGTTCTAATTTCTAATAATTTAATGATGAATGCGTCATATGGCATCACAAGTATGATTTTGATACCTTTAAGGGACGGAGATTTAGCTCAATTTCCTTTAGTATGCTATTATAACTTGATCTCCACCTGATATATGGCTTATATTCTTTATTCTTTATTCTTCTCATATCAACATAGCGAGAGTCTGCAATCAGTATAAGTTTAGACTGTTGCAAAGAAACATTAGATACAATGAGAAGTTCAAGTGAAAGGATAGTATCCACGCAAGTATGTGCACGACACATGCAGATGGGTGAATTAACAATTATGTGTGAGACTATTTCGTGTATCCTAAAATATTAAGAAAAAACATTGCTCAATCTTCATAGGGTATCACGAGAAAATTGATGATATTAATTCATTAATCTTGATGTAAAAAGATAAAGAAAGGTTAGCTCGGAGTTACAACTAACCTAAATAAAAGGCTAAACACTTGTTGACACAAAGAGACGTGCCAAGGGAGGAGGAGAAAGGCAGAGGTTGCCGATCTGAGCTTTTTTGTACAGAGGAGATCGATAGATGAGGGAGGACATCTATAAATACAACATCTTATTTTATCTTACACTTGCCACTTCAAATTTTTTTACAGATCTTTGCATCATCGAGTATTAATTTTGGATGGGATAGGAACTAATTTCCCTGTTGTGATTAGCATGTTTGCCGAACTAAGTAAACTCATTAACTTCTATTATTCCTGCCGACTTCCACGTTCATGTGTACGTATATGTACGACATGCACAGGAGATCCCATCCAAATTCTCCATGCAGTGCTCGTGTTTAGTTTGTGCCTCTGATTAGGTACTTCATCAAAACATTAGTAACACAAAGATTTGATGTCAGTTTGCCAAGGCCGATGCCTCTCACGGTCGGTTAATCCACGTCTCAAACTCCTGGCATAAATAGGCAAGAAAAAAATTTATCGGGAAAAAAGAGAAGTCCGACCGAGTTGGACTCTTCGTAGCAAATAAATCATGTCACGGCAAAAAATTTAATTACTTGTTTATTTAGAAATCCAAGGTTACGAATAGTAAGAAGCAAAGACTTTTATTTGTGCAAGAATTTCTAGAAAGTCTATATACGAATAGTAGGGAGCAAGAACTCTTATTTAAAAAGTTCAGGGTTACGAATAGTAAGAAGCAAGGACTCCTATTTGCATGAGAATTTCTAGAGAGTCTGTATATGAATAGTAAGGAGCCAGAACTCTTATTTGAGTCAATTTGAACCGTTATAACTCGGTCCCACCAGATAGATGGTTAGATGTTTTTATTTTTCTTTGATTAATATGGGAATTTCTAGAGTCTGTAATTAATATAGTAATAAGATAATAAGATTGGATTGGAGTCAGAGTCCGTAGTATATAGCAGGTTTGGGTCAGTTAATTTGTACGTCAGCTATACAATGGTTGGGGCCTTCGGCCTTTGGGGTAGTGTTGTTTCTTTTGAGTTCAATAAAACAGAAAACACCTTGAGTCGGGAGGTACCAAAGATGAGTTCTTGCGATTCTTGATTGAGAAGTTGCCGCTGCTGTGCATGAGATTGGTCTCGTGATCAATTTCCATGCAAGTTTCTTCCTTCGGCTTCTTGTCTCTCGCTTGACCCGAAGGCTTCCTTTTCCCCGTCTATTTCTTCTACCACTACTGCTGCTATTTTTCGTCGTGTTCCATCAAGTACCGTGAAAGATCGGGCTGCAACAATCGATCGAACCTCCCCTTGAGGTTTCATCCTCATCGCGTGTCTAGTGACTAGGCTAGCCACTGGATACATGTCCTCAAAGGGCAATATTGTAATTTCTTTTATTTTTCTGGCTCTTTGGACGTGTGACATAGTATCTCTGTGGGGTCTTATGCCCCACCTTGGTTTAATATAAAAGTAGGCACTTCCAAAAAATACATCTTGCTCTTGAGTCTTGAGTAAGCAATAAGGGGTTGGCTAGGTTAATCCTCGAACTAAGGCTGGACAGAAAGATTGAGGCTCGCCGCTCGGCTCAAGCTCAGCTCACCTCTTGGCTCGAATCGGAGGCGCGACGAGCCAAGCCCGAGCCTCCTCCTCGGCTTGTAAAGCTTGGGGAGCCTGTCGGAGTATTATTCCGGCAATACTGAATATGGGGCGGTGTGAGCACAGCAAATCCGGATGGGTGCACACGGAAGACAGGATTTAGACAGGTTCAGGCCCTCGCGGAGAGGTAATACCCTACGTCTTGTGTTTGGTGGCTAGTATAGCTTGAATCCCGAGTGCCGCAAGCCCTAGAGAATCGATCTCGAGGTGGCTTGAGCTATGAAACAATGGAGATTGTCTATGACTAAAGAGTTGCCGATCGGAGGTCCCCTACCAGGCCTTATATAGGCGGCCGGGATAGGGTTACAAGAGTCCGGATCGGTTAACAGATTGGTTTCCTAATTAGTTACAACAGATTCCGAGTATGCCGGGCGAATATTAGTCCATATCTTGTACTCCACGTTGATGAGGCGCCCCCGTGTAGAAGTCTGACTCCGAGTAGTCGGCCCGGCCTGCCCTGTGGCCAGAGGGCCGGATTCGTCCTCCTTGATGATACCCGGGTGCCATGTCATCATCAGTAGCCCCCGAGTCCTTCACGATCTTACTGCTATCGGTCTTCACTTCTGGTCAAGCTTCCCGAGTGACTTCTGCTTGCAGGGAGATCGCGAAGGACTGACAGAACCCCTGTGGAAAAGACAATAAAAAGCCGAGTAACATTCACCTGTAAGGTAGGAATATTATGACGGGTGAGCTAATAGTGGGTAAGCTCTGGTGGTACCCGATCCATCCTGATGGACAGAGACCGGCTGATAGCCCAGCGTGGGGCGTACCATGACTCCTGACTGAATTTCCGAGTAGCACCTGCTCTTCCCGAGTGGGTTAAGTCTAGCTAGTGTCCCCTAAAGGAATGCCTCCGAAATTCACGTCAGAACCAGAGAAACAAGCCATGGCGCATAGGTTCCCGAGTGACGAAGCCTTACACCGAGTCATTCCACTGAATCCGGAAATTCCGGGTCCTGGAGCCTCCGAAATTCACGTTCTCGGTAGGCCCAGGTGGAGAATCCGGTAGCTCCAAGTTGCTCGGCATCTGACTTGTGGACCACGGAAGGCACGCCATTACTGCCCTTCACTCGGGTGTATTCAGGTGATTGCGTTCCTGCTTGAGGCCAACCATTGAAACCCTTCACAACCGTAACGTCCGGTCCCGATTCTGCCAGTGACCGGCTAGTGGTTTGCGGGAAACACGTTGCAGTTGCTGTTTGCGGGGGTATATTCCAAACGGCTATTAACCCCAGAAGGCCAACCGTCGGATCACCTTTTAATTAGGCTACACGAATCGCGGCGCCGTTAAGTCATGGGCGCGGAAGAAGCGCGACGTGGCCCGTCCGAAGCGCGTAGTGGAATCTGAAGGGGTGCATCGTGGGCGCGGAGAATCCGGGTGCGTGCGAACGTGGGGAAGCCGAACCGCCCAATCCATTCCCCTTTATATGCCGAAGAGGTCACGGGATCGGTTCACGCCTTCAAACGCATTCTCATCGACTCGTGCGCGCCGCTCCACCCAAAACCCTAAATTCCACTCCGGCCACTTCGGATGCAAACCCCGCATTGGGAAGCTGATCCGACCGAAGCCGAAGAAGACGCTTTGGTGTGGAAGCTGCTGAGTGAAGGAGATTCGCCCGCTGATCCGATGGCCCCGTGGATGAAGTCGACGGCAACGGAGGCGCGGCTGGAAACCCTCGTGCGGCTGGGAATGCTGCCACCCAAGGAGCTAGTCGAGTGGCGTGCCGCCACGGGGGAGACTGTCCCCACTCCGAACACCGGCGAGCTGGTCGTCCACAGCTCCTTCTTCGAGCGAGGATTCTTGATGCCGGTCCACCCTTTTCTACGGGGGCTGCTCTACTTCTACGGGCTGGAGCTCCATAACCTCAACACCAACAGCAGGCTCCACGTCTCGTGCTTCATCATGTTGTGCGAGTGCTATCTCGGCATCCGACTGCATTTCGCCCTGTGGAAGCAGTTGTTCATGGTGAAGCCGCAGCCAAGCAGAGACAACCCGGCCGTGGTGGGAGGCGCCGGATTCCAGCTCAGGTCCGGGGCGGTGAAGAGCTACCCAGCCCCGCCAATGTAGTCCTCGAACAAGGGTTGGGATGTCAACTGGTTCTACTGCGCCAACCCTGACCCGTCGCTTCTGGCCTTCTCGGGCCATCCACCGGAGGTCAAGCCGAGCTGGTCGGAACCGCCGCTCGACAGGGAACAGGACAGCATTGCTGTCCTAATGGCGTAGCTCGCCAAGGCGATGCAGTCCGGAGTCATCGGGACGGTCGTCGTGGCGACCTTCGTCCGGTGGCGGGTGCAGCCTGCGAAGCTACGGGCGCACCCCATGTTCGAGTACACCGGCGAAGACGACGCGACTCGGGAGTCCGCCGAAGGGCTCACCGAGGGTGAAGTCCAGAGCCGGCTCGAGAAGCTCCTAGCTTAGGGGACGAGTCTGGACTTCTCGGGGTGGCCGCCGCCCTTCAGCCGGGCGAACCCGCCGAGTCAGGTGAGTAATCGATACCCCGACCTTTATCTCTTAGTTCTTTGCCGAGTCTCACTCGGGGTTTATCTTCGCAGGTTTTGTTCGGCTTCTGTTCCAACGCTCCCCTCCCGGAGGATGAGATATGGAACCAGCCTTGGTATGCTGACGTCCTGAGCGGCGGGCCGCCACCACAAGGGGCGGCCGGGGCGTCTTCTTCCGGCGCCGGCTCTTCAAAGGGCGCCGGGTCCTCGAAGGGCGCCAGACCTTCTAAGGGGAAGGCGGCGGCAACCGTGGCACCCCTGCCCTCCGCCGCCGAGCGCGCCGGCCCCGGAGGAGGACGAGGATGACGATGACGTTCCCCTCCGCGTTAAGAGGCGAAGGCCGCCGGCGGGTCCTACCCCGAGGGGACAGGGCGGCTCCGCCGCTTGTCCGACGCCCGCCGCGACGGGCACCGCGTCGTCGGGGCAAGGTGGCTCCGCCCCCCATCCTGACTCGGCGGCTCCGCCCGCCACGGGGACTGCCCCGGCGGAGCAGGACGGCTCCTCCACTGGCCCCGACCTGGTGGCGCCGGCTGCTGTCCCGAGTGAAACTCCTTGGGCGGCCGAAGACGACGTTCCCCCCAGTCGGGGGAAGAAGAGAGATGCCCACACCGCCTTCGGAGCGCAAGGTGGATCGGGAACCTCGGTGGCCCCGGCTGCTGCCGCGTCCGGGCGGCGAGCTTCGGGGCCCAAGAAGCGCGTTCCTGTCCCTCGATCGGCCAAGTAAGTGTCTCGGTGACTGCTTGTTCATTTGTGTTTTTCGAATATTGACAGGTCTGACTTCCTTTTTGCAGGGTGCGGAGGGCGGGAGACATTCCAAAGGCTCCATCGAGCGCCCCGGGGTCCAGCCGAAGTGGGGATCCGCCGGGGTCGGACGCCCGGCCCTCGTCGCCTCCACATGTGGCCACGTCGTCGCCTTCTCGACCGTCTCCTAGGCAACCGAGCGTGCAACCCGCCTCGCCTGTCACTCCTCGGGGGGAGGAGCCTTCCGCCGGAGTGTCGGCTCAGGGCGCGCTTGCGGACGTCGGCCGGGGCTCGGAGACGGCGGGAGGAGCAGGTCTCGAGTCGGCTAGGGCCGCCCTGCAGGATCGTAGGGGCAATCCCAACTTGCCCCCGCCGATCGAGGAGTTCAGCGCTGCTCCGCCTCCACAGCCGTCCTCCGAGCTGGTGCTCCGACCGCTTCGGGTCCGGCAATCGGACCCGGTGCGGCCGACTATGACCATCCGGGAGATCGATGACGTCCGGGAGGAGGAATGGAACGACGTGACGGACGTCGCGACTCAACTCGGTGAGATGCTCCCGGCTTTGCTGAAGGTCGTGAAGGAGGGAGCCAACCTGCTGAACGGTAGGTTGCGCCCGTTGATGCAGGTGAGTCACTTCTGCCTTCGAGGAGTGTGTCCGTAGGGAGTAGCCCCCGGGCCTCCGCCCGGCTAAGGTAGTCGGGTGGAGGACCCTTAGCATTTTGGTAGTTTTCACTCTGGGTGCACAAACAGTGCACCCAGAGGGTGTAGCCCCCGAGCTTGCGTTCGACTAGGATAGTCGGACGGAGGGTTTATTTTGCTTTCCTTGTAGGTTTGACTCTGGGTGCACGAACAGTGCACCGCCCCTAAGCCTCCGCTGGGTCTGTGGGACCGAGTGGAGGGTCTTGATAATCTTCCCGGGTGGCCTAACTTTTGCAGCGTCATTTTGTAGGGTCTGAATCGACGGTCGCAAGACAAGACCTCCTTCCTCCAGGACTGGCTGCCGGTCCTTGACCGACTCGACCTGCGGAAGGCCGAGTGGGACAAGCTGGCTGCCAGCCGGCAGGCGGCGGAGGACATGGCTCGCAAGTGCGGGGCGGAAATTACCGCTCTGCAGGTGGGCCTTTCCCAAGAGATCGCCCAAACCAAAGGTGAGGAATCTGACTGGCGCTTGTCGCCCCTTTTCGCCTTTTGTCATACTGATGCGCTGTCTTCTGCAGCCGCCGAAGATGAGGCCGTGAAGCTTAGAGCAGAGCTCGAGGAGGTGAAGGCCCACGCCCGGGAGCTCGACGCTGCCAAGGACCATGCCGGCAAGCTCCAGGAGATGCTCTGGGCTGAGAAAGCCCGCGCGGAGAATCTCGAGAGCAGGGCGAACATGCTGGATGGCAGTTTGCGTAATGCTCTGAAGACGGCTGAGTCGATGACCAAGAGGGCCGCCGACTCGACAGCGGCTGCCGAAGCGGCGAAGAGGGGAGCCGTAGATGTCGAGGCTAGTGAGTTTTTTGACTCGGGCTTGGAGCTTGTCAGGGCCCATTGGTCTTTTTTGCTCAGAGTTGTGTTTTGTCATTGTAGCACCTCAGCGACTATATATAGACCCTCCCATGGCGGTGAAAGTTTGTGCTGCTCTTTGCTGGACTGGACTTGGCGTAGAACCAGGTCGCCAACGTTGAACGAGCGGCCACGTACGTGCCGGCTGTGGTAGCGTCGTAGGCCCTGTTGGTACTTAGCCGACCGGAGGAGCGCGACTTCGCGTGCTTCTTCTGGATGTGGCCGGGCTCAGAGCGTTCCACAACCAAGACGGTACTAACTGCCTGAGTAGTTGCTGCGACATAAAGAAGCAACGGCTCGTTGGGCATTGGGGATGCTAGCACCGGGGAGGTGGTTAAGAACTTCTTCAAACCGTCGAGGGCATCTTGGGCCTCAGATGTCCAAGTGAAGGTTTCCGACTTCTTCATGAGCCTGTAGAGGGGCATGGCCTTCTCGCCGAGTCAGGAAATGAACCGACTGAGAGCTGCCATGCACCCGGTTAGCCGTTGGACATCTTTGAGGTTCTTTGGAGGACCCATTTTGACGATGGCGTCGATCTTCTCCGGGTTGACTTCGATTCCCCGTTTCGGAAACGATGAAACCGAGTAGCTTGCCCGAAGGGACCCCGAACACACATTTTTCGAGGTTGAGCTTCATGCTGAATCTCCTAAGGTTGGAGAAGGTTTCTTCCCAAGTCACTTTAGGAGGTCTTCTCTTTTCTGGGACTTGATCACCACATCATCGACATAGGCTTGTACGTTCCGGCCGATCTGCGACTGAAGGCAACGCTGGATGCACCGTTGGTACGTAGCGCCTGCGTTCTTGAGGCCGAAGGGCATGGAGACGTAGCAAAAAGCGCCAAATGGAGTGATGAAAGACGTCTTGATCTCGTCATCCTCCTTCATCTTGATCTGGTGATAGCCCGAGTAAGCATCGAGAAAACACAAAATTTCGCACCCGGCCGTGGAATCAATCACTTGGTCGATGCGAGGAAGAGTGAAAGGATCTTTGGGGCATGCCTTGTTAAGGCTAGTATAATCAACACACATCCTCCACTTTCCATTCTTTTTGCGAAACAAGAACTGGGTTCGCTAACCAGTCGGGATGATACACTTCTTTAATGAAGCCAGCTGCTAGAAGCTTGGCTATTTCTTCTCCTATTGCCTGACGTCTATCCTCAGCGAAGCGGCGTAAGCGCTGCTTGACCGGCTTAGCATCCGGCCGAACATTCAGAGAGTGCTCGGCAGCCTCCCTTGGAACTCCGGGCATGTCGGAAGATGTCCATGCGAAGATGTCCCGGTTGTCCTGGAGGAAAGCTGACGAGCGCGCTTTCCTATTTGTCGCTGAGCGCAGTCCCGATCTGCGTCGTCTTGGAGGAGTCTTCGGGGTCGAGCTGGATCGACTTGGTGTCCCGCGCCGACTGGAACGATGTCGATGCTGAAGCTTTCTTGGCCGGGGGTGCTTCCTCAACCACAGCCGACTTGAGGTTGCTAAGCTCGGCCTCAGCGATTTGAGCCGCGGCGAGGTTGCAATTTTCCAGGTCGCACGTGTATGCGTGCTGGAAACTGCTTTGCACCGTTATTACCCCGTGGGGGCCCGGCATCTTGAGCTTCAGGTAGACATAGCTAGGGACAGCCATGAATTTGGCGTAGCAGGGACGCCCCAAGATGGCGTGATACGATCCTGGGAAGTCGACGACCTCAAAGGTGAGGGTCTCGGTCCGGAAGTTGTCGGGAGTACCAAAAGTGACGGGCAGGCTGACCTGCCCGAGTGGACTCGCCATCTTGCCGGGTACCACCCCATGGAAGGGGGCACCAGTCGGCTTGATCTCGGAGCGAGAGATCTTCATGTCGTCAAGAGTTTTGACGTAGAGAGTTAAGACCACTCCCGCCGTCCATGAGGACCTTGGTGAGGCGGACACCGCAAACGATCGGGTCCACCACCAAGGGGAATCGTCCCGGATGGGGAATGTAGTCGGGGTGATCCGAGCGGCCGAAGGAAATCACGGACTCGGACCATCGCAGGTATTTGGGCACGGCCGGTTCCACTGCGTTGACCTCTCGATCAGTGATCTTCTGGCGACGCTTGGACTCGTAGCCGTTGGGTCCGCCAAAGATCATCAGACAAGCGGTCTCTTTCGGGAATTCGTCACCTTCGTCCTGAGGGGGCTCTTTTTTGCCCCGATTGGGGACGTAGGGCTTATTCAAATTCTTCAAGAGATTGCAGTCACGTGTCAGGTGATTGGACTTGGGTCCGTGAAAATGACACGGCTGACTCATCATTTCTTCGAAGGTCGCGTTGGTGCGCTGAGGACGGCGCGGAGGGGCGCGCTCAGCTGCAGCAACGAGATCTCCGCCTTTGCGCTTCCGGTGCTTCTTTCTGGACGACTCGGGGTGAGCGTCCCGACTGGGGGACTCGGGCGCCTTGCCCTTACTCCTGCCCTTGTCGTCTCTGGTAGCACTGCGGATGGCCTCTTCGCCAGTGGCGAAGTTATTGGCGATATCGAAGAGCTCGCGCGTAGTCTGGGGGTTCTTGCGCGCTATCTTGTGGATGAGGTCGGTGCTTCGAACTCCCTTGGAGAAGGCGGTGATGACGTCACCCTCTCGGACCTCAGGTAGAGAATTCTTCTTCTTGGAGAAACGCTGGATGTACTCTCGGAGAGTCTCATCCGCCTCTTGGGTACAACTGTGGAGATCCCACGCATTCCCGGGCCTGTTGTAAGTGCCCTGGAAGTTGTTCACGAAGAGGGTCTCGAGGTCACTCCATGACTGGATGCAACCCGGAGGTAAGCTGGTGAGCCAGGCTCGTGCTGAGTCGGCTAAAAACAGTGGCAGATAATGGATCGCGACGTAGTCGTTGCCACCATTGGTTCTGCACGCCGTGTGATAGTCAGCCAGCCAAATGTCTGGCCGAGTTTCACCCGTGTATTTGTCGATGCCGGTGACTCGGAATCGCGACGGGAAGATGACGCTGCGGATGCGGGTGCCGAATGCTTTCGGGCCCGCATACCCCATGCCGGAGGAGGTCGGCGAACGGCCACGGCTGGTGGCGCCGCTGTCGTCGCGGCGGCTGCCACGGTCATCCCTCTCGGGACCTCGATGGGCGCTCCCTCCGACGTCTGCGGGGTTCCGCGCATTCTGATCCGGTCCGAGTCGGCTACGGACCGGCGCGGCTCGACGAGCGTTTTTGTCCGCGTCCTGACGGGCGCGGCTTCGTGCGGCTATGGTGCCCCGGGCATCACGATTGGGCCCGAGTCGCTCGTGAACTGCTCTCGGCCGGCTGACGACGGTCGGGACTTGCATGGTGACCACCCATGGTGGGCGGACTTCTCGAAGGGGTAGAGCGCCGACTCCTAGCACCTGCTGAAGAGCCCGCGCGATCCCCTGAGGCTTCGGCCTGCTGAAGGGCGGTTTCCTCTAGCAGGACGCGGAGTCGCCGAAGTTCGTCGTGTCCCGGGGTGCCCTCGGGGATATTAATGGCGCGTGCCGCCATCGTGGCCGCGACGATGTTGTGACTAGGAAGCGGGAATATTGGGACCCCGTCCTTCTCACGCATGCGGAACTCGTTATGGACTTGGCATCCTCGAGCCCTCATGTCTTCATTGCGCAGTTGTTCGTTGCGTTGACGAGCGAGCCTGGTTTGTTGCTCAATCAACTCCTCCTCCTTGGCAAGGAGACGGAGTCGAGTGGCTTCAAGCTCAGTCGGCGTTTGATCCACAATGGGGGCTGATCGGCCACCGCCGTTGTCCGGTGACTCGGGGTTGGCCATGAAGACGGGACGGGTGATGACTGCCGGAGCTCTCGTACTCGTCCGAGTTATTCTCGAGGACGGGAAGGAGAGAGTCGATGGCACCCACCAGTCGAGATCTCTGTTCGACGGGTGCGAACCCGTACGTGGACAGCAGACCCGGTTTTGGCGTAACCTCATCCCTGGGGAGAGGGGCCGAAGGCGCGGATTCAGGAGTGAGTCCGTGCTGAGAAGCTGATGGAGCCTCTGCTGATCGACGCGCTGCCGAGTAGCAGAGGTGAAGTTTGCCGACCTTGTCGGCGATGAAGTTCAACTTTTCGAATTGGAAAAGTTGTCCAGGGTCCGGAGTAGCGTCCATGAAAACGAATCTCATGACACTTCCCGGGGCGAAAACGTTGTTGCTGGTGAAACCCATCCCGATTCGTGTAGATGGATCTATGCGCACCTCCCCTACCTGGCGCGCCAACTGTCGGAGTATTATTCCAGCAATACTGAATATGGGGCGGTGTGAGCACAGCAAATCCGGATGGGTGCACACGGGAGACAGGATTTAGACAGGTTCAGGCCCTCGCGGAGAGGTAATACCCTACGTCCTGTGTTTGGTGGCTAGTATAGCTTGAATCCCGAGTGCCGCAAGCCCTAGAGAATCGATCTCAAGGTGGCTTGAGCTATGAAACAATGGAGATTGTCTACGACTAAAGAGCTTACCGATCGGGAGGGTCCCCTACCAGGCCTTATATAGGCGGCCGAGATAGGGTTACAAGAGTCCGAATCGGTTAACAGATTGGTTTCCTAATTAGTTACAACAGACTCCGGGTATGTCGGGCAAGTATTAGTCCATGTCTTGTACTCCACGTTGATGAGGCGCCCTCCCGTGTAGAAGTCGGACTCCGAGTAGTCGGCCCGGCCCGCCCTGTGGCTAGAGGGCCGGATTCGTCCTCCTTGATGATACCCGGGTGCCATGTCATCATCAGAGCCAAGCTAAAAAACTCGCGAGCCACTTGTAGGCTCGTTGCATATTCCAGTAGTAGATCAATGTTAAGCATCAATTGCATATTTGAGCAGTAGATCAATGTAGCTGATAAGAATCAAGGCACTACCTTGTATTTGAAAAACTTGAGAATACAGTAAAGAGGAAGCCGATAAGAATCAAGGCACTAACTTGTATTTGCAAAACTTGAATGGTAGCATTGATGATGATGATAAGTTAAGAGAACTTTTTGTTGAATTTGGAATTGTTACCTCTTGTAAGGTTAGTTTCCTATCCTCCTACATATCTTGTAACCTTAACCTGCGAAGCTGAACCTATGAACATTTGCTGTCCTTATTCAATTTAAACATCGAAATGGGGACCGTAGCCCTTACTTTGTAAAGCATTGAAAATGGCAAGCATGAACCTTTGTAAAACAAACTGTGACTGATGAATTAACCGCTACTATATCAATATCTTATGGCAGCAACATCTTATTCCAACAAAAAATATTAAGATAAAACACAAATTATGAGCAGATATTTAGATTGAAAAGAACTGAATAGACGAGCCGTATGTGAAGTTAACTCTATCACTAACTTGTGGCAGCGACATCATTTTCAGAAAATTGTTACTAAGATAAACAAAAATATGGGCGCAAATTTAGATTCAAAGAACTCAATATATGAGCCACATGTGAAGTTAGCAGCTGTCACTATGATTCTAGCATGGGGCACAGAATGGGATGAATGGAAGAGGGAAGGGAGGAAGAAAAGGAGAGCAGGGGAGGAGGAGGACCTGCTCCGGGTGGGGCTTCGGTCACAATGGCAGTGGTAGCTCTGGGTCCGGGGAGTGGTGGTGGCGGCGCAGCTGGGGAGGAGCGGTGGCAGGGTGACAGTCCGGCAAGGCTGGGGCAGCAGCAGTGCGGCCAGGGGAGGAGCAGCCCTGGCGCGGTCGGGGAAGGTGCGGCCGCCGCACGACCGAGGAAGGAGCGGTTGCGGCATGGCCAGGGGAAGGAGCAGTGGCGGCCCAGCCATGGAAGGGGGGAGTGGTGGTGGCGGCGACGGTCCAGCTACTCCTATCCCTAGTCGGCGGGGCTGAGCACGGGGCACGGGCTGAGAGGTCACGGGCCAGGGCCATTTTTGCCTCAGGCTGGGCTGGCTCGAGCTAGGAGCAAGCCCGAGCCGAGCCCATATTTGAGCTCATAGCATGTGGCGAGGTGAGCCTGACTCGGCTCGGTTTTTCGCGAGTCCGTGCAAGCTGGCTCAGCTCATTTTCACCCTTACCTTGAAACTATGTAGCCGGGTGTAACCCGTTTAATCCAAAAAGATCTCGTCTTTCCTCAAAAAAGAGAAGTGCTCCACATGCGATCCTGGTATTACGATTGATTTACTATGTTATAGATTAATCACCTTGCCATGTGGGACCATGACCACTAATCATAGATGATGTGCTGCATAACTGAATCGTACTGGGTTTTATCGTACGTGTAGCAGCTCTCTTGAAGAAAATGAAGTACAATATCATCCACCTCAATGAGGAATAGTGCTAATTAAATGGGATCAGATCTAGAGTTAGTCATTTAATCTTTTGGCTCGTTCATGTTACCTAGAGTCAATGTTAAACTAACACATATAATAGATTATATTTTAAGTTGACTCTACACAAAGAGTTATTATTATATATTATAGCATATAAAGACAAGCGTCTATCTTTTATAGAGCTTGGCTCTTAAGGACATCTACAAAGACGTGACATCAGCCGACTCTTCGTTATGCCAATAATTGTTGATGTAGAGGAGAGATGCAGAAGAGAGAGAACAAAACTGATTCTTCATGAAAAGTCGGACCCTAACATAGAATAAAACCTATAGAGTCAACCATATTACTTTTATATACTACTATATTTAATCCCGACTCTTTATATAGAGTCAAGTTATAAGACAACATTGTTATATGAGTTGATAGTTAACTTTATATAACATAAGATGAGAAAGAATCAACGATTGACTTTATCTTTATAGATATCCTAGAAAAGATCGGCTCAGTCGGTGGTTTCATTAATCGTATCTCTCTCAAGAAATCAAGAAATTCTAAGTCGTGATCGCTAGCTGTCTAGCTAGCTGGCAATGGCGATAGTCGAGCTACCAAATTAATGATGAAATGTACGTGTACTGTATGCCCAATTTGCTTGTGGAGATGCCATCTAGCTACCAGCTGGTGATATTTGTTAAATACGAAAAATCTATTTTTATTCTTTTAACTATTGATCAAATTTAGCTTTAACTCATAAACTTTAAAACCAAACAAATTTGACTCTTACTTTTTAAACCGGACAATTTGGTTGCTCATCAAATTTAAAGATGATTGGCTCATGACGTGACAATGGTTTTATACATGTATAGCCTAGTCGACAAAAAAATTTCATGGAAAAGAATCAAATCCAATAATAACAACTAAGCATTTTGTCCCAAGCAAGTTGGAGTAGACTAGAGATGAAATCCAATAAAAATTGCACGGGCTAAAAGGTATAGGACAAAAGGCTTGAAAAGAAAATTATGGTTCAAGTACGTGGATCGTTAATTTCCACGTGGTCCTATTTAGAGAGAAATCCTTGGATGCATTCCAACCTTAGTTTTTTTTTACTGCCTCCTCCCATGTCAACTGTAGTCGTCCCCTGCCCCGTTTTGATTCTGTGGTTAACATTCTCATCGATACCACCATTGCTTTGTAGCATTGATTCCAAGTATCAAAATGTGTCTTTCTTAGGCACTATTTGTCCTTCTAGACTAACCTCTCACTCCTCACACCTAACACCACTAAAATCGCACCTCATATACTCGGTTTTGGTTCTATTAAGTCTAAACCCTTTCGATTCTAAAATCTGTCTCCATATCTCTAATTTCCTATTGACGCACATCCTACTCTCGTCTACTAGTACCACATCATTAGCAAAGAGCATATACCAAGGAATATTTTCTTGTATATCCCTCGTGACCTCATCCATCAATAAGGCACAAAGGCATAGGCTCAAGGCTGACTCTTGATGTAGTTCTATCTTAATTGGGAAGGCATCGGTCTTACAGTCGCAAGTTCAAACACTTGTCACGACGTTATAGTATATATCCTTGATGAGGGTAACGTACTTTCTTGGGACTTTATATTTTTCTAGCGTCCACCACATGACTGTCCTTGGTATTTTGTCATATGCCTTCTCCAAATCAATAAATACGATATGTAGATCATTCTTCTGCTCCCTATATCTCTCCATAAGCTGATGTAGCAAGAAAATCGCCTCCATGGTCGATCTTCTGAGCATAAAACCAAATTGATTTTTTGTGACGTTCGTCAATGTTCTTAGTCGATGCTTAATCACTATCTCCGATAGCTTCATAATATGACTCATAAGCTTAATTCCTTGGTAATTAGTACAATTTTAAATATCTCCTTCATTCTTGAAAATAGATACTAATATTTTTTCTTTACTTTTTGAGCATCTTGTTTAACTGAAAGATGCGGTTAAATAGCTTAGTTAGCCATACTACTGCTATATTTTCAAAGCATCTCCACACCTCAATAGGTATATCATCAGGGCCAACAAATCCAATCTGAGAAATATAGAAAATTTAGGAAAATAAAAAATCATTGTGGCAAGAAAATTTAGGCTCATGACTCCGAGTTGTTTCTCTATAAGAGACTGCGGCTTGCCTGTTTGGTGGCATGCGAGAAAAAGAGCAGTGCAACTTGCCTTCCTCGGTGCACCGAGTCCTCAGTCCTCAACACCAAACCATTGCGAGCTTAACAGTTCTGAGAGGAAATTAAAGCGGCGAGATGACGGAGACGGTGCTGAGCATGGCGAGATCGATGCTGGGGGCTGCCATCAGTAAGGCCGCCTCCGCTGCCGCCATTGAGATAAGCTTGCTGATGGGCGTACGGAAGGACATCTGGTATGTACGCATGCTGTTGAAGTCATACAACGGGATTCATAGTGTACATGTATTAGCACGATTCCCGCTGAGATGATAATCATGCATGCATGCCAGATCTCATTTTTCGTTTATCTCTGTAATCAGATAAGCATTAGTACACCAAATACCGGTAGTCTTCTGCTTAACCGGTTTTGCTAATTCTCATCCGCAATCTCCTACTTAACCGGTTTTATATAATTCTCATGCATGAAATTTTCGTAAACCTTAGGGCATCTCTAATAGAACCCCTATATTTTAACTCCTCAAACACCCCCCAAGCCTTAAAAAATGTACAGCTAACCGAACCCCTAAAACTTAACTCCCTAAAAAAATTTCTTTGCCAACTCTTCCTTGGCAATCCGTCAAACACTTGGCGGGCGGGGGAGGTGAGAGCCGCAGCGGCCGGCGTTGTTGCGACGTCGAGCCTGCGGGTGGTCGTCTGGGCTGCGGGGAAGGCTTGCACACGTCGGCGAGCTTGATTCCCGGCCAAGCCATGCCCGTACGTTGCGCCGAGGAAGCCCACGGCGGCTCGGCTCCGGCGTTCGGAAGCTCACCGACGTGGCCGCGAGAGGGCCGCCGTTAGCTCGAACGCGGGTGCTCTATGGCGTAGAGCTCCTCCAGCGGTTCCTTTCCCGGCGAAATGGCACGACGCGGTGGCCCGAGTCAACTACGAGCTCGCGGCGGTGGTGGCGAGGAGATGCGGCGATTCCAGCGGCAGAGGCGACCGGCAAGCGAAGCAAAGGTGGGGCGGGAGGTTGGCGGGCCTGCGGGGGGTCGGCGGGCCTGCGGGGTCGCCGGAGGCAAGGTTCGCGGCGGGGAGGGCACCGGTGTGGACGAGAACGAGAGAGAGAGAGAGGAGTCGCGGCCGAGGGAATCTTTTGTTGAGATTTCCTTTGGCTGCTTAAATTTGAGCAGGGAGGGGCACTTCTCCTCAAATTTTTAAGGAGTTAAACCTTTTAGGGGTACAGTTAGAAAGGGTTTAACCTCAAAAGAGAAGCTTTTTAGGGGTTCTATTAGAGATGCCCTTAGACGTCTAAAATTGCTTTCTCGAAAGTCTGTAATTTTGGTGAATCGTTACTGTAACTTTTAGTCTACTAACAGGATACCCGTGTTTTGCTACCGAAAAACAAAAAATATATGGAGATATTACTCGATTTAAACCAATTCTATTTACGATCTACACAACAACATCGTTAACTCCATTCCCCTCCAACTCCAAGATTCTTTCATCTCTACTCTCCACGGACAACTCCATTTCCAAGCCATGTCCATCGACATCGCGCCCTCCCGGTGGGTGGCACCCTGCCACCGGGTCCTTTCTAGTTTGCATCAAATTAGAATAGATCAACCCAAGCAGATCATGAGACAACAACAAAACATTGTATTCTAGTCCAAGTTTGTATCAAACAATTTCTAATCATTTTTAATCTATCAACCCAAACAAGATTCTTACACCAAATCACAGGATTTGCTCTAACCAAGCAGCACCAATTAGTGAAGAAATACGTCTTCACCTTGTCCTTGTGGTTTGATGGCTTTGGAGGGACGCAGAGCTTGGTGGTGATGCCAGCGTTGGGGAGCGGCTCGACAGCATCGGCCATTGGCAGACCCTCCTGCGTAGTCCAGCTCGTCGGCCACCTCCACCAAGGCCATGACGAGCTCCTCAAGCAATGGGTGACGAACCCCGAAAGCAGGTGAAGACACGAAGATCTCGTGCGACGGGCGACGATGCGCAGATCTCGGAGTAGTAGGCGACGATGGACCTACGAACGTCACAGCCGAGGACGAGAAGGTGGAAGAGCGCGGACGATGACGATGACGCTGAGGAGGAGGAAGAGACGCGGCTTGCCTTGCACCGCCGCAGCCGGTGACCAACCTATCCCCGCAAGATCTAGAAAGCCGGCGACCAGACGGCATGGCGGCAACGGCGTGCAGAGCTAGCATGGAGGGAGGCCGTGTAGATCAGGCGGAGGAGGGGGGTGGGGATTTGGGGAAAAATCTAGTGGTATTGGTAGGTAAATAATATCCAACTCGAGGGGCATTTACGTAAGGGTGGGACGATCGGAGGATGAAACTCCCTCTTTAGAAGAGAAGAGAGATAGAGAAGACATAGATTACAGGTAGAGTGAAGTAAATTACAGGTAGAGTGAAGTAGGGATGTGAATAGTTGAATGTTAATCCATAGGCTTAAAAAATTGACTGAAATTACTGAGATTTAAAAAAATGTTAGACATTATAAAAATAGAGGATACCTTACTTCACAGTTACCATTATAAGATTTCATATATAACAGGCTTAAAGTCTGTTAATGACGCTAGCGAACTTCCCCATGCATTGCTGCATGCTACCAGTTGTAGAATGGCAACAAGCTTAATTGTCCCAAATTCATCTTGAACCTTTGTTTGGCAGGTTCATCAAAGACGAGCTAAAGACGATGCAAGCTTTTCTAGCGGCTGCTGAAGCAATAAGGAAAAAAGACATGTTAATGAAAGTGTGGGCGGAGCAAATAAGGGATCTATCCTATGGCATTGAAGATTGCCTTGATGAATTTATGGTGCACGTGGCAACCAAAAGCTTGTCACGACAGTTGATGAAGTTGAAAGATCGCCATCGGATCGCTATTCAGATTCGTGATCTCAAATCAAGAGTTGAAGAAGTAAGCATTAGGAACGCACGCTACAACTTGATTGAGAAGAGTCAGATGTCCAGCACCATTGATGAGAGGGATTCATTTATAGAAGATATTCGCCACCAATCAGGTAGCAACATCGATGAAGCTGAACTTGTGGGGTTTTCTAAACCCAAACAAGATTTAATTAAGCTTATTGATGTCCATGCCATGAATGACCATGCTGGGGTGGTATGCGTGGTCGGTATGGGCGGTTTGGGTAAGACTACTATTACAAGGAAGGTTTATGAAAGTATAGAACACTTTTCATGTCGTGCTTGGATCATTGTCTCGCAGTCGTTTGTCAGGATGGATATTCTCAAAGTTATGATCAAGGAGTTGTTTGGTGATGAAGAATTGAAGAGACAACTTGAAGGGAAGATGGTACGAGAAATGGACCTCGCCAGCTACTTGAGGAAAGAGCTAAATGAGAAGAGGTACTTTATTGTTCTTGATGACTTGTGGAACATAGTTGATTGGGAGTGGATCAAAAAGATTGCTTTTCCTTGTACTAACACCAAAAATAGTCGAATAATAATAACAACCAGAGATGTTGGCTTAGCTAAGAAGTGTACTTCTGAATCACTTATCTACCACCTTAAACCCCTTCAGACAGATGATGCCATAAATTTGCTACAAAAAAAAACAAAAATAGGAGATAAGCTCATGGCAAATGATAAAAATTTGATGAACACAGTTTCAAAACTAGTAAAAAAGTGTGGCTGTTTACCGCTGGCTATACTCACAATAGGCGGCATCCTTGCCACTAAAAAGATAGCAGAGTGGGGAAACTTTTATAATAGACTTCCTTCAGAGCTAGAGAGCAACCCAAGTCTCGAAGCAATGAGAAGGATGGTGACCTTAAGTTATGACTACTTACCATCTCATATTAAGCCATGTTTTCTGTATCTAAGCATCTTTCCTGAGGATTATGAGATTCAAGGAAAACGTTTGGTAGATAGATGGATGGCGGAAGGGTTTGTCAGAGCAAGGGATATTGGAGAAGCTTACTTCAATGAGTTACTCAACCGAAGTATGATCCAACCATCAAAAGTGAATATAGAAGGAACTGTTAAAAGCTGCCGAGTCCATGATATCATACGTGATATCATAGTCACTATCTCTAGAGAGGAAAATTTTGTATGCTCGATCGAGGATAATGTGACTAGCGTAGCAGAGGATAACTTTCGTCATATAGTATGTTATGGTAGCAAGTGCCTAAAAGTAGATATGGATTGGAGCCATGTTCGATCATTAAATGTGTTTGATGGGAGACCCATCATGCCAACACCCTCACTTTGTTCACCTGAACTGAGGATGTTAAGAGTCTTGGATCTACAGGGTGGACAGTCTGGGATTATACAAAAAGATATCAGCAATATAGGATTGTTGCACCATTTAAAGTATTTTTATACTGGAGGAAATATTTATACACTTCCAAGATCTATAGGAAAATTACGAGGCTTACAGATTTTGAACATCGAAAGAACTTTTATTACAACGCTTCCAACTGAGATCTGTAAACTCCGGAGTCTCCGCACGCTCAGCTGCTCCAAGTTGAGCGGTGTGAAGGTGCCAAAAGGAATCAGCAACTTAAAAAATCTAGAGATATTAGAAAAGGTCAATATTGACAGCACCAGTAGCAAAGCAATTAAAGAGCTAGGAGAGCTTATGCAGCTAAGAAGGCTAAAGGTGGTAACAATTTACGCTAGTAAGCAAAAATACAAGGTACTTTGTGGAGCCATCGAGAAGTTGTCTTCTCTTTGTTATCTTTCGGTGGATTCTTGCGATCAAACCCTGGAGTGGATGGATTCTATCTCATCTCCTCCTCCTCTCCTGAAGACCTTGAAATTGAATGGAGATCTTGGAGAGATACCTGACTGGTTTGGGAATCTTATGCACTTGGTGAAGATACAGTTGGAGGAGAGTAGACTAAAAGAAGGAAAATCCATGGAAATACTCGGGGCACTGCCCAAACTCATGCTCCTTCGTCTTCACTTGGATGCTTATGTTGATGAGAAGCTAGTGTTCAGAGCAGGAACATTCCCAAATCTCAAGAAACTTAATATGTGGCTTATGGAAAAGCTGAGAGAAGTGAAATTTGAGGAGGGCACCTTGCCCCAGATAGAAAAGATAGAAATCGGAATTGGCACGCTGGAATCAGGGATTATTGGTATCAAGAATCTTCCAAGTCTCAAGGAGATTTCAATTGATCGTTGTAGAGTGGCGAACCTAGCTGTGCTGGAAGCGGATGTGGATGCACACCCCAATCATCCCGCGCTGCGACTTACCAATGACCGGAGCTCGATAGACGACGAAGGCTGCAATATCTATGTCGGCGCAACGGAATCCCTCCTTCCCGAGACCGCAGGAGAGGTCTCGCAAGTGGTCACGCTGGCGACGAACGATAGGTCAGTCTTGCACAGCAGCCGCTTCTCTTTTGTTCTGTACTACTAGTAGCTATCAGCTGAGATGTTATACGCTTACAGCCCATCCCTCCTTTGTTTTGTTGTCTCTTACAGTGAAGATAATCTGTTGTACACTTACAATTCATGCTGACGGCGATCGGCAGATTCTTGCTGCTGCTGCTGCATCTAGTCGGTGATGATCTGTTCCTTGGGCGTTGCTTCTCATTGTCATTGGCTTCTTCACCTCCATTGCTCCCTGTGCTGATCTCAGAATGCGTGGCCCGTTCCAGTTCCGTCTTTTGATCAGTCGCGGCCTTCGGATACCATGCTGGTACAGCTCGAATCTCCCTCTGTTTGTTTTGACTCCATCTGATTTCTCACATTGCTCGTCAAGATTTCGTTGGAGTGTTTTGTTTCCTTGTTCACACCAAGTGTTTGTTAGAATGTTTAGCCACGTACAGTTCATCTCTCTCTTGTTGTCTCCAACAGTGAAGATGCTTGGTGATGCCGCTCGTTTCTGGTTGACGATGATCTGTTCTCTGGAAAAAATTCCTTCCCTGCTACCTCTCCTTTGGTGGTGCTCCTGCCTGTTCCACCTCCCCCTCATGTCGGTGCCCGAATCGGCTGCTCATGACGCTGCTCCCGCCTGTTCCACCTCCGGCTGATGTCACGGCCTTCTGAGACCTTGCTGGTACAACTCAATATCCCCTCCTCAGTTTATTTTATTCGATTTGATTTCTCACAATGTTTGTTAGATTTTGTTGGAGTATTTTGTTTGCTGCTCTGTAAAGTTAGCATTCAAAGCATGTTTTGCTACTAGCTTTATAATTTGACAAAATATGTGTCCGAATCGATGCAGTTTGATGATGAACTCTGTTGGGGTAGAGGCCCCCGCGCTAGCCCGTTTTCAAAGTCTTCCGCATGCGCCGTCAAGGACCAAACTGACACCGTCAAGGGCCGCCACAGACTTCGCCGTCATCACGGACTACGTCCGCCAAGGGCAACCTTGACGTCTGTCATCGTCGAAGTCTACGTCGTCGACGCCAAAACGAGGACTACACCGACGTCACCAATGATCGTTCCGATGTCCGTCGCCGTCAGGGTCTGCGTTGGCATTTTCAAAGACTGCGTTGACGTGCTTAGGAATTCCTCCAAAGATGCCAGAGAATATTTCCTGAAGATGCCTCGAATATTCTCCCAAAATATCTTCTATGCATGGGAAATGACGACCACACCCTTGTAAAAGTCCCTCTCGTATGAGGGCAAAATTGTAATATCATATTTTCCATCCTCAAGCCCTATAAATACCCCCTAGGGGTAGAGAGGAGGGAGAGGAAAAATCTTGTAACCCTAATTCTACACTTCAATAGAAGAGTGACTTTCACCTCGTCGTACACGAGGGGAGTTTCGCCTCCTCGTACACGGCTCGAGATTTCACCCCGTCGTACATGTCTCATGCTTCACCTCGACGGACAACCGGAGGGTCATACTCGCTAGTACTCCTCGTGCACCGCTGACGGTCGCTGTAGCCGTTTGGGGGTGCCATAAGTTTACTGTCTAGACTTGTATCTATGACAGTTGGCGCTGTCCGTGGGAACCCGAGCGAAAAGCCATGTTAACTAGGATGACGTCGAGGAGAAGCTCGAGAACGACATCAGCAACCACGATGCACGCGACCTCTCCACAGGCACTGCTGACAGCAGGGACTTGTCATTGTCATCGCCCTCGGCAACGCTCGCCGCTGACATCGCCTCCACGCGTGCTCTCAGGCTCGGCGAGACGAGGGATGTGTCGTCGACATCGCCTCATCCGCGCTCTCGGACTTGGCGTCCTCGGGCGACACCAGGGGCTTATCATTGTCATCGCCATCGGCAACGCTCGCCACTAACATCGCCTCCACGCGCGCTCTCAGGCTTGACGAGGCGAGGGATGCGTCGTCGACATTGCCTCATCTGTGCTCTCGGACTTGGCGTCCTCGGGTGACACCAGGGGCTTGTCATTGTCATCACCCTCGGCGACGCTCGCCACTGACATCGCCTTGACGCGCGCTCTCAGGCTCGGCGACACCAGGGGCTTGTCATTGACATCGTCCTCACGTGCGCCCTCTGGCCTGGCATCCCCTGCGCCCGCCCTCAGCGACCCTCGCCACTAACATCGCCTCCACGAGCGCTCTCTAGCTCGGCGACGCTAGGGATGCATCGTCAACATCGCCCTCATTCGCGCTCTCGGACTTGGCGTCCTCTGCGTCCGTCCTCGGCGACGCTCACCACTGACATCGCCTCCACGGGCGCTCTCAGGCTCGGCGACGCTAGGGATGCGTTGTCGACATCGCCCTCATCCGCGCTCTCGGACTTGGCGTCCTCCGCGCCCACCCTCGGTGACGCAAAGGACGTGTCGTTGACATCGCCCTCATCCGCGCTCTCAGGCTTGACGTCCTCCATACCCACCCTCGGCAGCACCAGGGGCTAGTCGTCAACATCACCCGTATGTGCGCTCGGACTTAAGTGTCCTCCGCCCCACCCTTGGTGACGTCACGCAAGCTCGACGTCATCGACAGCCACACAGGTTCAGACTTGGTGGCCTCAACAGCTGTCCTCGGCAACATCGCTCTAGCCCGACGTCAACATTGTCGGGGCATGGCGACGCCGCCTGCGAGCGTGTGTTCGAACTTGCAGACGAGCAAGCTCGCCCTCAGTGACATCACGTGACCTCGTCGTCCTGGTGACCATCTGCCACTTTAGACTGTGCGTTCTTCATTCTTATCGTCGTCAAGACTGCACGGGATCGTCATCGACATCAGTCACACACACGTCTGCATTGCCCGTGCCGCTTCGACCAAGCATGTCAGTAGCAGACATCTATATTAGCTTCACCACGCTTCATCCACAAGTGTAGACAACTCTGTCTCAGCAAAGGGCTTAATGCATTGATATGGCATCAAGCTCCCCGCGACGTCGAGCCACCTCCGTCCGGGATAGAGTGTTCTTTCCCTCCGGGGTCGTGCGATGATAAGCTCCCCGCGATGTCGAGCCACCTCCATCCGGGATAGAGTGTCCCATCCCTCCGGGGTCGTGCGACGGTAAGCTCCCCGCGATGTCGAGCCATCTCCGTCCGGGATAGAGTGTCCCTTCCCTCCGGGGTCGTGCGACGGTAAGCTCCCCACGATGTCGAGCCACCTCCCTCCGGGATAGAGTGTTCCACACCTCCGGGGTCGTGCGAGGTAAACTCCTCGCAAGGTTGAGCCATCTCCATCCGGGATAGAGTGTCCCTTCCCTCCGAGTCATGCGACGGTAAGCTTCCCGCGACGTCGAGCCACCTCCGTCCGGGATAGAGTGTCTCTTCCCTCCGGGGTCGTGAGACGGTAAGCTTCCCGCGACGTCGAGCCACCTCCGTCCGCGATAGAGTGTCCCTTCCCTCCGGGGTCGTGCGACGGTAAGCTCCCTGCGATGTCGAGCCATCTTCATCCGGGATAGAGTGTCCCTTCCCTCCGGGGTCGTGCGACCCATAGCTCCCCGCGATGTCGAGCCATCTCCGTCCGGTATAGAGTGTCCCTTCCCTTCGGGGTCGTGCGACGATAAGCTCCCAGCGATGTCGAGTCATCTTCGTCCGGGATAGAGTGTCCCTTCCCTCTGGGGTCGTGTGACGATAAGCTCCCCGCGACATCGAGCCACCTCCGTCCGAGATAGAGTGTCTCTTTCCTCCAAGGTCGTGCGACGAATAGCTTCCCGCGATGTCGAGCCATCTCCGTCCGGGATAGAGTGCCCCTTCCCTCCGGGGTCGTGCGACGATAAGCTCCCCGCGACATCGAGCCATCTCCGTCCGGGATAGTGTCCCTTCCCTCTGGGGTCATGCGACGGTAAGCTCCCCGCGATGTCGAGCCACCTCCGTCCGGGATAGAGTGTCCCTTCTCTCTGGGCTTGTGCGACGATAAGCTCCCCACGATGTCGAGCTACCTCTGTCCGGGATAGAGTGTCCCTTCCCTCCGAGGTCGTGCGACGATAAGCTCCCCGCGATGTCGAGCCACCTCCATCCGGGATAGAGTGTCCCTTTCCTCTGGGGTCATGCGATGATAAGCTCCCTGCGATGTCGAAACAGGCATATACACGCACCACCGATCGCCGAGTATTTGCCACCATCGAGTGTCATGTGTTTGTCACCATCGAGTGACTGATTGTTTGTCACCATCGAGCGCCAAGTGGTTGCCACTATCGAGTGCCAAGTGTTTGCCACCATCGAGTGTCATGTGTTTGCCACCATCGAGTGACCGATTGTTTGTCACCATCGAGCGCCAAGTGTTTGCCACCATCGAGCGCCATGTTTTGTTGTTATCATACACTAAGTAAATGTAACAATTGCACGTTAATCATCGGTCCCTGTCGCATGCGAAGTGCCCATGCCAGGAGAGGCATCAATGCACTCCTTGCTACGCCAGTGGGCATCAAAGGTTGTGGTTAGAGAAGGCCACAAGCGCTCTCAGCCATGTCCTCGAGCGCTAGGTTTTTTCGTTGGGAGGCAGGGTGCTGCACACCTCGCAACACACTATCTCTTCTGACATGACGGCTTAATAATCCCACCGGAGCATGCTGCGTCAAAATTCACGCAAAAAGGACACACACCTTGCAGGTACCGGACTTCGTGCTCGGCACCAGCCATGTGCGCACACCAATATCGTCCAGTGGTGTGTTCGCATCAACGCAGGCGACACCACAGATGTCTCGGCAAGGTACCGCAGTACGCTCCAACACCATCCGCGGGCAAGGTACCTGTTGGGGAAGGGGTCCCCGCGCTACCCGGTTCCGACATTTTCTATACTTAAGGGAGATCAACGCAGCACCAACCTCGCCAGAACACCAAGACCGCTCGATGCCGGCTCCGCGACAATACCAACTTCGCCGCGATGCCAAGACCGCTCAATGCCGACTCCGCGACAATACCAACGTCACCGAGGCACCGAGACCGCTCAACGCCGGGACCGTGACGGTGACAAGTCCGTGCGTGACAGGCGGGACCCACGGGATATTCCCGGAATATTCCCGAAGGAAAAGACCTATGTGCCCCTAGGGGTGTTAGTACATTTAGGGGCATAATTGTAAAATACCTGAGGGCATTGCTGTAATCTCCCCTACCCCTCATTTTTCCCTATAAATAGAGGGACACCCCTCCCATTTGGGGGGATCCAGAAATTCTGAAATCACTAGTTGGCTTGCTCTTCCACTTCTTCGGTTTGCAACCTCGCTGCGAGTTCGAGCGTCTTTGCGTCGGGTAACCCGCGTGTACGGCAGCGGTGTCTTCACACGACGTAGTTTCCCGTGCAACCCTGCGTCGGTCCGTGGAGCCGTACGGGGGTGCCACAAGTTCACTGTCTAGCCTCGTTGCTACGACAGTTGGCGCCGTCTGTGGGAAGCTAACAAGAAGCCGTGTGACGAAGACCGCATCCACCACCGGGATCGCGAAGATGCCACCGTCAACCCGCAGGACGATCAAACCATGCCGCCCAAGAAGCGAGGAGGAACGAAGCGGAAGGCCGTTGCCACCGCCGCGACGAGCGCGAGAGCAACGACCCAAAGGATGGCGCGTACCGAGGCGCGCGCAGCGAACGCTGCACCCAACCCCTCCACCGACGCACAGGTAGTCGACTCAGAAGCCTCCGCCCAGGCTGCCAACAGCGAGGCGGAAATCGAGGCCCTAAGGCAGCAAGCTGCGGAAGCAAACCGGAAGGCGGAGGAGCTGCAGGCTAGGCTGGAAGCACTCAGAGCCGATGGCCTGCGCATGGAGGGGCTCTTACGCGAAGCCACCGAAGCACGCGCACGACAGGCAGTGGCGGTGGACACGGCGAGCCCGGCCCTCGACGCTGCGACGGCACAGGCTGACGCCCTTCGCAACCAGCAAGCGCTAGGACGCGCGGCGGCAATGGAGCAAGTCCAAACAAACCCACAGGTCGCCGAAGAACAGCGACGCCGACTACAGGAGACAGTTGCGCGCGCGCGAGACCTGCGACCCCGCCGGGAACCTCGGAAGCGGAAGCGCTGCGGGCGGAAATTCGGCGGAGACGCGAAGCGGCCCTCGCCACCCTGCGCGAGACGGACGCCATCCTGGACAGCGCCGAAGACGCCTGCGAGTACGTCGCCGCACCAACTACCCACGCTGCGAGGCGCGAAGTCATCAACATCGCCGACGACCGAAGTTCCCTCAGCCCCGGGCTCGAAGCAAAGCCGTGGCCACACAAGTTCCGTCTCGCGGATCTCCCGAGCTATGCAGGTGACGCCGACCCGGCCGAGTTCACCCGCGTGTATGAGGCCGCCGTATCTGCGGCGGGAGGGAATGAAGCCACCATGGCGAAGAGCCTCCTCCTCAAGCTCTCTGGGATAGCGCGGTCGTGGTACCTCACGCTCTCCGCCGGCTCGGTATACTCCTGGGAGCAACTCCGCCAGCTGCTGCACTCGCGCTTCCAGGGAAACAAGACCAAGGCCGTGACAGCTGCGGATCTCTATGCGCTGGTCCAAGGACCGCAGGAAACCATCCAAGCATTTCACAAGCGCTTCGCCAACGTGCAATGTCAGATACGCAACATCACCGATGAAAGCGTGTGCTCCGCCGCGCGAAGGTCCATCTGGAACCCGGCCCTGTGCGCCAAACTGGACCGGAGCCCGCCAACCACCATCCAAAAATTGTACGACACCATGGAGAGATACGCTCTTCAAGAAGAAGGAGAACTCCAGCTGCGAAACAAGGCGCTGGCGGCCACCAGGCAGCTCAAGGCGACTCATGATGATCCTCAGCCGCGCCATCGTGGCGTGCACCAAGTGGACGGATACGACGAGCGGTCCCCCACCCATCCCAGGCGTGGCGACGACCGTGACCAAGCGCAGAGCCATGAGCGCCCCGAGGACCGTGACCCCGTGCGTCGGGGTCTCCACGGCGGCGAGCGAAACCACGATCATGGTGGAGGACGTGGCAACCGTGGCCGACAGAGCCATCAACATGCTACCGGGAACGGCAACCACGCGAGGAAGTTCTGCGAGCTACACTGGTCATACAACCACTCCACCGCCGAGTGCGATGTGATCCGCAGGACGCGCGAGCAGCTTCGCCCAAGACCGACGGACGATGCTCGACCCCCAGCACGGGCTCCCGCCCCAAGGGAGCCATGCCTTCAGTTGCCACCGCCACTGCCCCTTCCCCAGGGCGCGGCGCCGGTACAAGTGATCAACCCGCATCGTGTTATCCACGCCATCATAGGAGGCAACGCGCATACCTTCCCGTCAAAGCGCCAAAGGCGCGCGTATGCCCGACAGATAAGCCACATCGCCTCCTTCCCGCCTACTGAGCTCCCGGCTTGGGCATCCACATCCGTGACCTTCGGGCCTGAAGATGCCGTGGGGGTCACCCTCCCTCATCATGACGCGCTCGTCATAACTGCGATGATCTCGGATGCGGAGGTGCATCGCGTCTTCGTCGACGGGGGGAGCTCTGCGGACATTATGTTCTCGTCAACCTTCAAAGAGATGGGCATACCGTCATCACTCCTCCAAGCCCCAGGCATCCCTTTGCTGGGCTTTGGAGGCGAGCCAATCGCCGCCATGGGACGCATCGAGCTCCCCGTCACGTTCGGCTCGGGTAATTGCTCCCGCACCGAGAACATCACATTCGACGTCGTCGACCTACCGTACCAGTACAACATCATCATGGGGCGGGTGTCACTCAACAAGTTCGGCGCTATACCCCACCACGCATTCCTGTGCATGAAGGTCCCAGCACCGCAAGGCGTCATCACGGTGCGCGGGGATCAAAACTTGTCCCGAAGAATCGATGAACGAGCGCAAGCTGTCAACTGCTACGTCCACAATGTACAGTTAGAAGAAGGCCCGACGGGGCCAGGGACTCACCCCTCGCCAAGCGTGGGGCGATGGACCCCGAAGCCGAAGCCGGACAGGGAGACGCGTGCCATTCCCCTACGCGACGATGCTCCGGGTAAGACCGCGCTCCTTGGGGCGGAGCTTGCACCGGAGGTGTCCGAAGAGATCCTCAAGGTCCTCCGGGACAACGCCGACATCTTTGCTTGGGAGCACGAGGATCTCCCAGGTGTCCCACGGGAGATCATCGAACACAAACTGTACGTCCGCCCGGACGCCCGCCCCGTGAAGCAAAGGATGAGGAAGATGTGCGCCGAGTGCCAGCGGGAGGCCCGTGAACAGGTCAATGAGCTTCTGAAAGCCGGAGTCATTCGAGAAGTCTTGCACCCTGAGTGGCTCGCCAACCCTGTGCTTGTGAAGAAAGCCAACGGCAAGTGGCGCATGTGCGTCGACTACACCAGCCTCAACAAGGCATGTCCGAAAGACGAGTTCCCGCTCCCGCGCATCGACCAACTCGTCGACGCCACGTCCGGCTGTGAGCTCATGAGCTTCTTGGACGCATTCTCAGGGTACCACCAAGTCTGGATGGCCAAGGATGACGAGGAAAAAACGAGCTTCATCACACCATCGGGGACTTTCTGCTACGTACGCATGGCGTTCGGCTTAAAAAACACTGGAGCATCCTTCGCCCGCTTAGTGCAGAAGGCGCTCCACGCCCAAGTGGGGCGTAACTTCGAGGCCTACGTGGATGACGTGGTCGTCAAGAGCACCATCGCACGCTCTCACGCGCGGGACTTGGAAGAAACGTTCAGCAATCTCCGCGCGGCTGGAATGAAGCTCAATCCCGAGAAGTGTGTGTTCGGGGTGCAGGCGGGTAAACTGCTGGGTTTCCTCGTGTCCAAAAGAGGGATCGAGGCTAACCCAGCCAAGATCAAAGCCGTGCTGGACATGCCTCCCCCCCAAAATATTAAAGAGGTGCAGAAGCTCACTGGGCGCCTTGCCGCGCTAGGAAGATTTGTGTCCAGGTCCGCCGAAAAGGGACTTCCGTTCTTCAGGGCCCTTAGGGGCTCGTCCAATTTCGAGTGGGGTTCTAACAGCTAGCAAGCATTTGATGAGCTCAAGGCATACCTGACTTCACCTTCTCTGCTACAAAGCCCAACCCCGGGAGAAACCCTGCTCCTGTACTTGGCCGCGACACCGAGAGCCGTGAGCGCGGTACTAGTTAAGGAAAGAGACCGTATCCAGCACCCGGTCTATTATGTATCTGAGTCGCTTCAAGGCGCAAGGGTTCGCTACACCGAGCTGGAGAAGCTTGCTTACGCTCTCCTCATGGCGTCAAGGAAGCTTCGGCATTACTTCCAGGCACACCCCATCCAAGTACCATCCTCGTACCCTATTGGCGAGATGCTCCGCAACAAGGAGGCCTCAGGACGCATCGGGAAGTGGGCGACGGAGCTCGCGCAATTCACCGTCGAGTTCCTCCCTCGCACGGCAATCAAGTCACAGGCCCTCGTGGACTTCGTGGCAGAATGGGTCGCTTCCGAGCACCCAACTCCCCCGGGACACGCCGAGCCAGTGTGGACCGTCTGCGTGGATGGCTCATGGTGCGCCGAGGGCACCGGCGCAGGGGCAGTCCTCGAGTCGCCGGATGGAGCACGCACTTCGTTCGCCGCCCGATTGGAGTTCAAGGCCACCAACAACATCGTCGAGTACGAAGCCCTACTACTCGGCTTACGCAAAGTGCGGGCCGCGGGAGCCCGACGGGTGTTAGTCAAGAGCGACTCCCAGCTCATCGCGGGACACGTTGACAAGAGCTATCAAGCAAAAGAGCCAGAAATAATCAAGTACTTGGCCGTGGCGCGGGCGATGGAGAAGCACTTCTCGGGCTTCACTGTTCGTCCCATCCCCCGGGGCGAGAACACGGAGGCAGACATGCTGGCCCGAGCGGCAAGTACTTCCGTGGGCATGCCGCCTGGTGCCTTCTACGAAGTCCTCACAACCCCTATGACAAAAGGGCTACCGGAGGTGAACATCATAACCCCGCAGGACTGGCGAATGCCCATGATACGGTACCTCGTCAATGAGACCGAGCCCGAAGATCATGTCGAGGCCCGCCGGCTCAAGGCGCGGGCAAGTGGCTTCGTCATCCACCAAGGCTCCCTGTACAAGCGCGGCGTGTGCGCGCCGTACCTCAAATGCATCTCTAAGGAGGAAGGAGCCGAGCTGGTTCAGGACATACACGAGGGGCTGTGCGGATCCCACCTCGCTCCGCGCGCTCTAGTCTCCAAGGCTTTCCGTCAAGGCTTCTATTGGCCAACGGCGCTACACAACGCGCAAGACTTGGTGAAACTATGCCCGGCGTGCCAATGGATGGGACGAGGCACAAACCTTCCGGCGCACGACCTGCAGCCCATCCCACCTTCATGGCCGCTCGCACGCTGGGGGGTCGACCTGGTTGGCCCGTTCAGGACCACGAGCCATGGCGCTAAGTTTGTAATTGTGGCAGTCGATTATTTCTCCAAGTGGGTAGAGGCAGAACCGCTCGTCAAGATCACCTCCGCCTCTGTGCAGAAGTTCATATGGAAGAATCTGATATGCCGCTTCGGCGTCCCCCGCGAAATCACAGTCGACAATGGCACCCAATTCGACGCCGAGCCATTCCGCAAATTCTGCATTTCACTTGGCATCAACCTCTGCTTCGCCTCCGTGGCCAACCCTCGGGCGAACGGTGCTGTCGAGCGCGCTAACGGCGTCCTCCTCCACGGCTTGCGCACGCGTCTCTTCGACCTCCCCAAAGGACGCTGGGCGGACGAGCTCCCCAACGTGCTGTGGTCAACTCGCACGGCTGCCAGCAGAGCCACGGGCTTCACCCCGTTCAAGCTGCTCTTCGGCGACGAGGCCGTCACTCCCGAAGAAATCAAACTAGGTTCCTCTTGCACCGAAACGCCGCCTGAAGACGAGACCCGCAAAGCCTCCCTCGACGGCCTTGATGCGCTGAGACAAGATGCCACACTCAACATCGAACGCTATCAAGCATCCATGGCAAAGGCGTACAACAAAGCCGTTCGTCCACGTCCCCTCCAGGTGGGTGACCTCGTCTTGAAGAAAAAGGCGGACCCTGAAGCCGACGGGAAGCTGAGCTCCAAGTGGGAAGGGCCATACGAGATCGTCAGCCAGTCGCGCCCAACGTCGTTTCGATTGAAGACACTCGAGGGTGAAGAGCTGAAGCACAGTTGGAACACGATCAACTTGAAGAAATATTACGTATGAAGCCGCCAGGGACTCGGGAAGACCTCACTCATTTTGTAGGCCAACTATGGCCGGGACCGCTGCGTCGGTCCAAACATTTACTTACGCTCTTTAAATTCTTCCAAAGTGCCGCTGCGTCGGGCCAAGCATGTACTTACCCTCTTTAAATTCTTCCAAAGTGCCGCTGCGTCGGCCATCGCTAGATTTCCCGAGGAGTGTCATCTTGTCACGACCTTTTCGTATCCTGGTAACAAATGCTAAAGTCATCTCATGACATATATATGCGTATGAAACCGCCACGACAGGTGTGAATGCCGAAGTCTACTCGCCTACATCGCGTGCCTGTCCAAACAAAAGTCTCCTCGCATTGGCCGGGAGGAACCACCTCCCCCACGCGGGCCGAGCACCTAAAAACTCCTCGTGTGCGCTGGGAAGCCCTATCTCCCCGCATGAGTCGAGTCCAAAAGCCTCCTCGCGTTGGCCGGGAGGAAACACCTCCCCCACGCGGGCCGAGCACCTAAATCTCCTCGTGTGCGCTGGGAAGCCCTATCTCCCCCGCATGAGTCGAGTCCAAAAGCCTCCTCGCGTTGGCCGGGAGGAAACACCTCCCCCACGCGGGCCGAGCACCTAAATCTCCTCGTGTGCGCTAGGAAGCCCTATCTCCCCCGCATGAGTCGAGTCCAAAAGCCTCCTCGCGTTGGCCGGGAGGAAACACTTCCCCCACGCGGGCCGAGCACCTAAAATCTCCTCGTGCGCGCTGGGAAGCCCTATCTCCCCCGCATGAGTCGAGTCAAAAGCCTCCTCGCGTTGGCTGGGAGGAATCACCTTCCCCGCGTGGGCCGAGCGCCTGAACATCCTCGTGTGTGCTGGGAGGCCCCGCCTCCCCCGCACAAGTCAAGTCCAGCCTCAGGATGGCTAGAAGAAACGTCCCCCGCGTAAATCGAGTATTGTCACTCTCCGGCACGGACTCACCACCGCATAAGCAAAACAAAATGCACATTAGTATACCGACCCAGCGCGCACGCTGTCGCGGGCAGAGCACCGAGTACCCCCCCACATTTGTTAGGGCAAGGGCCCGGATTCAACACCTATCTATTCAGTGCAAGAAGAGAACACGGGGTCGTAAGGCAACTGCTTGCGTCCCCGCCAAGCCGAGGGACGCAAAGTTTTTTTTATTGGGAGGCAAGGTACCAAGTACCGTGCGCAATATCGCGAGGGGCTATGAAATGCTACACCCATCAAAGCACTCATTGACGCGAGGGGCCGAATACCGTACACGACACCGCGTGGGGCTACATCCACCAAGGCGCACTCACGCGCTAGCCAACTCGAGCACCTCCACCAGCAACTAGCAGCAATGCCGCATGAAGCCTGAAACGAACGCCATTAAGTCGGCGGCACCCCTCAACGTGCGCATATCAACAAGGGGCTCGCGTTGCGGAGCCACCTCACTCCCCACCAGGTGCAAACCCTACAAGTACCACAGCTAAGAAACCTTGAACTCACAAGTCAAAGCGAAGAAGACATCGATTTCCCAAAAGCCTTTATAAATCTATCACCAGGGCAACATACAAATCAGGTACCAAAAGCACGACCACGTCGGCACAACCAAAAAGAGGAGCTTCATCACACTAAGCGAAGCCAGAAAGTCGACATAGAAGTAAACGGACGAAAGCAACCTCGGCACTCCGTCGCAGCGTCTCCGTCAACCGTGGCGCTCCATAGCGGCGTCGACCTCAGCACTCCGTCACGCGCTCAGTCGTGGCATCTCCGTCGCAGCGCTCCATCGCAGCGGTGACCTCGGCGCTCCGTCGCAGCGTCTCGGTCAACCGTGGCGCTCCGTCGCGGCATCTCCGTCGTGGCGCTCCATCGCTGCGGTGACCTCGGTGCTCCGTCGTAGCGTCTCCATCAACCGTGGTGCTCCGTCGCGGCGTCGACCTCGGCACTCCGTCGCGTGCTCCGTCGTGGCATCTCTGTCGCGGCGCTCCATCGCAGCGGCGACCGTGGCGCTCCGTCGCGGCATCTCCGTCGTGGCGCTCCATCGCTGCGGTGACCTCGGTGCTCCGTCGTAGCGTCTCCATCAACCGCGGTGCTCCGTCACGACGTCGACCTCGGCACTCCGTCGCGCGCTCCGTCGTGGCATCTCCGTCGCGGCGCTCCATCGCAGCGGCAACCTTGGCGCTCCGTCGCGGCGCTCCGTCGTGGCGCTCCATCGCAGCGGCAGCGACCTCGGCGCTCCGTCGCAGCGTCTCGGTCAACCGTGGCGCTTCGTCGCGGCATCTCCGTCGTGGCGCTCCATCGCTGCGGTGACCTCGGTGCTCCGTCGTAGCGTCTCCATCAACCGTGGTGCTCCGTCGCGGCGTCGACCTCGGCACTCCGTCGCGCGCTCCGTCGTGGCATCTCCGTCGCGGCGCTCCATCGCAGCGGCGACCTTGGCGCTCCGTCGCGGCGTTCCGTCGTGGCGCTCCATCGCCACGGTGACCTCGGTGCTCCGTCGTAGCGTCTCCATCAACCGTGGTGCTCCGTCGCGGCGTCGACCTCGGCACTCTGTCGCACGCTCCGTCGTGGCACCTCCGTCGCGGCGCTCCATCGCAGCGGCGACCTTGGCGCTCCGTCACGGCGCTCCGTCGTGGCGCTCCATCGCTGCGGTGACCTCGGTGCTCCGTCGTAGCGTCTCCATCAACCGTGGTGCTCCGTCGTGGCGTCGACCTCGGCACTCCGTCGCGCGCTCCGTCGTGGCATCTCCGTCACGGCGCTCCATCGCAGCGGCAACCTTGGCGCTCCGTCGCGGCACTCCGTCGTGGCGCTCCATCACAGCGGCGACCTCGGCGCTCCGTCGCAGCGTCTCCGTCAACCGTGGCGCTCCATCGCGGCGTCGGCCTCGGTGCTCCGTCGCGGCATCTCCGTCGTGGCACTCCATCGCGGCGTTGACTCAGCACTCCACCGCGGCATCGCCCTCGCCGCTCCGTCACCGTGGGGCCAGTGACGCCTAGTCGCTCCGCAACCTCGAAGAGGAAGGTCGCCCGTGTCGCGCCGCTCCTTGCGCCCCGAGCAGGAAGCCTCGCCAGCGCGCCCTCCACGTCGTCTCGGAATGTCACGGGGGTCTTGAGTGAGCGGGACCACGGTCGATGCGACGCGGTCGCTGCGACGGGTCCCGTCACTATCTCCTCGCCAGCGCGCGCTCCACGTCGCCCCGGAATGTCACGGGAGTCTTGAGCAAACGGGACCACGATCGATGCGACGCGGTCACTGCGATGGGTCCCGTCGCTACCTTCTCACCGAGCGATCCCAACAGTCGTGAA
This sequence comes from Stipa capillata, assembly GCA_019208055.1. NCBI lineage: Eukaryota > Viridiplantae > Streptophyta > Magnoliopsida > Poales > Poaceae > Stipa > Stipa capillata. The sequence goes on along the minus strand of JAGXJF010002152.1, from coordinate 73,050 downwards.
CCGGGCAAGCGTAGAAGCTGCCCAACCTGCGGTGTTCCTGTGTGAGAAATAAAACAAGCGCAGCAGTATGAGTCATCCAGCGGAACGCCTCGCGCCCGGCAACCAAGGCGGGTTCGAGCACGATGTCGTCGTGGCATGTGCGAGTGTTATATCATCAATCAAACCAAAAGGATGGGGATAACAAAGAGAGTACGGCGTGTGTGAGCATGGCATTGACGACTCTCGATCATTCGAATCAACTCTTACAAACATGGTGGAAAACCGACAAGAGCGAATCTACCTCATGCATTGTAATAAAAAAAAACTTATACGGTAGTAGTCCATCTCATGCTTAATAAACAAAAAAGGCAGTAGCAGTCCATCTCGTATAGACAATCTCATCAAACGCCGCGCAGACTGTGCAGACTGTAACCGTTTCATTCTTCTACGCATACGAGTATCTCGTACAATGGAAAAGCAATAACGTCCAGCGAACACACGAGATTGCACCCGTATCCAGCAAACGCATAGTCATGACCCACAGCTTATTTCCTAGAGAACGCGGAGACACCTGCAAAAAAAGGATCCGATTGTCACCCTTGAAGCGGAGTCTGTTGACGGCGGCACGGCGAGCGCAGCGGCGGCAGCTGCGCGGTAGGCACAGCGGTGGCGACGCAACAAACGCGGCACCAGCTGGCGGAGCAGCGGCGGCCCTAGCGCGCGGCAGCACCAGGCGGCCGCACGGCGCGGCCCGAAGCGGCGACGGGCTATCCAAGAGGAGGCGCGGCGACGTCCCGACCACAACAGCAGCGGCGCTTGGCCCACTCGAGTAGAGGAGGTGCGGTGGTGGTCCGAGGCACGGCGGTGGCCTGGCCGCAGCCGATGGCCGAGCGGCGGCAGGCAACCGAGCCGGAGGCGGCCGAGGTGGCCGGCGATGCGAATCGGGGCCATGGGCGGTCGGGAGGCGGCAGCAACCGAGGCGGCCGGCGGCGCGGCTCCAAGCAGCGAGCGATCGAGGCGGCCGGCGGTGCAGGCCCAGGCGGCAGCGACCAAGGCGGCCGGTGGCGCGGGCCCAGGCGACGGCGACCGAGGCAGCTGGCGGCGCGGGCCCAAGCGGCGGGCGTCAAGGGTGGCCGGCGAAGCGAAGCGGCCGGCGGCACCGGATGGCGGCGGCGCACGGCGTGAGGCGGCCGGCAGCGTGGAGCAGCAAGGCGGCGGCGGCGCACGGCGTGAGGCGGCCGGCGGCGTGGAGCCGCAAGGCCGCGGCGGCGCACTGCGGGAGGCAGCGGCGCGCGGCGTCACGCGGTGGCCCGGCCACGGCGCAAGGCGGCCAGCGGCGTGCTGGCGCAGGGCGACGGCGGCGGCGGTGGAAGGGCAAGGCGGCGGCGCTATGTGGCAGGGAAGCACGGCAAGGGGAATCCCCTGGAGGAGGCGCACGGGGGGGGCTTTATAGCCCCTGCCCAGGTGACCTAGCCAGCCCAGCAAAGGCCCATCAGGGCGTTCGGCCAGCGCAGTAAGAGAACAAAAAGAGAGGAAAAGAAAAAAAAGAAAGAAGAGAAAAGAAAAAAAAGGAAAAGAAAGAAGAGAAAAGAAAGAAGAGAAAAGAAAAGAGAAAAAAAGAGAGGAAAAAATCTGTCCCGCGGGGGGCTCCGCCCCCCGCACCCCCCGTGTGGGACTCCGTTTAGTAGGGGGCTCCGCTCCCCGCACCCCCCGGGGATAACTGTGCACCTTCGAACCCCCCGATGGCTTGACTGGAGCACGAATCGCGCATCAACAACCAAATCGCAAAAGACAGGGCCCTAGTGGTCGGTTCGGGCCGCGCATCGACCCCTCAAGAATCGGTGCGCCGCCTTGGGCGCTCGCTAGCCGATCGCCCAAATCGACGAGGGACTACTGTTGGGGAAGGGGTCCCCGCGCTACCCGGTTCCGACATTTTCTATACTTAAGGGAGATCAACGCAGCACCAACCTCGCCAGAACACCAAGACCGCTCGATGCCGGCTCCGCGACAATACCAACTTCGCCGCGATGCCAAGACCGCTCAATGCCGACTCCGCAACAATACCAACTTCACCGAGGCACCGAGACCGCTCAACGCCGGGACCGTGACGGTGACAAGTCCGTGCGTGACAGGCGGGACCCACGGGATATTCCCGGAATATTCCCGAAGGAAAAGACCTATGTGCCCCTAGGGGCGTTAGTACATTTAGGGGCATAATTATAAAATACCTGAGGGCATTGCTGTAATCTCCCCTACCCCTCATTTTTCCCTATAAATAGAGGGACACCCCTCCCATTTGGGGGATCCAGAAATTCTGAAATCACTAGTTGGCTTGCTCTTCCACTTCTTCGGTTTGCAACCTCGCTGCGAGTTCGAGCGTCTTTGCGTCGGGTAACCCGCGTGTACGGCAGCGGTGTCTTCACACGACGTAGTTTCCCGTGCAACCCTGCGTCGGTCCGTGGAGCCGTACGGGGGTGCCACAAGTTCACTGTCTAGCCTCGTTGCTACGACAGTACCACATGCGCCTCAACGCCCTCCCCAGGCATGGTCCGTGTGTGCCTTGACACCTTCCACGCTTGGCTCCATCTCGGCAAGGGGCTCGCCCGTAGGCAAACCCAAAAGCGGAGCGCGCGGACTCAACGTCCGCATCAATGCAACATTGACATCTGTTTGCCTCATCCACGCGTGGTGACGGCACCATCTGGACAAGGGGCTCCCCCAGAAACAAAGCCGAGCTGCCAGGCATCATCACTCGGCCGCCACAGACATGCTCCGTTCGACGTCGGCACCCCCGCCGTCACCGACATGCTCTATCCAACGTCGACACTCCGCCGGTGTGGAAGTACTCCTCAGCGTCGACATACTCAGCTGTCACGGACATGCTCCGTCCGACATCGGCACTCCGCCGTCACGGACATGCCCTGTCCGACGTCGACCCTCCGCCGGTGTGGACGTACTTCTCGGCGTCAACATACTCGGCTGTCACGGACATGCTCCGTCCGACGTCGACACTCTGCCATCACGGACATGCTCTGTCTGAAGTTGACATGTTCCTCAGCGTCAACACGCAACTCGGTGCCGACGCACCCGGCCATCACGGACATGCTCTGTCCGACGTCGGCACTCCGCCGTCACGGACATGCTCCGTCCGATGTTGACACTCCGCCGGTGTGGACGTACTCCTCGGCGTTGACATACTCGGCTGTCACAGACATGCTCCATCCGACGTCGGCACTCCACCATCACGGACATGCTCTGTCCGACGTCGACACTCCGCCGGTGTGGACGTACTCCTCGGCGTCGACATACTCGGCTGTCACAGACATGCTCCGTCCTATGTCGGCACTCCGTCATCACGGACATGCTCCGTCCGAAGTCGACATGTTCCTCAGTGTCAACACGCACCTCAACGCTGATGCACCCGGCCGTCACGGACATGCTCCGTCCGACGTCGGTACTCCGCCGTCACGGACATACTCCGTCCGACATAGACACTCCGCCGGTGTGGACGTACTCCTCGGTGTCGACATACTCGGCTCTCACGGACATGCTCCGTCCTACGTCGGCACTCCGTCATCACGGACATGCTCCGTCCGACGCCGACAATCCACCGGTGTAGATGTACTCCTCGGTGCCGACACACTCCGCCGGTGTGGATGTGCTCCTCGGTGTTGACATACTCCATCGATGTGAATATACTCCGTCCGGCGTCGACACGTGGACATGCCTTATCAGCATTGACATGCTCTCCTGATGTCAATATGCCGACATCGCCACGCTTCGCAAGCGTCGCCGTTGACGTCAAAATGCTTCGTCCGGTGTTCGACACACCCCGTGCACACGGCGCCCACGTGACTAAGCCAGTAAACACCGTGCGCGCCTCGGCACGCTCCATGCGGGCCTCGACGCGCTTCGCACGCACGGCACCCACGGGGCTAAGCCAGCGGACGCCATGCGTGCCGTGACATCCACCGCGCAACTAATAAACAAGCCTGCAAGAAAAAATGAAGCCAAGCAGGATTCCACACGCTAGAGCAAAATGATCAGTACATCATTGCATCTCATACATCCTATGTGCACGTGTCACTATCGACGGCAGCTGCAAGTGCCCGCCGAAGACACCGATTTCATGAAAGTCTTCTGAGCCTCTTTCGAGCCCACCGCGGCCGAGATCTAGACATGCGAACCACACTGGACTCTGCTCTCGGTCAGTCGACTCTGTGTGACTCCGTGGTCGGCCCCTGCGGCCGATTCCGCGTGACCCCGCGGCCGACCTAGCCGGTCAGACCGCGGCCCTGGGCCGGTTAGACCGCTCCACCCCGAGTGACCCTGCGGTCGACTCCGTGCGGGCGGGGGCGAGGCGGCGGCAGCACGGCGGCCCGAGGCGGCACGGTGGCCCGGAGTAGCGGCCCGGTCCCGAAGCCCGACGACAACGGCAAGGGCGGGCCGGCGCAGAGGCGGATGCAAGCTAGGGGAGAGTGAGGGTGAGAGAGAGAGAGAAAAAAGCGTCGAAGGCTTTATATCCTGCCGGAACCGACTACGCCGGTTTAAACTGGCCTCAGGACGGTTTAAACTGGACTCGAAAATATCTTCGGAACCGACTATGCTGGTTTAAACCGGCCCCAGGGCGGTTTTAACCGAATAGGAAAATATCTTCTCAAAACCGACTATGCTGGTTTAAACCGGACGATCCGGAGGTTAGGCCCAGAACCTCCGGGCCTCCCTTCAATTCCAATTCCGAATTCAGCTCTAATTTGAGAGGTTTTAGAAAAACAACCATAACTTTCTCATACGAAGTCCATTTTGGGTCCACGACCACTCAAATCGAAGCTAACGACGAGGCGCATCTGAAAATTCTACACGTATGTACACCTATAGCCATCTTGAATGTGGTGTACCCGGTTTTGAGGCCAGATAAACCCCTATATTTACCGTACTAGTCCCATGATCAGTGGCTAGTACACACAAGCACTTGATAGCAAAGTCACACGATACATTGTTCGATACACAAATAGCCATATTTGGTCTTTATTAGTACAAACCAGGCCTATTGGCCGAATTTAAATTGCAGCGGAATTAACACGTGGTAGATATCCCATCGGTATGCCAAACCACAGGCAACTGACTAGGGGTTGAAACCCTACGCTTCGCAGTCGCTGTCGCTATCTCCGGGCTGGTACTCCTCCTCATCGTCTGGCCACATCAACAAGCTAGGTGAGTACATTGAATGCACCCACAAACTTCTCACTGGGGAGTTTGACATGGATATAAATGTATGCAGGGGTATTTCAAGAAATGGCTCTAACCTATGTTTCATATTGTGCGAGAAAGTAAGTTTGCATGTGAAATACGTAAATAGATATTAAGAGCAGTTTTCAAAAATTGCCTCGGTATTGTGAGACAAGCATCTGTTCACTTTCTTCTTCCCGCTACAACTGGATTCATATCTGTGTTTTTTCGCTACAATGGAAAGTCTAGTTTTCACCCGCTCCAACGGGGAGTCTCGAGCTCACCCGCTATGACGGGGATACTAGGGTTTGCCCGCTTCAACGGGAAAATCCCTTCTTCACTCCTCCCGCCACGACGGGGATTTCCATGCCACTCTGCGAACACGGCGGATCGCGTCCTTAAGCCCATAACCCATTTTTAGTTTTGAAAACCAATCTACTATAGTGTGGCCCAACCAAGTTCATCCATGACCGTGGACACAGCTATTCGAATAGTTTTATTCCTTTGCAGAGGTGGTACGGCTTTACCCACACGATGTAGGTCACCCTGGGCATACTGTGCACCGCATACTACCAGAGCTAGTACAACGAGACTCTTCACCAGAGTAAACCTAGCCATGAACCCACCGGAAGGACATATCCCAAACCTAGCTTGAGTCAGTAACATCGCTACAAGGAGGTTGATGTTCCAACTTTGTGGTGAATATGGCCCCGCTTCAACGGGAACTTTCTCTACAGAGGCTACAACCTCATCTGCACGCTTCACACTGCCCACGGGTTCATGCTAGTCTCAGACCGGATACTAGGTCCAATCCTTCCCATAAAGGACATGTGGACGTACGGTAAGACTTGGCCAAACGGCACTGAAGTTCGGTCCTTATGTGATCCGAGAGGGACTCCACACCACGTCCGTAAATGGACCGCGAGAACCACGCCGGACATTACCTCGTAGGTAACATGCTTCCTACTTTCCCCCTTCATTTTCGACTCGGATCAAAATCTTCTCCCCTTTGTTTTGGTTTTAACAAAATCTCTTTTCAGCAAAATATCCCACCCATGGATATACTACCTTCATACATCCTCGGACACAACGGTCCCTTTTTAAACTTTCACCACATGAAATATGTGAGTATTCCTTCCTTTTTGAAAACCTACTTTTTACTACTGCAGGGCTAAGCCAGATACATACATATGCTACTCTAGGGTTCCCGTTAATATTTCTTGGGATATATAGCTCTAGGGCGACAAGGAGTTCTGAGTCGAGCTAGGGTTTGCTAAACATCAGTCATAACTTTTCTACATAAAATAACAAGTCGTAAAACATAGCATGTGTCGTAGATACAAGTCTAGACAGTGAATTTGTGGCACCCCCGGTCGGTTACGACGACCTCCGGGCGTGCGAAGGGACAACGAGCGAGAGCGCGAACGCGTGAGGCAGCCGACGACGTAAGTCGGTGTTTGTATTAGGGCACAAAAATGAGAGCTTACACGTGAGAAAAATGAAAAATTGGATCCCCTTCTCTCTACCCCCTGGGGGGGTATTTATAGGGTTTGAGAATGAAAAATGGAAGATTACAATTCTGCCCTCACATGAGAGGGAATTTACAAGGGCATTATGGTCATTTGCCCACTCCTAAGGAATCTTGGGAGAATATTCCCGGGCATCTTTTTAGGAGAATCTTCTTGGATGGCGAGATGGTCCCACGTGTGAGCTCGCCGAAGACAGTCCCACCGCGGGGCGCGGACTTGACGGAGACAGCCCCGACGCGGGGCGTGGGCTCGTCGGAGTCAACCCTGACGCGGGGCGCGGACTTGACGGAGACAGCCCCGATGCGGAGCGTGGGCTCGTCGGGGTCAACCCTGACGCAGGAGGGTGTCAACGAAAATCCTAATGGCGCGGCAGTGATTCTGAACAGTGTCGATTCGGACTAGCGCGGAAAACCTCCCCCAACAGTAGCCCCTTGCCAGTTGGGGCGGTCAGAAAGCACTCGTCCGAGCCGGCACACTAATCCCTAACGGGTTGGTGCGCAGGCCGGATCGACGGCTCTTCGCGAATCACAATTTTCTCCCGAGGAGTGCTCGACGGCGCGGTTTTTCTTCTCTCCTTCTTCTTCTTTCCTTTCTTCTTTTCTCTTCTTTCTTTTTCTGCTCTTTTTCCTTTTCTTCTTTTCTTTTTTCTTCTTTCTTTTTCTCCTCTTTTCTTCTTCCTTTTTTCTTCTTCTTTTTTTTTCTTCTTCCCTTTTCTTCCTTTTCTTCTCTTCCTTTCTTTTCTTTTTTCCTTTCCTCTTTTCCTTCCCCTTTTTTTTCTTTCTCCTTTTTCTACCAGGCATCTCCCCAACCCTAATGGGCCAAGGCCCACTACCACTGCCGCCTGTGCTCTCCCGCTCCTCTCTCCCGCTCCTGCTCACACGCGCCGCCGCCTCCCCACTCCGGTCGCCCGCGCCGCCGCTTGCGCCACGCCGCCCGCCGAGGACCTCGGCCACCGCTGCGCCAGGGCCGGGCCGCCACCGTGCCGAGGCCTAGCCCCCGCCGCGGGGCACAGCGGGCCCGAGCGGAGCAACACGCCGGCGCTGCTCCCGGCCGGTGACGCCACCGCGCAGACCGCAGCCCGGCCGCCGCCGCGCTAGGGCTCGCCGCCTCCGGTTCTCCTCCCCGAGCGCCACCAGAAGCCGCCTCCTTTCTACTCATGGGCGGAGCGGGCCACCACAAGCCGCCGCCTTGTCTCGGGGCCCCGTTGGACCCCGCCGCCGTCGCCCCATTTGCCGGCCCCCCTCCTCTGGCTTGCCTCCACCGCCTCCTCTCCGTGCACGGGTGGAGCGGGCTCGAGCGGGGCCTACCGGAGCCACGCGGGCTACCGCCGTGGCCCGCCTCCTCCCGGGGCCTCGCCGGACCCCGCCGCCGCCGCCCCCTCCGCCGGCTCCCCTCCACGGCCTTGCCCTCGCCGCCTCCCCTCTGCTCACGGGTGGAGTGGGCACGAGCGGGGCTCAGCGGGGCTGCGCGGGCTGGCGAATGCGTGCGCGGTGGAACAGCAGCGGGCCAGTGCGGGGGACTGCCGCTGCGGCGGGTGAAGCGGTGCGCGAGCGGACCAGCACGAGCACGCCGCGGGCTCGCGCAGACGTGCGGCGGGTGAAGCGACGTGGCGACGAGCGACCGAACTCGACACGGCGACGAGCGGGCGACGAGCAGGCAAACGCGAGAACGAGCGGACGACGCTGACGAACGTGACGCGGCAACGGGTCGACGAACACGCGTGAACGAACGCGAGCGTGGCAACGAGCGGATGAACACGAACGCGAATGAACGCGAGCGCGGCGACGGGCGGACGAACGCGAATGACGTGCGGACGACGTGCAGGCGATGTGCTGACGACGCGCTAGCAAACGCGAGCAACGTGCAGGCGACGTGTGAGCAACGTGCAAGTGATGTGTTGACGACGCGCTGGCGATGTGCTGATGATGCGCTGGCAACGTGCTGACGACGCGCTGGCCAACGCGAGCTAACGACGTGCTGACGACGCGCTGGCAAACGCGAGCAACGTTCAGGCGACGTGTGAGCAACGCGCAAGTGACGTGTTGACGACATGCCGGCGATGTGCTAATGATGCGCTGGCAACGTGCTGACGACGCGCTGGCCAACATGAGCTGACGACGTGCTGACGATGCGCTGGCGACGTGCTGACGACGTGCTGGCAAACGCGAGCAATGTTCAGGCGACGTGTGAGCAACGTGCAAGTGACGTGTTGACGACGCGCCGGCGATGTGCTGATGATGCGCTGGCAACGTGCTGACGACGCGCTGGCCAACGCGAGCTGACGACGTGCTGACGATGCGCTGGCGACGCGTTGACAACGCGCTGGCAAACGCGAGCAACGTTCAGGCGACATGCTGACGACACGCTAGCGACGTGCTGACGACGTGCTGGTGAACGCTAGCAACGTGCAAACGACGTGCTGATGACGCGCTGGCGATGTGCTGGCGACGCGCTGGCGAACGCGAGCAACGTGCGGGCGATGTACGGATGAACGCGAATGACATGCGGACGACGTGCGGGCGACGTGTTTATCCTTGACGATGTCGACGTAGTCCTTGACGACGTCGATGTAGTCCTCGTCAGAGACGGATGCCGAGGTTGTCCTTGACGACGTCGACGTAGACGGGCGCTGAGGTTGCCCTTGACGTCGTTGATGTAATCCTTGACGACGTCGACGTAGTCCTCGATGGAGACGGACGTCGAGGTTGTCCCTGACGGCGTCGACGTAGACGGGCGTCGGGGTAGCCCTTGACGACGTCGGCGTAGACCTTGATGGCAACATTGTGTTGATGCGAATGTTGAGTCCGTGCTTTTCAGTTATGGAACAGACCGGCGTGCGCCGACGCGGGCGACGCGCGGGCGGCGCTCCGTCGGGCGCTCGGTCTTCTTCTCCTCGGGCTCCCACAACCGCGTCGACACGAGCTCCCCAAACCCTCAACGGTGAGAGCGGAGCCAGGAACGGGCATCGAGGTGGTCTTTGATGACGTCGACAGCGATGCTTGTGAAGCGTGGTGACATCATCATGCTGACATTGGGAGAGTGTTGGTGTCGATGAGACATGTCTGCGTTGGCGGAGCATGTCGGTGCCGAGGAGCATATCCACACTGGCAAAGCATGTCGACGCTGGGCGGAACATGTGGATGCCGGGTGGAGCGTCGATGCCGGAGGAAACATGTCGACGCCGGGTGAGGCATGTCCGCGTCGGCGGGGTATGCTGGTGCCGAGGAGCGTGTCGACGCTGAGAAACATGTTGACTTTGGCGGAGCATGTTCGTGACGGCGGAGTGCATCGGCGCCGAGGAGCACGTCCATGCTGGACGGAAGACGTCGATGCTGGGCAGAGTGTCGATGCTGCGCGAGGCGTGTCGACGCCGTGCAAGGCATGTCGACATCGAGCGGGGTGATGACGCCTAGCAGCTTGGCTTTGTTTTTGGGGGAGCCCCTTGTCCAGATGGTGCCGAGCGCGGAAGGTGTCGAGGCACACACGGATCGTGCCCGGGGACGGCGTTGAGGCGCATGTGGTACTTTGCCCACGGCTGGTGTTGGAGCGTGCTGCGGTAGCTTGCCGAGACGTCTGTGGTGTCACCTGCGTCGATGCGAACACATCGCGGGACGATATTGGTGTGCGCATATGGCTGGCGCCGAGCGCGAAGTCCGGTACTTGCAAGGTGTGTGCCCTTTTTGCGTGAATTTTGATGCGGCGTGCTCCGGTGGGATTATTAGGCCGTCGTGTCGGAGGAGATAGTGTGTTGCAAGGTGTGCAGCACTCTGCCTCCCAACGAAAAAACCTAGCTCTCGTCGCGTGACCCCGGAGGGAAGGGACACTCTATCCCGGACGGAGGTGGCTCGACATCGCGGGGAGCTCTCGTCGCGTGACCCCGGAGGGAAGGGACACTCTATCCCGGACGGAGGTGGCTCGACATCGCGGGGAGCTCTCGTCGCGCGACCCCGGAGGGAAGGGACACTCTATCCCAGACGGAGATGGCTCAACATCGCGGGGAGCTTTCGTCGCGCGACCCTGGAGGGAAGGGACACTCTATCCCGGATGGAGGTGGCTCGACATCGCGGGGAGCTCTCGTCGCGCGACCCTGGAGGGAAGGGACACTCTATCCCGGACGGAGATGGCTCGGACGTCGCGGGGAGCTTATCATCGCACAACCCCGGAGGGAAGGGACACTCTATCCCGGACGGAAATGATTGAAACCTGTCACAGGGGGGCTTGATGCCATGTCGATGCGTTAAGCTCTTTGCTGAGACAGGGTTGTCTACACTTGTGGATGAAGCGTGGTGACGCTAATATAAATGTCTGCTCCTGACATGCTTGGTCGAAGCGGTCCGGACGATGCGGACGTGCGCGTGAATGACGTAGATGATGATCCCGTGCGGTGTCGACCATAATAGGAGCAAAGGACGTAGTCCGAAGTGGCAGGCGCTTACCGGGACGATGAGGTCGCGTGATGTCACTGAGGGCGAGCGCGTGGGGCGTGGGTGATGTTGACGAGCCCTTGATGTCGCCGAGGGCGGGCGCGGAGGATGCCAAGCTCGAGAGCGTGGACGAGGGCGACGTCGATGGCGAGTGCGGCGAGGCGGACGCGTGTGGCACATGAGTGCGGTGCAGCAAACGAACGCGGCGGATGAGCACGGCGAAAGACCGCGTCACGGCGGATGACCCCGTCGCGGCGGACAAGCGCGGCGTGGTGGACGAGCGCGTCGCAGCGAATGCGCGTGGCGAATGACCCCGTCGCGGCGGACGACCTCGTCGCGGCGGACGCATGCGGCGGACGAGCGCGGCACAGCAGACGCGCGTGGCGGACGAGCGCGGCACGGCAGACACGCACGACGGATGACCTCTTCGCGGCGGACGCGCGCGGCAGACGAGCGCGGCATGGTGGATGCGCGTGGCGGGTGAGCACGGCGGACGAGCGCAGCATGGCGGACGCGCGCGCGGCGGATGACGTTGTCACGGCGGACGATGGCGATGCCAACGACAAGCCCCTGATGTCACCGAGGACGGGCACGGAGGATGCCAAATCCGAGAGCATGGACGAGGGCGATGTCGATGACAAGCCCCTGGTGTCGCCGTCACGCAACATTTGGCTTAATTACAGCGCCTCCCTGAGCTCATTAGCTTCGCGCCCCAGGGTTTTGGCCTCCGTTTCGATGCGTGCTTCAAAGTTTGCCACGTTGATCACGGCCGCGGGGAGTCCAGCAGCCCGGACGTCGGCTGATGAGTCATCGGTTCGGAGGTTGGCGGCCGACGGGTCGTTGACGCAGGCGCCGCTAAGCTCCATGGTGACGACCATGTTGTTCGTCCTGGCTCGACGCGTCGGGTTTGGTGCGCGGGGGACGATCGTCCTCCGCGCTCTTTCTCTTCGGCGCCATGGCTTTTCGCTCGCGTCCCCACGGTCGGTGCCAACTGTCGTAGATACAAGTCTAGACAGTGAATTTGTGGCACCCCCGGTCGGTTACGACGACCTCCGGGCTTGCGAAGGGACAACGAGCGAGAGCGCGAACGCGTGAGGCAGCCGACGACGTAAGTCGGTGTTTGTATTAGGGCACGAAAATGAGAGCTTACACGTGAGGAAAATGAAAAAATGGATCCCCTTCTCTCTACCCCCTGGGGGGTATTTATAGGGTTTGAGAATGAAAAATGGAAGATTACAATTTTGCCCTCACATGAGAGGGAATTTACAAGGGCATTATGGTCATTTGCCCACTCCTAAGGAATCTTGGGAGAATATTCCCGGGCATCTTTTTAGGAGAATCTTCTTGGATGGCGAGATGGTCCCACGTGCAGGCTCGCCGAAGACAGTCCCACCGTGGGGCGCGGACTTGATGGAGATAACCCCGACGCAGAGCGTGGGCTCGTCGGAGTCAACCCTGACGCGGGGCGCGGACTTGACGGAGATAGCCCCGACGCGGAGCGTGGGCTCGTCGGTGTCAACCCTGACGCAGGAGGGTGTCAACGAAAATCCTAATGGCGCGGCAGTGATTCTGAACAGTGTCGATTCGGACTAGCGCGGAAAACCTCCCCCAACAGCATGCATGTTTCGTAAATGAAATATCATTTTGTAAACTTGGGATTCAACATGATCAAGGGTGGAGAGCTTGCCTGGCAGTTCCTGGTCTTGATCAGGACGCGGGGATGATTCTGGTTCTTCCTGACGAACGTACCTCGCACCGTCAACTACACGTTCGGGAAAAACCTGGGATAAGAAAACCAAGTATAACGAAAGCCAAATAAGGGAAATCCACAGAGATCAGCATGCATGCATTCTGGTTTTCATAACACTTTAGAAATTTTAGCATGTTTAGATGCTATCCTAACATATATATGTATTGGGTTTGATATTAGGGTTTTAGGTCCCTTATACGCCTTCTTCATCTCTTGAGTCATGCAACATATGCATTTATATATATGTTTTTATGCCAAGGTTCAGAAGATTGAAGTTTAATATGTTAGAAACTTTAAAATGGATCACAAGTTCAAAAGAAAATTCAAATGGTGTTTGAATTCAAAATGGATATTTGAATTACTCTCTGCACAGCAAGAAAAGTTTAAGTTTTTGAAAATCTGTTTGAACCAAAAGTTGCTAAATATTTTTAGGATCAATTCTTATTTTGGAAGTTTCTTGAGAATCGGTCATCTTGGTGCCGAACCGGCTGAACCAAGACCGACGGTTCTTTGAAAAGGAAAGCCGGCCGGTTCTCTGCTTCAACGGATGATGTCGAAGACGCCCAGGGAAGGAGCGCCTTCCTCCGCGTGGGAAACAGCCCGGGTTGGCCGTAGGCCCCACGCGTCAGTGGCTTGGCCCCGGCTACTGCGGCACGGGACCGAGGTTGGGAAGAGGCCCAGCAGTCGGCGCCCGTTGCTTACCCCTTCAGATAAGTAACCCATCTACCGGCCGGGGTGGGCGAGTTCAGCGCCGGGGCGAGCTCTCACCGGCGACGTCAGAGCCGGTTTCGGCGTTGCGATCCGATTCTGCCGGAATTAAAATGGGGAAAAGGCTCGGGAAAGGGTGGTGGATGCACTGATGGAAGGAATTTTCGCAAGGGGGAGCTGAGCTGAGGAAATTTTGCGAAGGCAGAGGGGAGGTGCTTCCAAGCAATAGCGGCATGGGAAGCTTGGGGAAGTAAATGAGGCTTGCTTCGCGCTCGGGGAGGGAGGTAGAAGTAGGGCGAGGAGCTAGGGAAGCTTGGCATGCTTTTAAATAGGCTGGTCACCAGGGCAGTGGGGCGGCAGCCGCTGTGCTAGCTCGAGCTCGGTGGGGGCTGCACGGCTAGGCTGATAAAGTTGGCACTGAGGTGACCAGGGAGCAGGAGGACGGTGGAGACATGTTTGTGAACGTTGAGCAGGAGTGGAAGCGACTGGCGTCCACGGGTGGCGGGTTGACGTCGAGGAAGGGCATGAGGCTGATGCCGTGCGCGCCCAGGGCAAGCCAAGGCGTGTCCTATCTGGCATGCACATGCACACGTGACCTCTGATGTGTCGAGGAGCGCACGGTTATGTCTTCGGCATAGGGGTAACCCAAGGGAAGAGATTTGGAGGAGTGGGCACCGAGTTGTGCAGAGTAGAGTTGGCCAAGGAGCTTGCCAATGTCGGCATGAGTGGCATTGGAGTTGATCTGCAGAGAAGGGTTGACCTACTGTGGAAGAAGTTGATGGGGGTAGGTGCCTGAGGGTAGCAAGGGTCCTAGTAGAAAGTTTGGAGGCAATGGGATGAGGTTTGGACTTGATTTCATGGGGAAAAGAAAAATGGAGCAGGGTGTTCGACAGGGTTTCTGGCAAAATCTTGAACTGGACATGCATATGTTTTTGCGTTTTTGAGTCATTGGCACTGGGATAAGCATTGTAGAATTTTCTGGAATTTTTCTGAGCTCTATTTATATGGGTTGCAGTTCAAGGTGAAAATTTGACCAGAATTCAAATTTGAATTTAACCAAAAATATTTGAAATGGACCCTCAAATATTATTTCATAAATGGGTGACAAATAGTTTCAAGAAGTTTATGAAATTTTTCCAGAATTTTTGGGTGGAGGAAAACACATGTGATATGGATTTTTGAATTTCTGTTTGAAAAGAAACTTATTAGGTGATTAGCCGAGGGATTAGGGTTTGAGAGCTTTAGGGCTGGCAAGATGGTTAGGTGGCAAAGAGATTTTTAGAAATCATTTTTGGAGGGATGGGAATAGCACCGATAGATTTGTCGTTAGGGTTTGGGTTTGGAAAGTGTCCGTGTGTATACGGTGCGTGTGTTCGATTTAGGGTTTTATATGCACATGCGATAATGGGGTTGTGACTTGTGTTCGTTGCACGACGGTGCAACCTAACTCAAGTGCTCCCAGAAAATGACATGCTTCGAGAAAAACTGAAATCCCAAATGTACAAGACAGCTTGGTCGAGAAGCATATACACATATACGTGTCTTAGGTTTTAGGTTTAAGATTCAAAATCGAGGTGCTGAAAATCAGGGTGTGACATTGAACCTCAAAATTCGGCTTCTAAGTAGGACTTTTGGCTCCGGAAGTTTTTCCGTTACTTTTTCGGATCTTGCGGAGGGCATATCTCCTTCACCTGGACTCCGATTTGGGTGATTCTTGTTTTCCTAGTTAGCTTGAGTCGAGCACTTGCTTTCCACCTTGATCCCAGCTTGTGCCGAGCACTTTTGTCGAGGTGCCGTTTTCAAAATCTTCGATTTCGGGCCGGGATTTCCACTAGTCGTTTCGTCGACTTTCTCGGAATTGGCTCAAACTTTCTGGAGATGTAGAGTTTGGCCTCCCGCTTACAGCTATGAAGACCGTTTGACAATTAGGGTTGCCAAACTCCCTCCCCAACACTGCCACTTTCCTGCCGCGGCAAGGAATCTGCAGTTTTGGCTACCGCGGCAGCAGTCTGTCAACCAGCTGTGCTTCATCTGCTTGTACAGACGGTTCTAAGCTTTGAACCGTCCGTATATCCCTGACTAGCTCGGACCGTGCACCGACCCCTCAGGAATCAGTGCACTGATCCAGGCGTTCGTTATCACCCGATCGCCCGAATCGTCGAGGGGCTACTGTTGGGGTAGGGGTCCTCGCGCTAGCCCGTTTTTAAAGTCTTCCGCATGCGCCGTCAAGGACCAAACTGACACCGTCAAGGGCCGCCACAGTCTTCGCCATCATCACGGACTACGTCCACCAAGGACAACCTTGACGTTTGTCATCGTCGAAGTCTACGTCATCGACGCCAAAACGAGGACTACATCGACGTCACCAATGATCATCCCGATGTCCGTCGCCGTCAGGGTCTGCGTCGGCATTTTCAAAGACTGCGTTGACGTGATTAAGAATTCCTCCAAAGATGCTAGAGAATATTCCCCGAAGATGCCCAGAATATTCTCCCAAAATATCTTCTATGCATGGGAAATGACGACCACATCCTTGTAAAAGTCCCTCTCGTGTGAGGGCAAAATTGTAATCTCACATTTTCCATCCTCAAACCCTATAAATACCTCCTAGGGGTAGAGAGGAGGGAGAGGAAAAATCTTGTAACCCTAATTCTACACTTCAATAGAAGAGTGACTTTCACCTCGTCGTACACGAGGGGAGTTTCGCCTCCTCGTACACGGCTCGAGTTTCACCGCATCGTACGTGTCTCGTGCTTCACCTCGACGGACATCCGGAGGGTCATACTCGCTCGTGCTCCTCGTGCACCACCGACGATCACTGTAGCTATTTGGGGGTGCCATAAGTTTACTGTCTAGACTTGTGTCTACGACAAACTCAATATGGTGTGTTGTAGATCAAATGTGCATTGGATATTAAACTAAAAGGCAGATATGATACATGTCACCAGTATGCATTGTCTTAACTAGTACCATGTAGATGAAGTAAGCAATCACTTTTCTCTTATCAATTTGCTGCAAGGCACTAAGTATTTGTACTTGTTTGTATTCTTCAGTTTGTATTTCATAGGGTTTTTTCTTATCAATTAATGTTTCCAGAATCTTTCTGTATGCGCTGTAATAGTTGTTAGAAGTAACTCTTTTTGTACTAGTCTCTTAGAGCATCTCTAGTAGGCCAGCCATATGGCTATCCATCTTTATTTTAGATGTTGGAGGTCAAAATGTGTCCTCCAATAGAGCCTCCATCACATCATCCAAAAATAGAGGTCCTCCATCCCAGTCACTCCATATAGCTATAAAGCGGGACCCACCTGACAGAGAGGGAGAGTTGGTGACACCTAACAATTTGCTAATGTACGCCTAACGATTTGCTAATGTATTGCCTAACAATATGTTAATGTACTGTCTAACGACTTGCTAATGTACTGCCTAACGATTTGCTAATGTACTGCCTAATGTAAAAATAGCCGTTACAAATATATCCGTTATAAATAAAGCCGTTAGAAATGTATTGTTAGTTATAGGATATTATTAAAATATAGGAGAACGTAATATGGAGGGTGAAATATGGATGTGCTATAGGAGTGGTGGAATGATATGGAGGGGTCTCTATATGAGGATATGGAGGGTCAAACATGGAGGTTCTCCTAGAGATGCTCTTAGACTCCCACTATTACATATTGGGTTCTATTAACACACAACCCCTCATGTCACTCCCTAGGCAACACTAGGTGTGGAAACCTAGTGCCTCCAAGCCTCACCTCCTCCCGGCTCTCCTCGCCACTACTGTCGTTGGCCTCGGCCACCGTAGCAGCAGGCCCTGCTACCGAAGGTGGCGGGGAGGGGGGTCCTCTTTTCTCTTTTATGCGGCGACAGTTGGTTAGGTCATTTAGGGCGGTGGCGGTCAACTCGAGGGAGCACAAAAAATGGGGCGGCAGCCTCGGGGCGAGGTCGCTGGCGCAGCCTTGTGCTAGATTTCGAGGTGGCTAGGGTGAGCGGATTTGGCGCCTCTGCGTGCGGATCCAGCCCCAAGCGGGTGCTGTGGTGGCTGATAGCGTGGCGGGCGCATGGCTGTGTGGATCTAGGCCCTGGGGAGGTGCTGCGTTTGCCGGTGCTACGAGGTGCGGCCATGGCAACGGGTGCAGGAGGTGCGGCGGCTACCGATGCGACGAGGTGCGAACACAACAGTAGGCGGTGAGGCTAGCGGCGGGCACAGGAGGCACGCCGTCACTGTGTTTGCCTGCTCGACGAGGTGCGACCACGGCTACGGGCACAAGAGGCGCAGTGGCGCGGTGGGCGCTGAGGTCGGCGGCGCGTGTTGAGCTGCTGCTTGGGGTCCTGGCTGTTGCTCGGCGTCCTTTGGTGATGGCCGGCTGCTGTGCACTATAGGATGGCTGTCGATGCATGAAGGCCGTGACTATGAAGGTGCGCGGTGTGCGGGTGTACGTGCTTAGGGCGAAGGACATCGGGACAGCAGCCCCCGGGCGATGGCTCTTCGGACTTGGCCTTTCGCCAGATCTGGCTATGCGACAAACGCCGGGATGGCGGCCTTGGGAAATGTTACAGCAACAGCTCTATGAGGCGAGGTTGTGTGTGGGTGACTGACGATGACATAGCACCCGGGTATCGTCAAGAAGGACAATACCGGCCCTCTGGACATAGGGTGGGCCGGGCCGACTACTCGGAGTCCGACTTCTACACGGGGGCGCCTCATCGACTTGGAATACAAGATAGGGATAAACACTTACCCAGCAATCCCAGATTCTGTCGTAACTAATTAGGAAAACCAATCTGTAAACCGATCCGGACTCTTGTAACCCTACTCCGGTCGCCTATATAAGGCCTGGTAGGGATCCTCCGATCAGTACGCTTTCATAAGTTCCCACACTTTCCTACACATATAGCCTTAGCAACCTAGAGGTCTATTCTCGAGGTCTTGCGGCACTCAGGATACAAGCAATATCATCCACCAAACACAGGACGTAGGATATTACCTCTCCTTGAGGGTCTGAACCTGTCTAAACTTTGTCTCTCGTGTGCACCCATCTAGATCTGCTGTGCGTACACTGTCCCGCATTCATTATTGCCGGATTACAACACCGACAGTGGCAATCCTAAGCTGTGTGTGCGGCGGGTTTGTTGGTCCGGTCAATGCGGCCCGGTGGGGTCTAGTTGGCTTAGGTGTTGGGGTGGCAACCTCGGGCGTTGGTGTGAGGGTTGCAGGTATTTGGTACCATTGGCCGGCGGCGTGTCAGGTGTAGTTGACAGCATGGTCCTTTGGTGGAGTGCAAGCTTCCTCGCCACTGTTGGAGCGTCTCAGGTCCGCTTCTCCTATAGCAGACCTGGCCTTCACTCCTTGCAGTGGTGGTGCTGGCGGCAAGTTAGTGGAGCAGTTCCTTGGCGACGGCTTGGAGTTTCTCTCCTCGGCGCTTTGGTGAGGTGTCTCTCGTGCTTCTCTGAATCCCACGGGAATTTTGTACTTCAATGTTTTGCGGGTCACACCGAATCTGACCTGCTCAATAGGTGTGCAGTGGTTGCCCGGCACAGCGGGGGCATTTTTGGCAGAGCTGTGCGGCGGTGTTCTCTTCGGGTCGTGGCCGGTTGTCCGTTGGTTGCGGGTTGGTTGCGGGTATTTAGGTTGTGTGTCTGTTGTTTGCGTCTTGCCGTGCTGTCGGCATGTGGGAGCTCCAGGCCTTGTTCATCTAGGCAGTTGAGTCCTTTGTATCGGTTTTTGGCCTGTTTTCCTTATTAATTGGGCATCTCTTTTTTCTTCTTAATGAATAGGTAGAACTCCCGTCGGTTGCTCAAAAAAAACTCTTGTGTTTATATAATTTGAAGCAGCCTTTGTTGCCAGACTTCACAGAAAATTTGACTTGGTGTCAACCCGACACAAACTGGAGCAACATGATTTATGGCGATTTTGCTGCAATGTGACTTATGGCGCTTTTCCTGAACATTTACTAGCGGGGATCCAACTAGAGGAAGATAAAACCATGGAAGCACTTTTAGGCATCATCCAACCTCCTGGTCCTTTATTTTAACTGTGATGTTATGCACTCACAATTCATCTCTTGCATGTTATCTCTAGTTAAACCCAACAGAGAAGATGTTTGACAATGCTTCTCGTTTCTAGTTGGTGATGATCTGTCCTGCCTTTTTTTGCCCGCTACCTCTCTTTCGCTTCTTCGCTGCCTCCTCGTCCTTTTTCACATTTCAATGTATATGTCTGGGAAAAAGATATTAATCAGAAGGGAGCATTTTCCAAATGTCGGGAACTTTGAGCAGGGCATCTCTCGGTTTTTCTGGAGTTAACGAACATCCTAACCATCCCGACGAACCAAACCTGATCAAGATTGAATGATCTGAAGTGAAGTTGGGAGTCGCGGAATCCCTCTCCGAGCCAGGATATAGTTTGTGATGCCCTCGGCTGTGAAGCGATCATATTGATGACAGGTCCGTTCTTCTCAGTAACAGCTCCTTTTTGTTGTTATCGTGTTAGATGTTTCTACCATTCCTGGTGTTGTTTTCAGCTTGTAACCACCTATATTCGGATCCCTGTTTTTTTCAAAGAGTATATATTTGCTTATCCTCCTTGTTTCTAATTGATTCACTCTCTTCATTCTTCACTAATTTTCTCTCCTGGAGAAGTGAGCTTTACATCTCAGCTAAATGAAATAAACTCATGCTCTGTAAGTATTCAGGCATTCAGCTGGGAGGAGATGTGTAAAATCAAATGGAGTACAGAAGATTTCCATCCCACCATCTACAGATGCAAGAAGTGTCCTTAAACAGGCTGGATGTTCGTTGAGTGTTTTTGTACAAATGAACCTTTCTGGTAGGTAGGTTATTTTGTTGTAACCCTTACAAACGCTATAAATTTTAGTCAACTGGATACATTTCCAAGATGTTGACACCTGTGCAATCTTTCAGGCAGAATTGGAGTTGGTGCTACCATCGGAGATCACAATTCACAACAGCCAAATTGCTATGGATTTGGTGTGCTATATGGATCACATCCTCATGCCCCTCACACCGAGCTGCATGATCAAACTGGTGGCGGAGCTCGCCTTGCGTTCAGTTTTGAGAATGTGGTGGTTGCCTCGACTAAACGACACACACTTCTTTGACAACACCATGGAATTGATCAACTTGATGAAGTAGTTCTTTTCTTGGGCTCCAGCAACATCAGTCAATTCCATCTTGTACTGTTCAGCAGATTGTTCTGTTTACTAGCATTCTCCCTTTGTTGTTTCCACTATTTTGTACTTTTTTATTTGTAACTGAAGAATGAGGAGGCATGCTGCTATGCAAGTTTGGTTGAAATTTTTGACAATCGTATTTGACCAGAATATGAGATATATACGTGCATGCTGGTTGACATGGAGATGCAGCAGCAGGGTACTCCATCGTTCTGTTTTATCTTGTCCCGATGATTTAATATGGAGAACTGTGCCATTTGTTACATTTTACAACTGCTAGCTTGAATGCCATCCATAGTGAGATCGAGATGAACACTCGCAATCGCCGAGTTGGTGAATGGTGGGAAAAGTTGCTAAGTAGTGTTCATAGTATAGTGAGTTAGTGACTTCTATTCTAGTCCAATATATATATACATACATACTTTTATCATGTCAGTCCTTGTCTGGTGTCTATTATCTCCACTACTACATTATATCCATGTGTTATTAATCTTGGTGCGATCTGATACTTGGTGAGAAAAATGCTAAATACGAATCAGTTAAGCTGATCAGGCTTATTTATACCTTAGAGATCACGTCACACGGTTAATCGATCATCACATCATTCTTGAGAGAAGTTGGATCCTTGCTTAAAAACAACACAACGCTACCAGAAACGCGAATATACTGTGGATGGGGCGATGGCTCGTTGCGAGACCGCCAGGAGAAGAATTACTTGGCCGACATGAATATTCACGTTTCTGGTAATGCAAGATGGTCACGTATACCAAAAAGAATATATATACCTACTTTTTACTTTTACTTCTATAAAAATATCAATCGGTGGCCATGGTCTGTGCACTTTCTTTTTCCTCTAGGACCATTTCAATATTTCTTTACTTCTATAAATGTGCCAATCGTGGCGGCTGTCCGTGCACTATCTTTCCCCCTCCTTACTGTAGGACCATTTCAAATTTTGGCAAAAACTATATGCCTATATCAAAACCTCAATAGATGTCCTCCTCATTTATCAACTTAAAATTTAAAAATTAAATTCACCCAAAGTGTTACTCCCCACAAACAACTGCAAATTCTACCTAAGCTGAATCTCAAATAAGAGTTGAGACGAAAAAAAGGATGTGACATGGAGCACGATATAGTAATCTAATTTATTTATCCGTAGCAATGCATGAGTATTTAGCTATTTTTTATAAAGATATTAATTGGTGACGGTGATCCGTCCACCTTTAGATAGACTATATTTGACTATAATAGAAACGATTGAGATGAAAACATATGTGAATGATCTAATATAACATAAACAATAATATATTTTTAAAAATATATAATATTTTTTTAACCTGTAGCAACACGGGTTAGTTCTAAATTTCCAAGACATTACAGATTTACAGTGGTGCAGATTAAAAAGGCAGAGAGAGAACACGGCATGCAGCTGGGACACAGACTTCCCTTTCCTAAGTAACCGTTCACCAGTCGTCGTCGACCGGCCCCAGCGTTGACCTGCTGACCCAAATTATTCCACACACATACGTACGTACGACTAGTTCTTGATTTGTGAGAGCATGCACCGCACGTCCTTGGCGGCGGGCCTCTCCTTGGGGTCGTCGGCGGTGCAGAACATGGCGATGCGCATCACCAGCATGATCTGCTCCTCGTACCCTCCCCCCGCGATGGCAACGTCAATGGCCTCCGCGTACTCCCCTCGCTCCACCACGCGGCGGAGCCACCTGATCATCCCGACCTCCTCCGCCTCCGTCGCGAAGAACTTGTCCGTCGGCTCCTTCCCCGTCGCCAGCACCGCCAGGATCACTCCGAAGCTGTACACGTCGCACCTCGCCGTGAACTTGAGCGTCTGGTGGTACTCCGGCGCGATGTACCCCCACGTCCCAGCCAAGTTCGACGCCGTCACGTGGGTGTGCTCCTCCGGCATGGCCTTGGCGAGCCCGAAGTCGGCGATGCGCGCCTCCATGTCGTCGTCGAGGAGGATGTTGGCCGGCTTCAGGTCCCGGTGGATGATCTGCGGTCGCCGCTGCGACACGTGCAGGTACTCCAGCCCCGCCGCCACGCCCACCGCCACCCGCAGCCGCGCTGGCCACGGCAGCACCACACGATCGCTGCCCTCGCCTTCGCGGCGGCGGCGGCTTGAGGGCGTTGTGGAGGCTGCCGTTCTTCATGTACTCGTAGACGAGGTAGTGGCAGTCGGGGCGGGGGACGTGCGCCGCCAGCGGGAGGAGGTTGCGGTGGCGGATGTGGCCGACAGTGCGGATCTCCGACTGGATCTGCCGCGTCCCTTGTCCAGCTGTCGGCTCTCCTCATCGCTCAGGTTGTTCGGCGCGAGGGCCCGTCGCCGGCCCGCTTCTTCACCTTCTTGATGGCGATGAACCGGGGCTCCTCCCCGTCCCGCTCCACGGGGAGCTGCGCCTTGAACACCTCGCCGCAGCCGCCGCGACCGATCACTGCCAGCGACGCTAGCCCTTCCTCCTTCTCCAGGAACGCCAGGTACTCGGCGCGCTTGATCAGCTTCGGAGTGAAGATCACCGTGCCGGACTTGCTCCGGTATCGCCCGCGGAGGCAATTGAGCGCCAGCCGGAACAGCACCGACAGCCCCAGCCCGGAGATGACGCCGGCGAGGGGACCCGACCACGAACCCGATGATCCAGTTGCGCACCCGGTGCCTGTGGCTGCGGTGGCGCCTGCCCTGCTGGGCCGACGCCGGCGCCGTAGACGGCACCGTCGCGTTGGGCGTCGCCGACCCCGGCGAGCTGTGGTTGCTGTGATTCGCACGGCCGCCGCCTCCGTCGAGTTGCCGCTCGTCTCCGCGAGGACGTACCGGTGTCGAACGTGCCGGGCTGTCCCCAGGCGAGACCGGCGAGACCGGCGAGCCATGGCGACGGCGTGGCGGCCGCCGTCATAGCACTGGACCGCAGATACGAGGAGGAGGAGCGTGAAGAGGACGGAGACAATGAGGAGGAGGAGGAGCGGAGGCTTGCTCGCCGCCCAACGCCATTGCCGTTGCGGTGAGTGCGGGAGGCGAGGCTGGTGGAGCAGAGGTATAAATAATGGCGGGGCTGGAGACTGCCGCGTGGAAATAATGGACGGCTGCGAGGCGTTTGTTGACATGATGACGTTCCTGATTCGAGCGAGAGGGACGTATGGGGACGACCTGTTTTTCTCTTGGGCAAGTCAAGCACCGGCCAGCACGGCAGGAGAGTGTGGAATAGAATTGACGGTTATGCCCCCGAAGAATCTGCAGCCACGATTTTTCGCAATATATATTTGTGTATGTAAATTTCCGAGTGAAAACAGTAGGATCAATAGAACCACATGATCGTAGTGTATACCTAATAAATATCCATCAGTCTGTCTATTAGGAAATGAAAACTTGGATATTTACAGCTCAAAGAATGGTATTTTGCCACACATGTCTCACCGACATGAGGGTCCTGACTCATATGGCCACATGCCATTGAGAAAGGGAGTGCCAAATATTCAATTACCATTATTTGCAGTGACTAATGTCCAATTTTTCTTCGGTAATTGTTAATCTGCGAGCGCTCGCACTTATGGCCACGTGGCAACCCAGGCCAAAATTTAAATATGGCGAGCGAAAGGAGTCGAAACCTAGGAATCCAAACGGGAATTCGACTTCATCAAATTTCTTGGAATTTCTTCGATAACGTTGTCACTATGTTATCGAATAAGAGGAAATCAGATGGAAATGAAACAGTGCCTAAATCAACCGACAAATGACAAAGTTACATAGATCGTTCGTTTCCCTACCTGGCTTCTCTAGATAGCAGTTTTTCAAAAGTAAATCGCCAATGATATGATTTGCTTCTCTAAACAACGGCTCTTCAGGGCAGCCAGACAGAAGCAGTCTTATGCACATGTCACCACTGTGCCAAAGGGAAGGAGGAGCTCCAGGAGATGCCGAAGGAGGGCACGACTCAGTTGCAACAGGTAGCATCCCATTTGATCAAAGACATCAAGTCCCAACCCCTCCTGGACAAAGTGGCCAAAAATTTACTTGATGAAAAATGAAGTAGATCACCATTGCTAGTAGACTTGTGCTTGTTAAAGCTGTACTTTCCTCTATGCCTACCTTCAGATGATGGCACTCATGCACCCAAAATGGCTTACTAAAAAGATTGATAATTAAGGAGATCCTTCTTATGGAATGCTAATGATATAGTAACCGGTGGGAAATGCCTTGTCAGATGGTCAACGGTTTGTATGTTAGAATTATTGGGCCTAGCTACCCATTAACTAAATTCTTGAAAATTCCAAAGACCCAATTAAATTGCTAACACTTGTAATTAGTTTAGTACCATATTGCTAGTGGAAAGAAAATGGAGGAGGGAGCTAGTCTATATAGGCCCCCTTCTAAACAGCTTATAGGGTGGCTTATGGCCCCAGGAAGCCATAAGCCGTCTAGAAGAGCAAATCTGGCTTCAGCTTAAATTTTAAACACCCTCTTTTCTCTGTTGGTGGGAGGAAGCCTCATTTTTTAGGCTTCCCGAGTTTATTGCAATACCCACCTCTGTAAATTACTATTCTATCCCTACTACTTCGTGAATTTTACCCGCATATGCCATTGGCTATATAAGAAAAAACTCCACGGTTCACCCCTCCCCACCTCCCCGCCCCTCCCTTCCTCCCCTGATTCCTCTCCTCCCCACCAGAGAGCGGCGCTGTGCTCGATGTGGCCGCCGGTGACTTCGACCCGCACCGCCTCATCCCCGCTGGTCCTCCGCCCCTCCTCCCCTCCTCCCCCGTCCCTCGTGCTCCCTTGCCCACCCCCGCCCGCTCCAGCCTCCTCCTCCCCCGCCGGCGCCGCCCTCCTCCGCCCTAGCCGGATCTGCTCCCTCGGTCGGCGCCTACCCTCCTCTGCCACCCCGCGCGCTGCACCTCTGCCGGAGAAGAGAGGCCACCCCATGCGCCACCAACGGAGCGTCGCCCTCCCGAAGTCCCCCTCCGACGCCGGCTCTAGATCCATCCCCACCCTCACCCCTTCCTCCAGTCAGCCGCGTCGCCGGCGGCGCGGGAGAGCACCGCGTGCCCATTGCTCCGCCTTCCCCACCCAAGAGCGCCGCCCGAAGCCCCTCTCCATGCTGGCGCCGGCTCCATGCCACGCTCGCCACCGCTGAGGAGGCCATCAAGATCTCCTCTCGCTCGGCCCCGCTCCCCGCCGCCCTCTGCCCGTCGCCCCCTTCTCCCGGGCCGAGGTGGCCAGATCTACGCCGCAGGGAGCCCAGGTCACCGGCCGTAGCTCATCCGAGGCGGCCTCCAGCTCACCCGCGGTGCCGCCGCCTCTGCCGACCGTGACCTCTTCGTCCCATCGCCTGCGCAAATTGTTACATTTTCAGATTTCCAGCAGAGGAGCAAATTGTTACATTTTCAGATTAAAGCATGATGCTCATATGACAATTCGATTCTTTGCAGTTTCGAAGCATTGTATTTCAAGTTTTCAACTAGGGATTTCATCCAATCATGCATTCCTATGTGTAAAAGCATCAACTTTGTCCACAAAGAGTTGTCCATTTTCGCTGCAAAAGCAACCTCAGCTACTCTACTGAAAAGGAAGCATCAACAATAGCAAGGCTCTAATCAGGGGCAAAACAACAAGGACACCCAACAAATTCATCTCAATAAGCACCATATATTGCTTCATATATTGTTTATATACAAAGCATAAAAAATTAAATTGTATTATCCAAACAGTACATGAGGCACGAATTTGATACAAATTATCATTCAAACAGTGATTAAATATGTCAAAGGGTATTATAGACTTTTACAATTCACATCTGGCCATAAGCTCAAATCTTAGAAGCTGTTTAGAAGGGAATAAAGAGCTTCTTAGGCTTCCCCACACCGGAGCTTCTGGTGGCCATTAAGCTAAGCCGGGCTTACGCATAAGCCGAAGCCGTCTAGAAGGGGGTCATAAAGAGGAGGAGGGGGCTGCCCTCATAGCACCTCAAGCCTTAGAGCTTTCCTCTCTCTCCCACAAAGAGCCCTCTTGTGTTCTGTCTCTTCGTGAGCGTGAACCTCGAGTGAAGCTTGTTCTTTCTAAATGTTTAGTTCCTAGTATTATGCTGCCACATTAGTGCTACTCCATCCCGGCGTCTGCATGCACGGACATACGGAGGACATGCCTCTGAAACCCTCGTCTTTGAGATCCTACACCGGGAGAAGGCGAATAAGGTTTTTTGGGGAGCGCTTTGCGTGATTGTCCACTGTTTGGCTTGCCTTCTTCGTCTACTTCACGCTACTGGATTAGAGCGAAGTGGTACTGCGGTACGACTACTTCCTCTACATCAAGCGAACGACTACATGGCGGGTAACAACGCAACAATAGCGGTGCTACTATCTTCCCAACAAACGCCACGTACGTTTTGTGCCTCTCTCTATTCGTAAATAGCCTTAGGCTATGAGCTAGATACTAGCATGTCTAGGCTATTTAATGAAATTCTGATGATTAAGTACACCAGCATGTGTAGCTTGATTGGAAATGTTTCTGTGGATATATTCGCTAATATTTATCATGTCACATTTCGTGATTTCATGGATTAGTATAATTCGAAAATGCCTAATTATTCCAACATTGTATACCTCCTAAATATGAGGGCCTTGGAGTGTCCAACCTGCAACTGCAGAGCAACGCCCCGAGAGTTCACTGTATTTGGCAACAGTGGACTGATGCCAATAAACCTTGGCAAGGGCTACCACTTCCAACTGATAGTAATGTCCAAGCCCTATTCCAAGCTTCGACAAGAATCCAAATCATGATGGAAGGGCCACATCTTTTTGGCATTGCCATTGGCTTGATGGAACTACACTTAAACTCTCCTACCCAAACCTTTTCAAATGCAGCACAAAAAGGAGCATGAAAGTAAGAGAGGCCCTTATTAACCAGAGATGGGTGTCTCGTATCAAAACCACCACTGATCCTCAGGTTCTGTTGGAGTTTACTTGTCTTTAGCAACGTCTCCAAGAGATACAATCTCAGTGACAACGTGGCAGACTCTGTAACATGGAAATGGACATCAAGTGACATCTATTCCACTGCATCAGCATACAAAGTTCAGTTCAATGGCCTAATCAAGTCAGTTGTACATGAGACATATGGAAAACAAAGGTACCACCCAAGTGCCAGTTCCATGCTTGGCTGCTCACTGAAGGAAATGCCTTACAGCAGACAATCTTGCTAAGAGGGGACGACTGCATGACCCAATCTGCAAACTATGCCAAATCCACCCTGAGACTGGGATACACTTGGTAGCATATTGTTCTTATTCTCTGAATATCTGGAGCAAAGTTCTATGCCGACTGAATTTACCAATGACCATGAGTCCCTCATCTTCAATAACAAGTATTCAAGACTGGTGGACCTAGACCTCACAAGTTTTGATGCCTATCTGTGGCGTACCCGGTTTTAAGGCCGGATACTCCCTTGTGATTACTGTACCGGTCCCTGGATCAGTAGCCGGTACACACAAGTTAACCTGTATATCATGGTCATACATACGTATATCAATATACAATATGGAAACAGACCGTCAAGGTCGAGTGTCTGATATCTGTAGCCCAACGGCTATAAACTTGCAGCGGAAAATCAAGCGGTGATGTGCCCATCAATATGCCATACCCGACAGGCAACTGACTGGGGTTTCGCCCTAACTTCGCGTTCGTAATCGTATCTTCGGATTTGATGTCTCTTCTGTCTAGCCAAAGCAACAAGCCAGGTGAGTACATGGAATGTGCTCGCAAGCTATTTCCTCAGGAGAATATACGGCATTGTAGCATGCAGGGTGTGAGTCAGGGGAACAGCTCTATCCTAAGTTGCCAGTTGTGCAGAAATGTAAGTTTCAATTCAAATATGAGAATAGTAGATTATAAAGCAGTTTTGCAAATCAGAGCAATTCAAAGCAATAAACCTTCTCTGAGGTAGACCCAGCTACCTCCTTTCCCATTTCAAGTGATAGCTCAATCCATACTACCCCGGGCAGTATGACTAGCCTCCTCATTGCAATGCTCAGCTCGTACTATCCTGGATAGTACAGCTAGCCTTCTCAACTCAAAGCTCAGCCCGTGCTATCCCGGATAGCATGGCTAGCCTCCTCCTGCAATTCCTTGCTATCCACCGTGTAGCGTAAATTGCACTCTATGGACATGTCATGATGCCCACGTCCTTATCCCTTTTCCGAGCTTTCACAAACAAAACTTAGTCTAACCCAATATGTGGCCTTGTTAGTTCATGTCCATGACCGAGAACGCGGCTATTCGAATAGTTTTAACACTCTGCAGAGGTTGTACGGCTTTACCCACAAGATGTAAGTCCCCCTTGTTGCCATGGCCAAATGAGCACTCTTCACAATGAGTACCGGTAGGGTTATTACAACGAGACCTTCGCCCGCTTCCATACTAGAGCTGGACCCACTAGGTGGTTGCCCCAACTTTCGCGTCCCGGACCCCGAAAATGGGACTCCCCACCTTTGTGTCGTATCGACACCCAAACGCCCAGCGGTGAGGGATCTCTAGGACTTTTAACCACTTAGCACATGCTTCTTACTTCCCACGGGTCCATACTCTAATACTTGCCGGGGTACCAAGCCAAGTCCTTCCCATAAATGACATATGGACGTACGGTGAGGAACTGGTTTTAGCGGCACTTAGGCTCGGTCCTTAATCGATTCGAGCAAGACTCCATATTCGATCCCATGTTCGTCCCAGACGACCATGCCACCATCAGTTACTCTACAGCCCCAGGTTGCCCTTAGCATTCTCACCCGAATTAAAATCATCTCCAGTTTTATTTGGGTTTTAACAAATATTCCTTTCAAATGCCACCGCGGATAGCACATGCTATCCGAGGGTTTTATTTCCCTATGTCCCAAGGAGTTCGTGATATTCGAACAAAAATTTAGTTTTTAACTACAGCAGGTCTAAGCTTGGCTAATGCCTATAACCTTAATACTTTTGTCGGTCGCAGGACCACCGACTAATATACATAGGGTTACAAAGAATCGGATATTCAGGCCTAAGTTCTGTGCAGCTATCGGGTATACCTAGGTCTACATAAAATATGTTGATATCTACATAGCGTGCAAGTTTCGCAAACAAAATAATTAAATTTCACACATATGGGATTCAACATGATCAAAGTGGGAATGCTTGCTTGGCAATACTGGCCGAGTCTCGGTCCTGAACTTGCTATGGTAATTGTCCGAGATCTTCCACGCAGAATTTTGTAACAACGGTATCTACACGTTGAAAATCATCAAGTAAACAACGAGGCGAGGAAGAACCAGATAAGGACCAACATATACTCATGAATCCTAAAAAGTTGTCTGGGTTTAGAAGGGTTGTTTAGGGTTCTGGTTGACGAGTTAGAATTAAACATTACACAAGTTAAGGGTCTTGTGTATATTGGAGTTAGGGTTCTCTGGCTTTTAGCGTGTTAGGCAGACATTCGTTAGGGTCTTTCTTCGCTAAAGACGGAAGGAAACAGTTATTATGAGGGGTGTTTAGTTAGGAATCATTATGACTGTGTCAAGCATATCCTTGTTTTAGCAAGTTGTAAAGCGTCCTTGGTGTTTCTAGGCTTCCCGGAATTACAACTTGCGCATGGTCTTTTAGGTTTTCAAAACTCTTACCACTACTTGGGTTGAGAGGCCGAGACAGGAGATTAGTCGAGCTGCTTTGGATTTATTTCATAGTATATATATACGCCGCATAAGATGAATTAATTAAGGCTTGAGTTTAAATATGGGTTTCCTCGCAAACAACACGCTTTTGCAAAGTGGCTTTAGAAGAAACTTATGATATTCTGGGACTTAGGAGAATCAAGGAATCGATGGGAAGAGGTACGTCTGGAGATGCTGGTGTCGAAGGAGACTTATAGGGGATTAGCACTAATCAATCTGCTAATCCTTCTAGCATGCGGTCTACTCCTAACAGGGGAAAGGAATAGCTGGGGAGACTCTTGTCTAAAACGTTTGGATGTAACTTGTGGTACAAATCTAGTACAAAAGATTTTGAAACCTAATAGGATTTCCGTATTACTTTAGGGAAGTAATGCAGAGAATGTTATGTTAGTTTTATCAGCATGCTGGGCATAGCATATTTTAAAGGATGTTTGAGTTTGACTTACTCTCATTAAGCTAATCGGTAGAGGGTATGCACACTGTGCCTAGGTTTTGGAACATACTCGAATTTGGGCTTTCAAAGAAAAAAATTAGCTGCTTGGGACTAATCGGTAGTGGGGATTTGGGGCTAACGGAAGAGGAAGACAGCAAGCAGCTTGGGCAGAGAGGATTAGGGCGGCGCTTATCGGTGGCGACCGGGGTGCGGTGGATGCCGCTGGTAGCGGCATCGGGTAGACCTCGCCGGTGGTGGTGGTGGAGGACGACAGCTCCGCAGGCGGCGGGACTGAGCTTGGCCATAGGAACCGGAAGAGGAGAGGGGCAGCTGGGAGCGACAAGAGGTGATGACTCCGGCCACCAGGTATTTGACTCGTGCGGCGCGAGGCCGAGCTCTAAGCTCGCTGCGGAGGGACGGCCGGAGCGGTGGCAAGGGGCGGCGCGAGTAGCGTTGGCAGAGATGGGGCGGAGCAGCGGCCAAGCGGCGGGGCTTGCGGAGCTGTGGCCGTGGCTCCTGGCGGCGAAGAGTACGGGCGGTGGCTCCAGAGCCGACGGCGGCGAGCACCAGGCTGCGGTGGTGGTGAAGCAACCAAGGAGTTCTCGGCAAGGTGGGCAGGCGTGGCGGACTGGCTGGAGGCAGAGGCTAGGATTGGCGGCGTTGGTCCGGTCAGTAGGCGGAAGAACCCAGGAGGCGGTGCTAGGGGTGATGGGGACGAAACTCGCGGCGGCTCATCGTTGGAAATTACGACGGCGTCGACTCAATCGCAAGGCTGACGGCCGGGGACACGGAACGGCACGGCGAGGGCGGTCCAGAGGAGGCTAGCACGGAGGAGTAGAGAGGACGGGCCGTTGATGGCGGCTGGTTCCAGCATGGCTTACCGAGGCCAATGGCGGCGCATCCGGTGGCGTCAAGGCCCTGGCTGGGTCAGCGGGGTTTGGGAAGAGACGTGCTTCAGCGGGACGGCGGAGTGCTATCAAAGAAGAGATGTGCAGCTAGGAGAGGAAGAGCTCGGGTTAAAGGGGTTGGTTGGGGCAACTCGCGGGAATGGAGAGAGATGGAGAAAAGACCACAGCTTGGGGAGAAGAAGAGGCAAGGGGATCGGAATAAGCTCGGAGTAGCTCGGCTTGTGGAGTAGCATGGAAGGGGAAGGGAGAAGAGCTTGAGGAAGGAGGGTGTGCTCGAGGAGGGAACAGAAGGGAAATAGAAGCTCAGGGAGTGAGAGAATGAAAAAGCTCGGTGGTGGACTTTGGGGCAGCTCGAGTGAAGAAGGCAGCAAGGGAGAAGAGATGCTCAGGCACTCGGTTGAGGAACTAGGCTCGGTAGGTTTAAACGGGGCAGTAGGAGCTCGAGCATTAATGGGAAGGTGGCCGGTGCTATTGCTCCACAGGGGAGTTTGGCACCGTCGACCACATGAGCTGATGACACGGCGTGGTTCTGAGAGGGGCAGCATGGTGGTAGCAGAACAGAGGCACAAGCTTTGCTTTGATGTGACGTCTCATGCATAGGGAAGAACGGGTGAGCTGGCCAGTGGCAGTGCTGGTAGCAGGAGTGATAGGGGAGTTAGGAATTGACTCCAGCTAGTAGCTCTACGTGTTTATGAAGAACAACACCGGTAGTGTTCAGCAAGAGAAGTTATGCATCGCTCAGTGCATGAGTTGGCAAGAGAACAGCGAGCAAGGAGTGAAGGGATAAAAGTGAGACAGTGCACAGGTGCAGAGATACGCTATAGAATGAATGAGGTGTCTTAGGGGCACAGGGAAAATGGGCACCGATTTCAGAAAGACAAGGACGTGTCTCGGTGTGTCAGGAGGTGGTAATGAACACCAGGGAAAAGTTGGCACCGAACACGGTAAAAGGGAAAAAGGTGGCACTTTGTACAGGAAAAACTGACGGCAGAAGGGAGAGAGGTTAATAGTGCATGAACTGTTAGTCTTTATTTATGCTGAGTTGGTTTCAGTTGTGCAGGTGATGGAGTCAGTGCCACATGCACGTGTACGAGCACGTATATATTTGGCGTGCTGGTTTTCATCAGATGAGAGGATTTGCATAAGGGGACACTAGGAAAATGGTATGATATTGATTAGTCATGTCTGCCGTAATACTAGAAGAATGTTTTCCCTCGGACATCCTGATTAGAACACGTCACCAGAGTCAGGCAAATCAGACAAGGATAGGAATGTTGAGCTTTCAGAAAACCAGGACAAAAGAACTAGGGCCTTGGATCTTTCCTTAGCTCGAAAGAAATGAGTTAAGGTTTCCAGTGTATATATCCACGTATGCTTGAAAATTAAGCGTATATAGGGTGGAGACGGAGCCAGGATACTGGTAGAGAGTCATGGAAGTTAGGACTTGGGAAAAACATTGCCGGTATGCTCGTATATACGCATAGCAGAGCCGAACAGTGAGTTAGGGTTCTGACCCGTAACTCAGGAGGAATGGAGAATGGACTAGGGTTCTGCGTATATGCGTGTACGTAAAAGAGGTATATATGTGCTCACACTCATGATAGGTCGTGGCGAAGTAGGTGGCAGAAGATCACTTCATTTGAAAGAGGTTTGCGACATATATACGCTTCCATTTCACAAGGGCACCATGTGGGTACGTAGCCGTAGATGTCGGTCTAGATTACACCGACTAGGAAAAGGAAGGGGATCAAAGGCGGAAGATCTTGGCCCTCTTTGCTTTAGGGTTAGGATGATTTGACGTAAAGTTTTATTCAGGTGTAATTCAGTTAGCGTTATTAGATAAAAGTTTTTGAAAGCCCTAATTTTCGGGTTTTTGGAAAATCGGGGTGTGACACTATCCAATATCGAACTTGGAACTCCATAATAATACCGGTCAGTTGGATGATTTGAAAAGAGCAAAATGCTAGAATCTTCGACAACAAAGCTTGCATTTGCCCGGCTTTTCAGTAAGATAATGGAAGAGTTGCACCTGTGGAGGCAAGCCTCTTTGGCTGGCATGTTGAACTTGTTGGGAGAGTAGATTTTATCTCCTTGTCTCCTCTACATATATTTAACTTGTCTTTTGTATTTCTATTTGTACTTTTACCGTCCAACGGCTTCTCCTCTTAATGCAATGAAGCAGCGCAGCTGCCTTTCATCAAAAAAATTAAAAATCGGTGATGCAGTTTTAACAAGCTGCAACTTTGTAGGTTTTCTGCTGTTTTCATAATGTAACTTAAATTGTCTGGCCATGTGGCTTTGCTATGGTCATGTAATAAGTTCGAGCCCTCAGGTCTCCATCCGATGAATATCTATTCTTTTTCTCTTACCTTGTAAATAGAAAAAACCGGATTGATGGAAATTTGGATACTCTCAGAGTGAAAAAACACATGCATACTTATTAGCAATTCTCATATAAAAATGAGTTAAGTTCTCATATGCCTCCGCAAT
The DNA here is from genome assembly GCA_019208055.1 of Stipa capillata. NCBI lineage: Eukaryota > Viridiplantae > Streptophyta > Magnoliopsida > Poales > Poaceae > Stipa > Stipa capillata. The sequence goes on along the minus strand of JAGXJF010002152.1, from coordinate 38,697 downwards.
ATTTAAAAAGCACTTCTGTATATGATATGCGGGTCACCCTATGTCTATGACATGTGGGCCTAGAGGTATACAAGATTTATTTTTTTTGTTGGAGAAGAAATTCTTAAGGACAATGGGGTGAAACTTGAAGCGACCTGACCCCGGTGTTTGATTCCACCGTACGTGCCACTTCTCGGGTCATCATCCAAACAACTCCGTTCAAACATTTCGATTCGTATCCGCCACCATGGGAACACATGTATTCATCTACTTGTGTTTGCTTGGTCTAGCTTGTGCGTAATAATCAACCGACGTACATGTTGTTTGTGTTCCGGTGCGGATAATCTGTCGTGCCTGCATGTACTTGTGTCTGTACATGTAAATGGAGAGTGAAAACACATGCATGTTCCTGCTGGACCGCTGGTATAATCAACAGGCGTGTCATGTGTATTTCAGTGCATGTTCTTGTCAGTGATCTTCATAACTGGACTGCTAATGTGCAGGTGAGACTGAAGAATGAAAACACAGGTCCTGCTGCCTGCTGGTGTTTGTTGATCGATCTCTTCGTTCTCGTGTGGAAACTTTTTGTTGGTGACGAGGCTCACACGATGTACAGATATCTCTGGCCGGACGCTGAGACTGGTAGCTGAATCATGTGGCGCAAATTCATCCCAGCTACACCTCTCCCCATTATTAAGACCTGCACGACCCAAAGCTACAGCACCGCAGCGCGCGCGCACTCCTCACCGAAAGCAATGCCTAGCTCCGGCGCGGACGCGGGCGGCGAGGTGCCGCACGTCGTGCTCCTCCCGAGCGCCGGGATGGGCCACCTGGTCCCCTTCGGCCGCCTCGCGGTGGCTCTCTGCTCCGCCGGCCACGGCCGCGTCGACGTCTCCCTGGCCACGGCGCTCCCCACCGTGTCCTCCGCGGAGTCCACCCACCTGGAGGCGCTGTTCGGCGCGCGCACCCCGACGGTGCGCCGTCTCGACTTCCACCTCGCCCCGTTCGACGCGTCCGAGTTCCCCGGGGCAGACCCGTTCTTCCTTCGCTTCGAGGCCATGCGCCGCTCTGCGCCGCTCCTCGGCCCGCTCCTCGCCGGCGCGCGCGCGTCGGCGCTCGTGACAGACATCGCCCTGTCCTCCGTGGTCATACCGGTCGCCAGGGAGCTCGGACTCCCGTGCTACGTCCTCTTCACCGCCTCCGCCGCGATGCTCTCCCTGTGCGCCTACTTCCCCGCCTACCTCGACGCCGGCGCCGGCGCCGGCCGCCCCGTCGGCGACATCGACATCCCTGGCGTGTACCGTGTCCCCAAGGCCTCCGTCCCGCAGGCGCTGCACGACCCCAGCCACCTCTTCACCCGGCAATTCGTCGCCAACGGCCGCGAGCTCGGGAAAGCCACCGGTGTCCTGGTCAATTCCTTCGACTCCTTTGAGCCGGAGGCCCTGGCAGCGCTGCGGGGAGGGTCCGTCGCCGCCGGGTTCCCGCCGGTGCTCTCCGTGGGGCCGCTCGTCCCGGTGAGCTTCACGGCAGGCGAGCCGGCGAAAAATCCGGGTAGCTACATGGAGTGGCTGGACGCGCAGCCGCCCCGGTCGGTGGTGTACGTCAGCTTCGGCAGCCGCAAGGCCATTTCCAAGGAACAGCTCAGGGAGCTCGCCGCGGGGCTCGAGGCCAGCGGCCACCGGTTCCTGTGGGTGGTGAAGAGCACCGTCGTGGACAGGGACGACGGCGCCGAGCTCGACGAGCTGCTCGGCGAAGGGTTCTTGGAGCGGGTGCGAGGGCGGGGCGTCGTGACCAAGGGCTGGGTGGAGCAAGAGGAGGTCCTGAGGCACGGGTCCGTCGGGCTGTTCGTCAGCCACTGTGGCTGGAACTCGGTCACGGAGGCGGCGGCGAGCGGCGTGCCGGTGCTGGCGTGGCCGAGGTTCGGGGACCAGCGGGTGAACGCCGGCGTGGTGGCGCGCAGCGGGCTCGGCGCCTGGGTGGAGCGGTGGAGCTGGGAGGGGGAGCCCGGGGTGGTGACCGGGCAGGACATCGCAGAGAAGGTGAAGGCGGTAATGGAAGACGACACAGTGAGGAAGAAGGCGGCGAGCGTACGGGAGGCAGCGGAGAAGGCGATCGCCGACGGCGGCACGAGCGACCGGAGCTTGGCCGAGTTCGTGCGGCGGTGCCGGGATGGAAGCGTCAGCATGTAATGCGTCGTGAGAAGGATATTAAAACGGAATAAAGAAACAAAAGAAATGCTTTTTTTAGCAACAATCAAACAGAATTGATGTTTTCTTTTTGAGAAAAGAAATGCTTTTTCCCAAACAGAATTGATGTGGGCACGTAATCTAACTACTAAAGCCTATGGCCAATGTGGAGAACGGAATTGGTGCAGCCCGAAATGTGTTAACGGGCCACAAAAGGACCATGGGCTTTAGTAGGTAGATGCAAGCAAAGGACGTCATTGAAAGGAGTGCGTGATCATACACTTGTGCCCACAATCCAACGAAATTTGCTTCTTCTCTAGAGGGTTTGTAGCGATCTTTGGCTTTTCGATGCTCCATGTTTCATCCGAGTACGTGTAAACACCACTATAACGAATGAAGTCGAACCCTTGAACTGACGCGCAAGACCTAGGACCTGATCAAAGTCCGTCGATTGTCGCAGCTTGTGGTCTTCAATCCACCGCGTGAGACGAGACCATAAAAATGACTCTTATCACATCGGCCAGGGCAACACCCCAGCCTTATGAGGAAGTAGCTCCGTTTGGATTACTGCTCGCTCGGAGATCCATATTGGAAGAGACCGATGAAGAGAGTCCAGACTACATTTCCATACACTCCACATTGTAGGCCCGTGAGCACCAACTTCACGAGCTCCTCAACGACGCCGGAGAGCCCACCGTCTCAACGGGAAAAGCAGCCGGAGCACTGCCTCCATCACCAAGGCGCCGCTTGATGCGCCTAAGCGCCGACGAGCTCTCCCAGGCTCGCATGTCGCTTGAGTTTACCATGTATTTCTAACAATAGTTTTTCAAATCGACTTCTTCCTGTATTTTTAATCCATACTAATTTCCACATGTTATTTAAACACTTCTACATTTATGTAACCAATACAGAGAGAAGAGAGAATGCTAATGAACTACGATCTTTTCTCTAGTCTTTTAGCAACAGGACTCATGGATCACAAAGTTACTACTCTCTCTGTTTAACAATACATGTTATTTCAGATTTTGACATGATCTGTAGCGTGCAACTTTAATTTTTACATTTTATAAGATATGCTAGTAAATTTTTTTATTATTATATTTTTTAAAAAATCATAATAAATCTTATAATAATATTTTTATTTGACTAACTACATCGAATAATTATATATATTAATAATTAAAATTAGTGAAATTTAACTACAAATATTCTAGGAACTCGTCCGTTTCCGAAGCTATGAAATTTAACTCGCGCTGCACAACACTCGTAAAAGAAAATTCAGCAGTCGACTGTCTTTGGAGAGTTTGTATTCGATTTGGCAGCTACTCTACTTAGCCGCCTTCCTGGAAGGCATTCCGTTGTCACACACGATACTACCTCAATTAACGATTAACACGGAGATACTCACACACGATAGAGTTCACTAGTTCACTAGTCGCACAAATCGCAACGCGCCTCGCCGAAACCAGGTGTTCAACCATGGCCTCAGCGTCAATGCCGGCCTCCGGCGACCGCGCGCCGCGCGTGCTTCTCCTCCCGAGCGCCGGCATGGGCCACCTGGTCCCCTTCGGCCGCCTCGCGGTGTCCCTCTCCTCCGTCCACGGCTGCGATGTCTCCCTCGTGACTGCCCTCCCCACCGTGTCCTCCGCGGAGTCCCGCCACCTCGAGCGGCTGCTCAGCGCGTTCCCGGCCGTCCGCCGGCTCGACCTCCGTCTCGCGCCGCTCGACGCCCACGCCCCCGCGCTCTCCTCCGGCGCCGACGACCCGTTCTACGTGCGGTACGAGGCCATGCGCCGCTCCGCACACCTCCTCGGCCCGCTCCTCGCCGGCGCCGGTGCGTCGGCCCTCGTCGCCGACATCTCCCTGGCCTCCGTGGCCATCCCCGTGGCCGACGCGCTCCGCCTCCCGTGCTACGTCTTCTTCACCGCCTCCGCCACGATGTTCTCGCTCTACGCATACTTCCCCACCTACCTCGACGCCGGCAACGCCGGCGACGGCCACGGCGTCGTCGGCGACGTCGACGTCCCCGGCGTGCGCCGCATCCAGAGGTCTTCCCTCCCGCAGGCCCTGCACGACCGCGGCAGCCTGTTCTCGCAGCAGTTCGTCGCCAACGGCCGGAGCCTCCCGAGAGCCGATGGCCTCCTTGTCAACACGTTCGAAGCCCTGGAGCCGGAGGCCGTGACGGCTCTGCGACGTGGCTCGGTGGCTCCTGGGTTATTCCCGCCGGTGTTCGCCGTCGGGCCGCTCAGCGCGGTGAGCTTTCCGGTGGCCGGAGAAACGGCGAGGGAGTCTGCTTCCTACTCGGCCTGGCTCGGCGCGCAGCCGGCGAGGTCGGTCGTGTACGTCAGCTTCGGCAGCCGCAAGGCCCTGGCCCGGGACCAGCTCAGTGAGCTCGCCGCCGGGCTCGAGGCGAGCGGCTGCCGGTTCCTGTGGGTGGTGAAGGGCGCCGTCGTGGACAGAGACGACGGCGCCGAGCTCGGCGAGCTGCTCGGCGAGGCGTTCCTGCGGCGGGTGAGCGGCCGGGCGCTTGTGACCAAGGCGTGGGTGGAGCAAGAGGAGGTCTTGAGGCACCCCGCCGTCGGGCTGTTCGTCAGCCACTGCGGGTGGAACTCGCTGACGGAGGCGGCGGCGAGCGGCGTGCCCGTGCTGGCGTGGCCGAGGTTCGCCGACCAGAGGGTGAACGCCGGCGTGGTGGCGCGCGGCGGGGCCGGCGTGTGGGTGGAGCGGTGGAGCTGGGAAGGGGAGGAGGGGTTGGTGAGCGCGGAGGAGATCGCGGAGAAGGTGAGATCGGCGATGGGTGACGAGGCGCTGAGAAGGAAGGCGGTAACCGTCCGCGAGGCCGCGGCGAGGGCTGTGGCGGGCGGCGGGACGAGCCACCGGAGCCTGACCGAGCTCGTGCGACGGTGCCGCCATGGCAGTGTCAGTGATGCGCCGTCAGAAGCGTGAAGAAGGGATTCAGAGACGAAACGTATTTCGGTTGGTCATTCGCCGTAATTAATTTCGACATGCACCGCACCCTCGGCTTAACGGATTTACTAAGTTAACGGGAGCGGCTATTTATAAATCAACTGAAAAACAATTATTTTTAAATTAATAATAATAAATATTAATTACATATCTAGCGGTTAATTAAGTGGTTTTAAAGACAAATAATTAGATAATTACGTATATTTTTTTAATGTAACTTTAGTCTTAATAATATACAACTCATCGACTAAGAAATAATAATTTATCAAACATCTTAAAAATTAGCAAATCTGTGAGTTAATACTAGCACTCGATTAGCCCCTACTCATGAGGTAATTCAATCTTGTCTTGTGAGATTAGCCCCTCGATATCTTACTTCAGGCTCTCTCTCGTTTTGCTAACTCACCCCTTCACATGTATTACAATGGTAAAGAAGACCACATTTTCTTGTACTTAATATCAATAGAATTATTGATATTATCGTATCTAGTTTCCTTTGGTTTTAACACATTACCTTCAAGTCTCTCCCTAACTCTGTCCTTTACATCAACAAATACCCTACCTAGGCCTACTGTCCATGCCCTTATTAAGACACCTCGTAGAAACCATGGGCTCGGAAACATCGAGCGAAATGAGCAGAAGCAGGAGGATTCAGAGATTAATTAAGAGAGCTTCAGCATGAATCATACGACGTGACACACAGGTATGGCCGATCGATAAACTTGCTATAGTAGTTTTTCTAAAAATAAACTTGCTAGTATATATGACGCCGGTGCCAAATTAAGTCGCCGGCGCACGGCGGACGACGGTGTCAGCTGGGTTTGACTGACCCCGACGCCGCCGGCCGATCGCCATCGAGGAAGAAAGGATCCGACCAAGATCCCCCAGCATATTCGCACACACCAATAATCTGCATTACATTACTGCACATATAACACACTAGTATTTGTCAATTCGCTACACCTGCCATGCACGATTGCTTAAGATAATCGTGCTCTAATCCGTTTCATATATTACGTGTCACAGTGTCGCAGATTAACCAGCTCGCTTATATTAATCCAATCAAGGTTATTATGTAGCTATCAAGGTTATTATGTAGCTAGTACGTACTTATTGCCGTACGCTTGAGTCTTTGATGATATAGACACCCAAAAATGTCTTTTTATATCCCTCTGTTTGAGATGTATTGTCTCCACTCCAAAAATTTATGGAAACACTTTGAAAAAAATCTTGCATGTCATAAGGGCGATCGGAAAATTTTAGTCCAAAAATTATAACCATACGCGTCTTGCACAAAAAAGACAAGTTATTACCGCTTAAGTAGCAAAATATTCACTATTCTTGCAAAAAAATTTATACAGAACATATATGGTTATATTTTTGCACCAAAATTAATATGTCACTATCGTACCATGATATATTATCATAATTAAAAAAAATATTTCACAACTATTTGAAGTAAAAAAAATCACATTTTGAATGTAGAGCACGTAATGATCCAACACGTTAGCACTATAAAAATATGACAGAACCAGCGTCATGAAGTCCTTTAAGGTCGTGCTTAAGTAATTGTGCCAAAATTTTCCACTGTAATTTGATTCTCGGTGCTGTTATTTCGGTGCCCTCTACGAGATTTATCTACTTTATTCTTGATATTTTTTATTTTCATGTTTAGTGTTGTATCTCACAATAAGCGCTTGAAAAATTAGTATTTATAAGTCGATTTAGTTACACATTATTAAATCTATAGTTGTACATAAAAAAGAAGGTAACTTTAGTATTACAAATGTGTATATACCTGGTTGCATATTTGTAAATATAAAATTAAACATAATTTATGAACTGTACAACTACCAAATCAATCTTTGGATAAAAAATTAATATCTAAAATTACCGACTTTAAGATAATAATACCTCCATCGATTTAGAAATAAAAGCTCCATCATATATGTCCTCTAATACCGGGGTCAGGGGCTGCAACTGCTAGCAAAGAAGGTATCAACTGCTAGCAAAGACGGTATCAGAATATAACACAAATTATGCTCTATAAGTCTATAAACATATCTCGTTGAGAAAGTCAAACAAGAGACATGTACACAATATTCTCCAACTGGCCACATTGACAACATACAAACACCTCCTACCTTTCCTCCGTGTTCGTTGCTCCCTCTCACATTCCACGGCTCACCAAGAACTAGCACGGCACTCTGATCGGTGAGGCCAGCCAAGATCGACATGGCCGACGCAGTCCGAGAAGACCGACGCGGCGGCTGCACCGACGTCGTGGAGGAGGACGGTGTCGCAGCGGCAGGCCGGCCCCCGAGCATGAACGACGACGACGACGACGGCAACAACGACTGCACGTGGGAGATAGAGGAGGTGGAGCCGGCTCACCCGTCAGGACCGCCTCCTCCGGCGGCCGGCGGCGAGGATGCCGCCGAGGACGTGTACGTGGCGGTCGGAAAGGGCGGGTCCAGCATGGCGGCGCTGTCGTGGGCGCTCAGGCGCCTCACCAAGCCCCGGAGCTTCGTCTACCTCGTGCACGTCTTCCCCGTGGCCACCAGCATCCCCACCCCATGTAAGCAAAGCCTCTCTCTCTCTCTCTCTCTCTTCGCTTCTTCTTCTTTGTCGTCGACATCATTTTTCACATGCCGGCTTTGCATGCTTGGACGGACGATCGAACCTGTTCCAATTTGTTCATCTTAATTAGCGTTGCAAGATGAAGCTAACTAAGTTAGCTGCCTTGAGCTAATCACAACAACAGTGATTTTGCATGGTGGAAAAGTAAAACTCAAGCGAGGAGTTAAAGTACTCCCTCCGTTCCAAAATGTAAGACGTATTTTGTTTGGTTAAGATAAGATTTTAACTAAGAATTACTTCATTAGTATGTGGTTTATGTGACATAAAATTGATGTCAATAGATTCGTATTCAAAAGTACTTATTTATGATTATGATTTTATGTCATATAAACCACATATTAATAGAGTAATTATTGGTCAAAATTTTATCTTAACCAAACAAACATGTCTGCATTCTAGAACGGAGGGAGTAACATGGTTAATTCTAACGACAGTTCTTGTAACAGGTTATGAGAATTGATGGTAATAATGTTGCAGTTTGCAAACAAGTTGCTCTTTGATCACCAATGGGTCCCAGCTAGCAAGCGTTAAACATGAGAAAGGCAAGGGTAGTTGTAAACAAGGTCATGTTCTTGGACCGGTCTTGATAGATTTTGGCTTGTGTGATTGGAACTCTCAAAGCTGGCACCGTCACACCTTAGTTTTTGGAGCATTTGTGGGAACCTTCCGTGAAGAACAATAATTTGGTCCGTTGCAAAGTTGCAACACGAAAGTTCTGGAGTGTTGATGCTGGCCCTAAATGTTTTGGATTGACTTATTGTCAGGCTCACATTGTCAGTAATACTGATTAGATTGCTCATAATGTTTTCCAAAGAGCATTACATGGTTTATGTTGTGAGTTATCAGGTTCTCATCGAAAAGGGGAGTTCTCACCTGACATGTATAATGTTAGTGATCATAAGAAAGAATGAATGCTTCTGGTAGATTTCATGGTGAAGTTGAAAATGTATGTACATGCCAAAAAAGCAGAGTGGAGCTGTATATTTGGTCGAATTTTGCTTCATCACAGAATTAAGAATATATTCTCAGCTGTCAGAATTAACTTTTGAGCTCAAGACTGACGGATATGTGAAGCACATAGGATGCCAAACTGTAGAGGTAAGGTTCCTGAGATGCCACGGAGAGTACGGCGAATACCAGTCTGTGATGTTAGATTGTTAGGCTGCCACTGATGTTTGAACAATTCAGTGCAGTAAGATTAAATTGTGCTAGCTACTTTTCTTTGACACACGCAACCAATTCATTGACGCAAATAGGCTTTCAGCACCTTTACGAAAGGAAAAAATAATACGTGTTTCAATTGTTAGGTGGAAACTATTGACCAATGCAGTGCATAAGAACCCATTTGTCACGGGTTCAAATCCTGTAAAATAATAGTGGAAATCAGGATAAATCTAGGTTGGAATCGAACACCAGCCATCAGCTAAAGAAAGTGTGGCACAACGTCAGGCTATGCTTCCAGTTTTGCATGAAATTCTACAGTCATGCTCTAAATATCAAAATTTTCTCGATGTTTCATGTTCGTAAGTTGCATCTGAGTTCTGATTGAACAGTCTTTGAGTTAAAGTGTGTCGTTATCTTGTGAGGAATCTGACATATGTAGCATTCATTTTCTGAAATAGTAGGAATGATGCGTAAGAGCCAAGCAAGCCCAGAGCAGGTAGAAACTTACATGAACCAAGAGAGATCGAAGAGGCGAGAGATGCTGCAAAAATTTCTAGACCAGTGCCGCAACTTTCAGGTAAACTAGCTCATCAGTTCCTGACATTTCGAACTTCCTACCGACTTTGAGTTGGCATCTGCATTGCAAATTTCATAGTCAATTTCCATTCTTGTACTATGTTCAGGTTATTGTTGATGTGTACCTCATCGAGAGTGATCAAATTGCTGACGCCATCATCGAATTTATACCTGTTCTGACCATTAAACAGCTAGTGCTGGGGGTTTCAAAATCCAATGTGCGGTAAGGTTTATATATCATGCGGCATGCAGTTAACTGGATTATAAATAATTTGCTTGAGATTTGCGAAATATGTACTGAATTTCTTGGATTGAAAACAGAAAGTTGAAGAAAGGAAGCACAATAGCAGGACAAGTACAGAAGAACGCACCTCTCTACTGCGACGTCAAGATTGTCTGTGATGGCAAAGAAGTTACAGCGCTGACGACTGCTGATCCGACACCACCATTTTCAACTTCTCCTGTAAATTATAACAGCAGATCTCACACCCCGACACCACCATTTTCACCGTCTCCTGTAAATTACAACAGCAGATCTCACACCCCGACACCGCCATCATCTACACCAAATCGCAATGACATAGCAGCAACATATGACAAAAATGACACTAATCCCAAAGAAAGAAAGAAAATTCCCAAGTTTTTTAGATGCCTATCATCTTCGTGATTACCATCTGAATGCTGTTTCAGTCACTTTCACAGCTGGAATGTTGTATGCAGCATCTTAAGACCGCAAAAAAGTTTGTGATTAACAGTTATGCCAATATCTCAACTTTTGAGCTTCTTGATTTATTGTGTAAAAAAAGAGATAATTTTTCCATATGTGGGAGCTTTTCAGCAATTTTGATTCTAATATTTATAGTGCTAAAACAGTATACATGCATCTGTCATTTGAAGAATTCATAAATATTTTATACAAGATGTATAGCTGGAAACCTGATTGCAGAGAGGGATAGGGAAGACGGATACATGGCTAAGTCAAAGTTGTTAGCTAATCATTAACTAGCATAATTATTGATTGGCATCTGTGCTATATTTAGGACATGTCAGTGAGTTGCATGTGAGATGCAGAAACTGCTGCTGCAATCATGTACTGATCAACATAAAGAGTTAGATGAATACAACAGTACCGTAGTGCAAGCTGATCCACACATGATTACAGTTCTGTTGTGCTGGACCATGTATATTGCTTCAATCAAAGACTATACAGCGAAAGTTGTCTCTGCATGTGATTCAACTCTTGCACATAATGATGCATTCATCAGACATATGACCAACATCAATACAATGGCCAAGCCGGTAGATACACAAAACTGCACATGAGGCAGAATATTTGCTGGGAGTAATACCGTGATAAATATAAGCTGCACAAAGCTGAACTTAATTCTGCACATCACAGGTAGTAGAGACTTATGACTCACTAAAAGATTAATCACTTCAGAACTTGTTGAGGAATATAAATTTAAACATTCAGTTGTTCACTAAAAAACAGAAACAGGTTGACAGAGACAAAAATCTACATATCAATCATCTGCCGACACAAACGTGCGAAAATCCTACTCCTACTAGTGATGCAAATAAATGAAGAAAAACACTTCATTTTCGCTAAAAGAAATCAAACTCTAGATAGTTATCAGAGCTTTTCTGGGCAGCACCAGTAGGCACAGCAGCAGTCTCAGATGTCGACATGGGAAGCTTTGGAGGCCTTTCAATCTCAACAGGCCTTGGAACCTCTGGAGGGCTTGCGCAGCGTATTAATGCCCAATTCACACCCTCAAAAAATGGATGCTGCTTTATCTCTGTGGCGCCACGCTTATAAGCCAACCGTTGTTGGGGCTCCTTGACAAGTAGGCCCCTTATTAAATCTCTTGCTGCGAAGCTCACAACCGGGTACTCAGGGAAACGCAACGGCTGACCGATGACATTGAACAGTGTTGCCCGGTTTCCTGAACCTTTGAAAGGTGTTTTTCCAAACAGAAGCTCATATAAGAATATACCAAAGGTCCACCAGTCAACAGCACTACCGTGGCCCTCACCTTTGACAATTTCAGGGGCCAAGTACTCATGTGTACCAACAAATGACATTGAGCGCGCATCACTAGGTTCTGCCATGAGCTCGGGCCATGGGCTGACCTGGTTGACAACTTCAGGCTTTGGTTTACGATCTTTCTTTGACTTGGAGAAGAATCGGGGACCAAAGCATGTTGTGGGGGCTGCACAAGATGGCTGCATCATGCAGGATGGCTCTACACAAGCTGGTTGAACACAGAAGGCCTGGCTGCTCTTCCGAAGTGCATCTGTGTCAGGGTTAGATGACCTGATCAGCATCGGGCTAACTGCACAACGAAGGGAGAGGTCGAAGTCGGATAGCATGATGTGTCCATCCTCACGGACAAGGATGTTTTTCAGGCTTGAGATCACGATATATGATACCGAGCATGTGCAAGTACTCCAATGCAAGGAGGATTTCTGCTACATAGAATCTGCAGTTAAGAAGCAAATGCGACGTCAGATTAGTGTGACATAGTTTTTAATTAGTAAATTAAATTGCAGAACTAAGTAAATCAAGATATCATTATTTTATTGAGTGACACAAATATTATTAGGACACTCATGTCGCTGTATGTTTTATTTGCTTCATCTAGTTTGATGCATTCTAGCTCTTAGTGAATTAAACGAATCCTATGCATGCAAATTAACTTTGTAAGTCTTTGCTTTCTTATTGACAAATGAGTGAAATGCCAATTTCCAGCAAATTAGCTGATCTACGGCTACATAGTCTAGGGGCATATTCCATCCATTAAGCTAATTTAAAACAAGGCATAACCTTATTTCCACAATTTGTCGGAACACACAAACACCTACTTTCACAAACTAATAACAAAATGCTGAATCCAACAAGATAACAAGCCAGTAAAATGTGTCATGTGATGGCACAAAATATAGATCAGACATACTTGACAGCTTGTTCTGGAAAAAACTTGCCACGCTGCCTCTGTCGAAGAGTATGCAGGTCTCCCCCTGGGCAAAACTCCATAACCAGGCATGAAAACTTATCAGTTTCAAAGTGGGTGTACAGTGTTGGAAGGAAAGGATGATCCAGGCACTGCAGGATTTCCTTCTCAGTCTGTGCTCGAAGCAACTTTTTACGGCCTGTAAGTGATGCCTTGTCCATAACCTTCATTGCAAAATAGCTCTTCGTTCCACTCAATTCCGAAAGATACACACTGCCGATGTCACCACAGCCTAGCTTCTTCAATAGCTTAAAATGACTCAGGCCAAGAATCCCATCTCTAGTCCTGATCATCTGGATTGCCTCCCATCGTGAATCATTTGACTTGTGAGGCTTGCTGGTGCTATTAATGCTGCTGCAAGAACTTTCCTCACTGACATCACTGCTTGTGCTCGGCCTGCACCTGCTACTAATACCTCTTTCTCCAGTTTCAGATCTTCCGATCAACCTAGCACTACCACTTCCACTTGCTATACCATGATCCATGTCGAACGTCGAGGATGATTTCACGCTCCCATTTATAATCCCATTTTCCACTTCTTTTTCTTCATCTGCAGGAACCTTGCTGGATGTACGATCAATAGACTCAGTTTGCCGGATAGTTAGTTTCTGCTCATTAGATTCCGTTTCATAATTTGCATTGCTTGAGACAGCTGATTCCGGCAACCTTCTTGGCAGCAGTGCACTGGGTTTACTCGGACTGGTGATATCCAGAGAGGAATCATTCTGAGAACACTGGTTCACTGCCTGTATGTTGGGGATTGCTGGGAGGGTTTGAGGCATTGTCTTTGAAGCCATTGCTTTGACAATTGAAACGTGTATACAGGACCAGATTGCAGAAAGGCTACTGGTCAATCAAGGATTTATGAGATGCTTGGATGGACCATTGAAGTGTAGCCTTGCATTCCAAATCTGCAAAAAGAGCAAAAATCTGGTAAATTCATATATGCATACATGCAGCCAAGAACTACAAAAAGCTACATGAATCTATCAAACTCAATGAGCAAAGCATCAGAAACCAACAATCCGAAAAACAAACCTCCACACTCATACCCCCCCCCCTTCTTTCCACCACAGTGAGACTTGTCACAACTGGACGCGCACCACACTAACATTTGCTGATTTTACATATCTGCCAATCTCGAAAGTATCACAAAAGTGTCCTCCTCCTATGGCCTTAATAGAGCAACTGAACCTGCCCAACCGCCCACTAACTGCAATCATACAACACAACGGATCTATCACCCCCCACTTTGCAATAAACAAGTGTTGGGGCTCAGCAAAGAGAACTTTGCCCTATCAAAGGTGTCATCTTTTTCCACTCAAAAAGAGAGAAAAGTGGCTCCCAATCTCCTACCACCACCCCCAAACCGAGGCCCTTTCGTTTCTTGCAGGCGCACTGCAATCAACGAAACATATGCAGGCACAGCCCTTTATAGGAAACGAGATGCGAGCAGATAGCTATGGCTGATGTTGATCATTCCAGTCACATCAAAACGCGAACTTTCTTGCAGAAAGCTGATGAAAGCAAGGATGATGCCCCTTTCATCCTTTTTTGTGCGGAACGCATAGGCATCAAATCTCGCGTTAGTCGTATAAAAGAGCCAAGAAATAAAGAAAAAAAACGCAGACAAACCATACAGGCGGCGCAGATCTACACGACTAGATCATACTCCGGTAGCAGCAAGAGGAAAAAGTGAAAGCAAATCAGGGCAATGCTGGCCCGAAGATCAAAGAGAAGAAATCTCACCTCGTAAAAGATGGATCTTTTACACTTCCACGAGGAATCAGAGGGGCAAGAAGAGCCCGGAACGAGCCATGGAGAGGTCGACCAAGAAGTTCTTGTGGGGTCTTTGTGTTACGACTTGCGAGTGAGGGAGCTGTGGCCGCCAAAGTGTATGTGCAGTGCAAGGGTGGTCAAGAAGGGGACGGATGGAGGAGGCGACGTGCCAAGTCCTGGGCCAGCTCTCTATCTCATCCCTCTCTCTCTCTCTGTCTCTCTCAAAAATGGCTGTGGATTAGCCTCTCTCTCTCTCTGTCTCTCTCAAAAATGGCTGTGGATTAGTTGACGGAGGTAATGATTCTGTCGAAAAATTTGGGCTCCGGTCGATGTGATCTCCTTTCTTTGGGAAGAAGACGATGTGCGAAATTTGGAGTGTGAAGGCTTGTATGGCAAACGAAGCTCTGGGTGTGCAGTCTATGCCTGGACAAATTTGGCTGGACATGGTCAGAGTTTTGCAGGCCGGATGTAAAATTTTACTGCTCTTTCTTCGAATCTTTTGAATCCTAATTTGGCCGTATGGATGAGGATTCAGCTCATGGTTTCTTTGTGGCTTGGATCCGCTTACCTGTTGCACGGAGACCAATGTAGCAGTTCAAACGTCTAGTGATGAAAATAAGAATGAGTACGAAATTTTCTAACTGCCAGTTATTTCTAACGAGCAATTTATCATCTGACAGCAACCAATGGAAGATTTGCAATATAAAGGGCACAATGATATTTATAAATAGAATAAACTCAAAACAGGGAGGGTACCCCCTAAAATTTATAATAGCATACATAGATTGCACCGAGTAATTACTAGTAGTATCATTGAACATCTTCATCAAAGTATCTTCATCATCAGAGAAACAAATGTACTAAGGAAATGAGGATGCCTAAGGACGCATGCCACATGTTCATTCTCCCACTAACACATCTTCTAAAAGTAAATCTAAGCTCATGGCCATCCCAAACATCAGCAAGAAGGGCCTGTTTGGTTGGGCTGTGGCTGTTGACAAAGCTGCTGTTGGTTGGCTGTCTGAAAAAGCTGCTGTGGCTATGAGAAAGTGAACATATGGCTTTTAGTTGATTCAAATCATCTATAGTATTTTGAAAAATGAGCACTGAAGTTTCAACACATTGCAAAAAGCTGGCAGAATGCAGCTTTTTCAAACAACTGAATTTACACTGCAAAGCCCACAGCTACCGTTGGCAAAAACTGCTGAAAAGCTGGCCGTTTGATTGGGCTGTAGCTTTTTCCAGTGAAAAGCTCCTAAAAAGCCTAACCAAACACCCCCTAAGAGTTGCTATGGGCTGTCCCCCGCGATCCAAGTGGCACTCTGGGTGGCCCACCTGCAGCTACCGATACCTGCAGTGGCAGACAATTTTCTGTGAAAAGAGAAGAATATGCGGGGCGCCGCAGACAAGCCATGGTCCATTTGAGTTGGACCTAGTGGATTAGAGTCGCGTCAACCACTGTGTCATGCATGTTCGACATCATAATCATGGAGGACAGTGATAGCATCCTACTACAGTTAGAATCTTAAGGGTGAGCCCAGCAATAGTACCTGTCTACTATTTCAGAGTGGAGTTGCCTCCACTTCTGCATCCCTCTCGATCAGCTTGCATCTTCTCACAAATCATGCCATGGCGCCTCACCTTGAGACTTGGGTTGACCCACTGGCTTTCCAAGAAACAGCTGGAGCATTGATCGTGCCGGCCTTCGACGAGAAGTTCTAAGCATCTGGGTGTCACGCCTTCCTGAACTGTGTGCAAAATAGCAGAGGGAAAGGATCTGTTCAGTTGCTATCAATAGATTAGCAGTCTAGCACAGTAGCATGTGCCTGGGTCTTTTGTTTGTAATTATAGCCTGTGAAGATTTTTAGAAGAGTAAACCAGCATGTGACCACGTATGGTTCTCTTTGTGAGTTTGCTGAAACGAAGATCAATGTGGGAACCTTCAGATCATGAAAAAAAAATAATCATTCTCTAGAAGCATGCAATGCAACAACTGTAAAGGCAGGCATCCAATGTACCCATCCACTAATTTGTCCAAAGAACACGTGCTGGATATGAATAGCTTTATTTAATTACTTGGTGAGTCTGCATGCTTATAGCTTCTCGTGTTGCTATGAAATCAACTATAACTTTTTGCATTCAATGAATGTGGATATTGGAGCATGTTCATGAACCAAAGTGAGCAAACATTATTGAAGCAAAAGATAGCACATTAGTAATGCCTGCTAATTACATATCCCTACCATTGATTCGACGTAAGGGTCTTCTGGTCTCAATTTGTGCCGTAGGGCAGTCGCACACATGCTCAGATGTTCCTGCTATGTGGCCTAGAAATATATCAGATGATCACTGTCTATCCTCTGTATCAGTGTCAAGCTTGATCCGAGTTTCCTCGCAGATGCAAATTCCAACAAGATATTGCATTATGATTTGAAGCCATTCCAGATTGGGGTGCATGAACTATTCAATGTTGTCTTCTGGACTTCTGGAGCTCAAGCTATCTAGGTGAATGGTTTGTAATCCGCATAGCTAATTATATGACACCCTACCTCGAACACTCAGAGGGATCCGCATAGAAGTAAATGTTTGTAAAGCAAGTAATGTAATCTCCTAAAGGCACCACCACCAATGATGACATGCCAACGTTGTGCTACAAATTACTTCAAAAGAAGCCGATCTAACATGAAGATGCATAGGGTACAGTGTAATAGCATTTGTCACATGGAGGAGTTCCTTACTGTGTTATTGATGGCACCGCCGAAGTTCTTCAATATCTCAGGAGACTGCAGTACCTCCAGGGGTAGTTCCACTGAATAAGTTGCACACCTAGCTGGGGATAGCTTGTGCAGTCCACATGGAACACTAAGGTATCATCCTTCAGAACAGGACCTGCAATTACTTTTGACAAAGACAGAGTTTCAGGCCTTTGCAAAGTTCCCAGCAAAGACGATGTTGAAAAGAGCCAACCAGATAGAAAAAAACTGCCATACATGGGAGGGAATTCAAAGGCAGTCATATATTGGTTCTGAGGCAGCTATCAGTACTGAAATTACTTGGGTGACTGAAATTGCGTTTTACCTGACAAGAGTTGTGGGCATCCGCATCATTCAAGTGTTTTCCATATACTTTTTCTTTTTCGTTTGCATTAGCCCTCAAAGATCCTAGCGTGTCTTGGGATTAGAGAACTTCATAAGTCCTGAAGCAGGAAAAAGAAATACTATCAGTGAAAAAACAATAGAGGAGAGGTCTCCTCGGAACAGATAATTCTGGAAAAATGTTGAAAATCCACATAGCTGTGGTCCTTTACTTTCCTGATTTGAAATAGCACTACTAAACAAGGGCATCAGCGCAAACTAGAGGAATCCATGGTTCTGCAGGCACATATGCTACTGTAGCTAGTTCCTTCTATGCATAGCTACATAAGCGAGGCTTTTCCTTAAGCTATATCAAAGCTGAGTGCAATATATAAACGCGAGAGCACCAGATTTCCATTTTCTCTCTACTGTTTGGTTCCAGATCCAACAGACCAAAATGCATGTAAAAAGGAGATAATATGACATGCTAGAACCTTTTTTTTTAAGAACTGTAGGAGAGGCTCCAACAGAAAGAATATATTAACAGGGAGAAAAAATATATATATATACAGGGGGAAGTTACAGGGTGGTCAAGAGGGAATGCTTAAGGCACTAAGCCAGGATACAAGTGGATCACAAAGATCATCTCTAAATCTAACGCTCTGAACAGAGAGCTCATGCTTAAAACTATTTAATCACACACTGGTAGAGGGGGGACGCTCTCAAACACCATGCGATTCCGTTGCTCCCAGATGTGCCACACGGCGGTGATGAAGATTTCCATGAAAAGCGGGCGGTTGTACTGGCTACGAGCAGAGCCAATCCTGTCTGAGCGGTCCAGGTTGAGATTCCAGGGGATGCCAGTGGAGAGCCAGCTTCGTTGGCTGAAGGGACATCCAAAAAAGACATGCTCATTAGTCTCGTGAGAGTACTGATCACAGAGGATGCATGAGACATCTGGGGACTCGTAGCAGTGACAACGGCACATCATGTCGCGAGTGTTCAGTCTATCCATGATTAACAGCCAGGCAAATACTTTAAATTTGGGAACACATTTGCATTCCCAAACTAGCTTAAGAATACGGTCATGGGAAGGTGAGCAAATTGAAGCTTGTAGAATCTCTTAGAGGAGTAGACGCTATTTCCCCAGCTGTAAGTCCAGGAGTCACGATCGCCTGGCGGGTGATTCTCCCAATTTAGTTCATTTTGAATGTCTTGAAGCTCCTGTAAGGCGGCCTCGGAGAGAGGAAGATGAAAAAGCTCAAAGATGTCATCCTTTTCTCTAACAGCCGAGAAGGTGATGTCTTTGTTCCTGGGGAAGGAGAAGAGCCTGGGGGATTGTTGGCAGAGACGGGTTCCAGACCATTTATCTTTCCAAAAAAAGAATGGTGTTCGTTAGCATGTCACACCTTAGTTTTCTAAAACCCGAAAATTAGGTTTAATAAAAACTTTTTATGCTAATAATAAAATTCTCTTAAATAAACCTAATTAAAAACATTGTTGTCTCTCTTGTAACCTTATCATCGTCTGGTATAACTACCAGGTGATGTCTTTCTCCGCTCGGCAAATGTGTTCAAACCACCATCACCTTGATTCTTTCACCAATTCAACCTTGTGTTCCTCGACGTAAGACAATCCCCGTCTGTCTTTTCCCTATCGGACTTCTTGCGTGTCCATACACGCACAGCTGCAATTTTCCACATGCATATACCTATATATGCGTGTGTATGCCCGTCCATCACCCGGACGCCTCTATGTATACGCGTATATGCGAACTCTAACTCATTATTTCTAAGCTACTTGTCAAAACGCTAATTCAGCCGTTTAACAACTTTGCCTCCAACGACGTGTGCAATTCCCCATTTACATGCGCGACTAGCTCTCTGACTACCCACCTCCTTTGATGCGCCTGTCGGTACGTGCATATGTGTAGCCACCCAGGTACATACACGTGCCAATACCAGTATCTACTTTTGACCCTCTACCTAAATATAGGCATGCCTACCCATTCATAGACACGCATGTCCATATCTATATCTCAATATACCGGTCCGGTCGTGTTACCTTTTCTCTTTTCTGCTAGTCCACCCCTACTGCTTCTCTTCTTTGCCCTAGCAGTTCGGCTCTCCATCACCCATATGATCGTGTGCTTAGGGGGCCATACTCTATAATCTCCACCATTCTGTTATCTCTCCGAAACCCAGTTCCTTCGAAAAACCTAGACACCCGAGCTTTTTAAAACAGTATCAATTGTGGCCAATTGTGAATTCATCAGTTCCCACTATTTGCAAAAATTTGATATTCTTCAACAAAATTTCTAGGAGCGTCCTATTTAATCAAATGATCCATTCTTAAAATAAAACCTTACCCCCTATATTCAACTTTTCTCTATAAAAAATTGATCAACAACCAGCCTACTTGCCCGGTTCTTCTCGCTGATATGTTCTTCACTCTACTGCTATCTCCACCCAAAATTTTACCAACCGACGCCCTCATATATCCCCTCCATGTGGGCCCTGACTCCCATGGCAGTCCTTCCCCTCGTCTTCTTCCTCTGACACTCCCTCCCTCCATCCTCTCTACTGCGGGCACTATTCTTCCTAACATGTAGCACCGCACTATATCTGCAATAGCAAACGGTGCCTAAATTTCTCTGTGCAGACCAGCTCCAGGCCACGTCGCCTACCGCAGCGCAGTGTCGCCCACGAGCATTTCTTCCTCTGTCCCCTTTAAAAGCCGAGCGCACCCTGCCTCGCTCCAGGTGCCTCCGAGCTCCTCTCCAGCTTTGGCTTCCCTTTCCTCCTCTACTGAGTTCCTCTCCGCTCCCAATCTTCACTCGAGCTGCCTTGCTTCCCCGGACTGCGCCCAATCTATGTTTTCTTCTTCCCAACTCATGCTAGTCTCAGTCGCAAGAACCAGGGGCCCGAGCAACTGAGCAGCAAGCAGCCTTCCACACCAACTGCCCTCTTCAACCTCTTGGAGCATCCCCGACCTACCGAGCTTCCAAGTTTCCGAGCACCTCCCTCTGCCCTCCTCCTCTGCAGCCACATAGACGACGCTGGGGACCATTCATTCTCCTATTTTGCCGATGAGGTCGCTGTCTACCTCTGCAAGCGACTTCCCCGACCTCCCCAAGCTCGGCGCTAGCGCTCCGCCGCCGGTAAGCCGCCTCTTCTATCGCCTCCAACTACCACCGCCGCTCCTGCCAGTGCCTATCTCCCCTCCCAAGCCAAGCGGCCTCGTTTCCTCTGCCGCCCCCTGCGTCACCACGGTCGGGAAGCTCCCGAGCTCTGGCCAAATCCGTGTCGCCCTCTCCTCGTCGCTTCGACCAACTGCCGACGTGGGAGCTCTCTGTTTTCCCTTTTCTGAGCCACCGCTCCACCAGGGATCTACCCCGCCGCGCCGCCTTCGTGTACGCCTTCGGCGCCAGCTAACCCTACTAGCCGAGCCGCCTGCATTCTCCGGTGACCTCCCGATGGTCCCTGTCGCTTCCAGCACCTCCATCTGCCGCCGGTAAGCAATGCCGCCGCCGCAAGTCTGCTCCGGCCCTTCCTGCCAATCTCTTTGGATAGAATCCTAACCCGCTCACTAATAACCGTCATCACCACGAGTGCCCCACCGGCCCAAACCCACGGGCGAATAATGGGTGGCGCCTTTTCCTCTTTTCATTTTCCCGTGAAGAAAACGTATCCTCTCCTGCTCTGCTCGGGTTACACTTGCTACACTAGAAAACATATTATCCTTCAACCCTCTATGGTTCCCGTCTTCTCTCCATCAAAAGCATACTTCACAAATCCACTTATGACATCAGCCCCATAATCCAAACCCAGCTAAGTAGAGAACGACCCTAGCATAGCTAAACTTCGAACAACCATATCTCCGCATACGCTTCCTCAAATCAATTAGTTCTTTCTCCTAAATTCTAAAAACCTTATAAACTTTCTACTAGTATGATTTTTAAAATTTTTGAACATATTTGCAATATTGAATTTGAACCTAAAAAAAATCCATAAGATGATACATGCATATTTTGCGAAATAGGCCTTGAGCATTTCCTCCACTTCATCCAATGATTTCAAACTAAAGTGCATCCTCGGGTCCCAAGTACATCTTGGCATCCAAAACATTTATACTTTGAGAACTATGGGGCATATTTATCTCGCAAACCTTGAAGTAAGGATTGGTGGTTTTTATATGCATATTCATTTCATTCGAGATATGCTTATTCAGACACAATGATCTAACTTAGAGACACGATGAGACTTATTCAGACAGTATTTGAAAACACTATTTACCTTTATTATTCACTATTCACTTTTACTATTCACTTTTACTATTCAATTTTACTATTTAGAATTTGAAACACTATTCACGAAACTATTCAGGTGCTGCGATACTATCCAAAACTATTCAATTTCTTCACTACTGATTATGGTTAATATTCAGCGCTAGCGTTCTTGCAGGATCTTGCGGGTTGGCGAGACCAACAAGACAGCCGGGTGTGTGCTTATTAGTTGTAAAAATCCTACTCGGCACTGACCATATTTATCACTAATTTACTTCAGAAGTAGCTAAGCTTTCCCCGGATACTTCTAGCTGCAACCATATGGGATGGGTTTTATATCGTCTTCCCAGGCAGTTCCACCCGAAGGGAACACTTCTCTAGCGGAAACCGAGTCCTCTACACCCTATGCCATGCGCAGGGCCTCAACTGAGAACTACCGCAGAGGTTTCTCCTATAGGATCCTTAGTATAAAAAACCCGTCTCATAGAACTGAAGATAAAAACATCAAGGGATTTTCAAAGCAGAACTACTTCATTTCCATAAACTAGTTTACATATGGTTTTCCCTTTCGGGAACCCCCAAACAGTTTACACAAAAGAGGAAATTACCTTCTAAATATTACAAACCTTGGAGGCGGATATATTACAGTGGTTTTGTGGCTACTACTAAGGGGACTAAAGTGGAGTGGGGTGCTCTCTGTTTCGTTCTTAGCTCTCTGGTGTTGCTTCTGCGTTTCTTGCTTCGTTGATGTCTCCTGGTTGCAACCCCTTTTATAGCTGCGAGCAAGGAGCCTCTCTCCTTTATTATATGCCTTATAGGCTGCATTCGTGGCTATGGTAGGCTTCAGTAATTATTCTTCAATGGTGCGCTGGCGGTCTTCGTACAATTATTCATGGGTGTGCTGGCAGCTTCGTACAATCATTCTTCACGGGTACGCAGGCAGCCAAATTCTTTTTCACAGTGATTCTTCACGGACTGGCATCCAGATTCTTCAATTCAGCTTTATGCATCTCTTCAATTCAGCTTTATGCATCTTCCATCATTTCATTCCTTTGTATCTATCTTCCATCCCCGAATTATTGATAGTACCCTATCAATATTATTTAGCTTATATTCTTCAGGATTCGACCTGCGCATAGGCCTTAATATTCAATTTATTTCTGTTTTTGGATTTTGCCCGTGTCCAGCAATATCCATAATGTCTTCGTCTGAGAATGACATATCATATTTTTCCTCATATATCTTCTTCATGTTCTCAAACTTTTCATCCATTTCTTTTTTCAATTCTTTTAGGATGTCTTCTTTGATATCTCTTTTCCATTGTGGGGCTATTTTCTCAAATTTTTCTTCTATTTTCCAATCTATATATTCTCCGTCTAAAGGATCAACTCCTTTTACTAGACATTCTTTATATGATGAAAATTTTGAGGTATCATCTTTTTTTAAGACTTCGAGATATGGCGTGGCTAGTGCTTTCTTGCTTCTTGCCCTTTTAAATTTTTGAATATATTCCTTAGCAGCTGGTTCCATATGATAATTTACTCCTAGTATTTTCCTGGCTTGGGCTAGGGCTTCATCAATATTTGTATATTTTTTCCAAGATATTTCCCCAGATAACTTTGCATCTATTTTTTGGGCTATTATTTCTTCAAATGATATATATATATACCTGAGAGTTGTCCTTCAAATACCACATATAATGTCTTCTGTTCTATATTTTCCAATATCTCTGGAGCCTCTGAGGCAGGCATTGAAGTATTCATCTTATTAAAATATTCGGCAAGGCTATTTAATATTGAAAGCATGTAGCCTTTATCTTCACGTCTATTATTGTATTGGTACCCGAAATTGTCTAATATGCATTCTTGGATATCATCTAATATAATATGATCCTTTGGCTTGAATTTATATGAATTTGGTGGGAATATTCTTAACTTATTTTCAGCTCCAAAGCTGAACGTTTCGATCCCATTAAAACCCATCATCCGCTTCATTTCTGCAAAATAGATGAGCGAGAAAATAGGTCAGGTAATAAATTTTTCTTTCCTTTTATATGCTCGAATATAACTTTGTATCCATTTCCAGTGATAATATCTTCAAATAAAACCCATCTTCTAGTGGAACTTTTCTTGCTGTTGACTTGATTATAGTATTTACATATTGCTTCACAATCCGTTCGTACCGTAAATTCTTTAAATCCTAGGTATAGTCGGAAGGAATTTATAGCATAGATTATTGCTAGAATTTCTCTGGCAGTATTATTAATGGTTTTTACTTTATAACTTCCAGAGGCATATCTACATATCCTTTCTTCTGATTTTGCTGAATATTTGTTTGGTCTTTGCTTTAGTATTGCTCCCCATCCTAATTGAGAAGCATCGGTTTCAATAATTAGATAGAATTCATCTAGAGGTAGTTCTAGTGGCTTTAATTCTTTAACCTTGTCTTTTATTAGCCTTACTAATTTAATATCCTCGGAATTGAAATATTTTTGCCCATTCTTTCTTAATTTTGCATATAACGGTCCAGCAAGTTTCGCTAAGTTTTCTATGAAGTTCCTAGCATAGTTTACAATTCCTAAAAATTGTTCGAGCATATTGCTCACCTAGAAGTATTTTTCAGAAAAGTAGAACAGAATGGGTTAATATTATCTAAAAAGAAAATGGAAATTTGTAAAGAGAAAATTAATTTTCTTGGTCATGAAATAGGGGAAGGAAAGATTTACTTACAAGAACATATTGCAAAAAAGATCTTACAATTTCCTGATACTATGAATGATAAGAAAGTGTTACAACAATTTTTAGGAATTGTAAACTATGCTAGGAACTTCATAGAAAACTTAGCGAAACTTGCTGGACCGTTATATGCAAAATTAAGAAAGAATGGGCAAAAATATTTCAATTCCGAGAATATTAAATTAGTAAGGCTAATAAAAGACAAAGTTAAAGAATTAAAGCCACTAGAACTACCTCTAGATGAATTCTATCTAATTATTGAAACCGATGCTTCTCAATTAGGATGGGGAGCAATACTAAAGCAAAGACCAAACAAATATTCAGCAAAATCAGAAGAAAGGATATGTAGATATGCCTCTGGAAGTTATAAAGTAAAAACCATTAATAATACTGACAGAGAAATTCTAGCAATAATCTATGCTATAAATTCCTTCCGACTATACCTAGGATTTAAAGAATTTACGGTACGAACGGATTGTGAAGCAATATGTAAATACTATAATCAAGTCAACAGCAAGAAAAGTTCCACTAGAAGACGGGTTTTATTTGAAGATATTATCACTGGAAATGGATACAAAGTTATATTCGAGCATATAAAAGGAAAGAAAAATTTATTACCTGACCTATTTTCTCGCTCATCTATTTTGCAGAAATGAAGCGGATGATGGGTTTTAATGGGATCGAAACGTTCAGCTTTGGAGCTGAAAATAAGTTAAGAATATTCCCACCAAATTCATATAAATTCAAGCCAAAGGATCATATTATATTAGATGATATCCAAGAATGCATATTAGACAATTTCGGGTACCAATACAATAATAGACGTGAAGATAAAGGCTACATGCTTTCAATATTAAATAGCCTTGCCGAATATTTTAATAAGATGAATACTTCAATGCCTGCCTCAGAGGCTCCAGAGATATTGGAAAATATAGAACAGAAGACATTATATGTGGTATTTGAAGGACAACTCCCAGGTATATATATATATATCATTTGAAGAAATAATAGCCCAAAAAATAGATGCAAAGTTATCTGGGGGAATATCTTGGAAAAAATATACAAATATTGATGAAGCCCTAGCCCAAGCCAGGAAAATACTAGGAGTAAATTATCATATGGAACCAGCTGCTAAGGAATATATTCAAAAATTTAAAAGGGCAAGAAGCAAGAAAGCACCAGCCACGCCATATCTCGAAGTCTTAAAAAAAGATGATACCTCAAAATTTTCATCATATAAAGAATGTCTAGTAAAAGGAGTTGATCCTTTAGACGGAGAATATATAGATTGGAAAATAGAAGAAAAATTTGAGAAAATAGCCCCACAATGGAAAAGAGATATCAAAGAAGACATCCTAAAAGAATTGAAAAAAGAAATGGATGAAAAGTTTGAGAACATGAAGAAGATATATGAGGAAAAATATGATATGTCATTCTCAGACGAAGACATTATGGATATTGCTGGACACGGGCAAAATCCAAAAACAGAAATAAATTGAATATTAAGGCCTATGCGCAGGTCGAATCCTGAAGAATATAAGCTAAATAATATTGATAGGGTACTATCAATAATTCAGGGATGGAAGATAGATACAAAGGAATGAAATGATGGAAGATGCATAAAGCTGAATTGAAGAGATGCATAAAGCTGAATTGAAGAATCTGGATGCCAGTCCGTGAAGAATCACTGTGAAAAAGAATTTGGCTGCCTGCGTACCCGTGAAGAATGATTGTACGAAGCTGCCAGCACACCCATGAATAATTGTACGAAGACCGCCAGCGCACCATTGAAGAATAATTACTGAAGCCTACCATAGCCACGAATGCAGCCTATAAGGCATATAATAAAGGAGAGAGGCTCCTTGCTCGCAGCTATAAAAGGGGTTGCAACCAGGAGACATCAACGAAGCAAGAAACGCAGAAGCAACACCAGAGAGCTAAGAGCGAAACAGAGAGCACCCCACTCCACTTTAGTCCCCTTAGTAGTAGCCACAAAACCACTGTAATATATCCGCCTCCAAGGTTTGTAATATTTAGAAGGTAATTTCCTCTTTTGTGTAAGCTGTTTGGGGGTTCCCGAAAGGGAAAACCATATGTAAACTAGTTTATGGAAATGAAGTAGTTCTGCTTTGAAAATCCCTTGATGTTTTTATCTTCAGTTCTATGAGACGGGTTTTTTATACTAAGGATCCTATAGGAGAAACCTCTGCGGTAGTTCTCAGTTGAGGCCCTGCGCATGGCATAGGGTGTAGAGGACTCGGTTTCCGCTAGAGAAGTGTTCCCTTCGGGTGGAACTGCCTGGGAAGACGATATAAAACCCATCCCATATGGTTGCAGCTAGAAGTATCCGGGGAAAGCTTAGCTACTTCTGAAGTAAATTAGTGATAAATATGGTGAGTACCGAGTAGGATTTTTACAACTAATAAGCACACACCCGGCTGTCTTGTTGGTCTCGCCAACCCGCAAGATCCTGCAAGAACGCTAGCGCTGAATATTAACCATAATCAGTAGTGAAGAAATTGAATAGTTTTGGATAGTATCGCAGCACCTGAATAGTTTCGTGAATAGTGTTTCGAATTCTGAATAGTGAAAGTGAATAGTAAAAGTGAATAGTGAATAGTAAAAGTGAATAGTGTTTTTGAATACTGTCTGAATAAGTCTCATCGTGTCTCTAAGTTAGATCATTGTGTCTGAATAAGCATATCTCGAAGACTGAATACTTAGAATTAGAGTTCAAAGTAATCTTAAAATCCTGGTATCATAAGTATTCCCATCATGTGTCTTCAGCTTTCTGTCAAATCTTGAATAAACTCAATACTGAAGAAAGTAGTAAAGAGTTAGTACTAGCCTCATCTGGTTTAATTGTATCCACCAGAACAATAAACTCAGAAAAATGGACATATCTAAAAGCTTCTGCCGAAAAGATAAATCACTCCAAATAGTAGATAGAGATGTCAAACCTTTAACCATAATAGACAAGTTGAAAGGAAAATATGAAGATGTAGATAATTTGGAAGAAGTCGTAAATCTAGAAAGAGATCTTGAAAGATATCAGAGAGATACCCTAAGGAAAATAAAGCCTCAACAAATATATCAAATGGGTATGTTTGAAAATAAATCAGGATTATATAGAATATCTAGAGAAGTAGAATTAAGTGTTTTAACGCAGCCAGTAGAATTAAGAGTTGTGAGTAAGCAATTTGAGAATGGACTTAAATATTCAGGTTATAAATTTATACATCAAGGAATGTATATTATAGGAATTAAAGGTATGACAAGAAAGAAATTAGGAACTAAGGTTCTAATAACCTTATTAGATAAAAGATGGGATACAGTTAATAAAGCAGCACTAGGTTTTCTAGAAGGAGATATGAATGAAAATAAACTAATAACATATATAGCGCCAAACCTAATTATGCCTATAAAAGAATTCATAGAAAAAATGAGTTTCGGGTTCCAGACCAAAGGGTATGAAGAATTTAAAGGAACAAACTTATTAGTAAGCATAGAGTTTGTTGGAAGGCTAACTAATAAAAGTAGGACTAAATACAAGGTAAATGTCAATGATGTAATTGAAAGTATGCAATCAAAAGGTATAAAATTCAGGAGTCCCTTAAGAATTGATTCTGAAGAAAGGGCAGGTGAAGAATGGAACATAAGTGATTTAATAGAAAGTAAGGCTTTAAAACAACCTGAAGATTATGTAAGCTATCAAAATAAAGCAGGAAACACTAGTATTAGGTTTATTAATTATAAAACGAGAGCTTTAGATGATCTAGACTCAGTCATATCAGAACAAGATATTGAAGATAACAGAAGGCATAGTGTTTCAGAATTCATGGAAAACCCAGACTTAGATAGTGAAATAAGATATTGTGAAGATAAGATAAAACAAGTATCTAATGAATATAATAATACTATGACGCATGAATGGCCTAAAATAAGAGAAAGTGAACTATATTTCTGTAGAGAATTATCCTGATTAAAGAAGGCAAAGAAAGATAAAGAATTATTTACAGATGAGGGGAAGGATAAAGAAAGGCATATTAAAACCGAAGAAAGAATAGATAATAAAAACAAAGGTATACATATAGATAGCAATAATTCTATAACCGAAAAGGAACAATGGGAAAGAAATGAAAAATGGTTATTAGAAAGCTATGAAGAAGAAGAAGCATTAGTAAATGAAATATATAATGAAGAACAAGCTATAGATGCCTCACAACAATATGATGATTTTTTAGACTCTTTAGATGAAGTAGGAATACATAATTTAGAAAATGCAATGGAAGCAATGGAAGTAGATATAGGAGTAGAAAAGAAAAGAAGTAGGTATGGTGAAGGATCAGTAAAGAATGAAGGAGAATTTGAGAGACCATCTAGAGTTTCAGGAAATTGGCCTCCAGAAAAAGAGGAAGCCTCATATAACTATATCCCTGGCCAATACAAATATATGGGATCTAAAAGAAGAGATTTTGAAAGGTCAGTAAAATTTCAAAATCATAAAAGTGATGGTGCAATATTGAATCTAGCTGCACATGACCCAATTGATTGGCCAAATATCATAAGCATGTGGAAGGGTTTGATAGTCCAAAAATACATTCAAAACCAGCACAATATAGGAAATAAGGTAGAAGACATGATTACTTATTTAGAAACATTTTTAGGAGAATCTGTGAAAGTCCTATGGGAACAATGGGTAGAAAGCAATCCTAATAATTATGCAAAATTAAAAAGAGCAGGTAGCAACCCAAACAATTTTGCAAATATAATATCAAATATTATTATAGCAGAAGATCCAGAGCTAGGATACACCACACTACAAAATGAAAGGTTAAGAGAAATTGAGAAGTTGACGCTAACAAATTGGAAAGGAATAAAGGAATTCTCACAACACTACTTATATAATGCTACTACAGCCAAACAAGGTTATAACAAAGGAGTCGTTGAGAGATATTTCAACAAATTACCAGATCCTTTAGGAAGCATGATATTCGAAGAATATAAAAAGGAAATTGAAGGTTCTGTTATAAACATATCACAAGCTATAACATTTGTATTCAAGCAATTAAGGAAAATATGCACTAGTATACAAGCCCAAAGGTCTATGAAGCATTCAGACTATAATTTCTGCAACAAGATAGTTCAAATACCATTAACATATGGTGAGGAGAGACCTAAGAATAAAAGATATCATAGACCCCAAAGAAGAGATAGTAATAATTTCAGAACAAAGAGAAGATATTTCCTTAGAAGATCAGATAATAAAGTTCCATTTTTACATAAAAGGAATGTAAGACGTTACAATCCAAGAAAGAATTATGATAAAACATGTAGATGTTTTATATGTAATTCACCTGACCATTTAAGTAAGACTTGCCCAAATAAGGATCAGAAAAGATATTCTAGTAAATATGAAGAACAAGAAAGGGTTCTAATAGTAGATAGTGTAAATGAAATTATATTAGTATGTGATGATGAAATAAAGGATGATGAGTCGATATATTCAATTATTGAAACAGATGAACTTGAAAACAATGAAGCCGAATACGAATCAAGTAATGATGATGTAGACTTAATAGATGAGTTAGCAGGATTAAGAATAGAGATGATGAATCAAGTAAACTGTGAGCATGATTGGATTAGAGGTAAAGGTGATTATAATATAAAATGCGCGTTCTGTATATATTACCCAAGTCAGGATAATAGAGCTACTTGTAGTCTATGTTTAAAACAAGCTTGCTCTGAATGTTTAAAAGCAAACAATCAAAGGTGGAGAAGAGAGATAGAATTACAAC
Source organism: Stipa capillata (assembly GCA_019208055.1). NCBI lineage: Eukaryota > Viridiplantae > Streptophyta > Magnoliopsida > Poales > Poaceae > Stipa > Stipa capillata. The sequence continues at coordinate 8,500 of JAGXJF010002152.1, read as the reverse complement.
CAGAAGGAGAAATATTGTCTAGTAGGATTAGAATCTTAGAAAATAGGGTAAATAATCTAGAAGTAGAAATAGAAGATTTAAGGAATACTTTAAAAGACAAAGGTTTACAAGAAGATAGAGTTGTAGAAAACACTGAGTTCAAAGAAGAAACTATAACCATGAAAGATAGCAAGGGTGCTAAATTAATCCGGCTAAATGAGGTTATAACTAATTTTGGGAATAAATATATAGTTAAATTGCCATTTAAAGAAATATTAGGAATAAGAATCCGGTTAAAATAAAACTAAGTACAAACGTCACCTATAAGATATTAGCATTAGTAGACACAGGATGTACAAAAAATATTATTCATGATAAATACTTTACAAAGTGTCCTGAAATAGTCCACACTATAGATATTGATAAAGCAGAAACTTCCACAGACATGTCAGGAATAAGAAAAGTTCATAACCAGTTAGCCTATAATATAGAATTATATATAAATGGAACAAAATATATCATAGATGAAATTACAATAAGAGACTTATCCATGATAAATGATGAAATGATTATTGGCATAAGATTTTTACAACAATCAGTGCAGACCACTATTATACACGAATAGGGTATTACATTTATCCCATATCAAGACAATATTCCATATATTTCAGAAGTGCGAAAGCGTGGTGGAACTACCAAACCGCAAAACTTAAAAACTTCTGCTCTTGAAAGAACGGATATGAAACCTGAAAGAAACAGAGAAGATGAACTTAGTGAGAATATAGAAGAATATTATGTGACAAATTCTTGCATAGAATGCATTGGACTACAGTCATTATCATCAAATTGGTATAGAGATATAAAGTCTAAAAAGGATATAGAAAGGATTGTCCAGAGACTAGAAGATATCCAAATAATTGGAGAAATACCTATGAAACATTGGGACAAAAACTCTATCATCTGCAAGATAAATATTATAAACCCAGACTATATAATCAAGACATGCCCAATAGAGGCCACCCCAAGAGACAGAAGAATTTAAAATGCACATTGAAGAATTATTAAAACTAGGAGCAATAAGAGAAAGTAGAAGCCCACATAGATCTGCAGCTTTCAGAGTAAGAAATCATTCTGAAATAGCTAGAGGGAAATCAAGAATGGTTATTAATTACAAAAGATTTAATGATAATACTATAGATGATGCATACAATATTCCAAATAAACAGGAATGGATTAATAGAATACAAGGTAGCAAATATTTCTCAAAATTTGACTTAAAGGCTGGCTTCTGGCAAGTAAAAATGGCAGAAGAGTCTATAGAATGGACAGCATTTACATGTCCTCAAGGTCATTTTGAATGGCTTGTAATGCCCTTTGGACTAAAAAATGCCCCTGCTTTATTTCAAAGAAAAATACAAAATATATTTAATGAAAACCAGGGCTTTATACTAGTATATATAGATGATGTGCTAATATTCTCAAATTCCTATAAGGAGCATATTGCTCACTTAGAAGTCTTCTTTAGAAAGGTGGAGCAAAATGGGTTAATATTATCTAAAAAGAAAATAGAAATTTGCAAAGAAAAAATTAATTTCCTTGGTCATGAAATAGGTGAAGGTAAGATTTATTTACAAGAACATATTGCGAAAAAGATTTTACAATTTCCTGATACTATGAATGATAAGAAGGTGTTACAGCAATTTTTAGGAATAGTGAATTATGCTAGAAACTACATAGAAAATTTAGCAAAGCTTGCTGGGCCGCTATATGCAAAGTTAAGAAAGAATGGCCAAAGGTACTTCAATTCGGAAGATATTAAGTTAGTAAGACTAATAAAAGAAAAGGTTAAAGGATTAAAGCCACTAGAATTACCACTAGAAGACTGCTATCTAATTATTGAAACTGATGCTTCTCAATTAGGATGGGGAGCTATACTAAAACAAAGACCAAACAAATACTCAGCTAAAACAGAAGAAAAAATATGCAGATATGCCTCTAGAAGCTATAAATTAAAAACTGTAAATAACACTGACAGGGAAATTTTAGCTATAATCAATGCTATAAATTCTTTCCGTTTATATTTAGGATTTAAAGAATTCACAGTTAGAACAGACTGTGAAGCTATATGCAGATATTACAATCAAGTTAATAGCAAGAAATGTTCTACTAGAAGATGGGTTTTATTTGAAGATATTATCACTGGAAATGGATACAAAGTTATATTCGAGCATATTAAAGGAAAGGAGAACATATTGCCTGACTTATTTTCTCGTTCATCTATTTTGCAGAAATGAAGCGAATGATGGGCTTTAATGGAGTTGAATCATTCAGCTTTGGAGCTGAAAATAAGCTAAGAATATTCCCGCCGAACTCATATAAATTTAAGCCTAAAGACCATATCGTACTAGATGATATTCAAGAATGCATACTAGATAATTTCTGGTAACAATATAACAATAGGCGAGAAGACAAAGGCTATATGCTATCTATACTAAATAACCTCGCTGAATATTTCAATAAAATGAATAATTCATTGCCTACCACAGAAACTCCAGAAATATTAGAACATATAGAGGAGAAGCCAATATATGTGGTATTTGAAGGGCCATTACCCGGAATATATATATCATTCGAAGAAATAGTATCCCAAAAAATAGATGCAAAATTATCTGGGGGAATATCATGGAAGAAATACAAAAATATTGATGAAACACTAGCCCAAGCTAGAAAAATATTGGGGATAAATTATCATATGGAACCCGCCGCTAAAGAATATATTCAAAAATATAAGAAAGCTAGGAGTAAAAAGGCTCCAGCCACACCATATCTCGAAGTCTTAAAAAAAGATGATACCTCAAAATTTTCATCATATAAAGAATGTCTAGTAAAAGGAGTTGATCCTTTAGACGGAGAATATATAGATTGGAAAATAGAAGAAAAATTTGAGAAAATAGCCCCACAATGGAAAAGAGATATCAACGAAGACATCCTAAAAGAATTGAAAAAAGAAATGGATGAAAAGTTTGAGAACATGAAGAAGATATATGAGGAAAAATATGATATATCATTCTCAGACGAAGATATTATGGATATTGCCGGACATGGGCAAAATCCAAAAACAGAAATAAATTGAAACCTATGCGGAAGAATATGAACTAAATAATATTGATAATGTATTATCAATTATTCGGGCGTGGCAGACCCGTACCAGAGAATATATTTGGCAAAAGAGAAAGATGTGAAGAATATTCTGAACTGAATAATTTTTGAATCACTCGTGAAGCATATGGACGAAGCATAGTGAATAAAGCTTTGACAGAAAGCTGAAGACACATGATGGGGATAAAGCTGAAGCCAGACATGAAGCATCTGGGCACCAGTTGCTTCCGTGAAGAAGAAAAAGAATCCAGAAGGACAGCCACGCATGAAGTCTACAAAAGCCACTAAGCCTAGGCATCCAGGTGGACGGTCATGCGTGAAGCGTACAAAAGGCTACCAAGCCTATAATTATTAAATAATGGAGAGGAGCTCTTCGCGCACGGCTATAAAAGGAGGTTGCAGCCAGGCTCAAAGGCATCAGGAAAATCATCTGCGAAGCCAACCACAACTAGCTAGAGCAAGAGAGAGCACTCCGCTCCACTCCCTCTTTAGTTTTCCATTGTAGCCACTCTTCCACTGTAATATAATCGCCAAGAAGGTTTGTAATATTTTAGAAGGTAATTTCCTTTTCTGTGTGTAAGCTGTTTGGGGGTTCCCGAAAGGGAAAACCATATGTAAACTAGTTTATGGAAATGAAGTAGTTCTGCTTTGAAAATCCCTTGGTATTTTTAGCTTCAGTTCTATGAGACGGGTTTTTATACTAAGGACCCTATAGGAGAAAACCTCTGCGGTAGTTCTCAGTTGAAGCCCTGCACATGGCATAAGGGTATAGAGGACTCGGTTTCCGCTAGAGAAGTGTTCCCTTCGGGTGGAACTGCCTGGGGAGACGATAGAAAACCTATCCCATATGGTTGCAGCTAGAAGTATCTGGGGAAAACTTAGTTACTTCTGAAGTAAATTAGTGATAAATATGGTGAGTACCGAGTAGGATATTTACAACTGATAAGCACACACCTGGCTGTCTTGTTGGTCTCGCCAACCCACAAGATCCTGCAAGAATACTAGCGCTGAATATTAACCATAATCAGTAGTGAAGAATTTGAATATTTTTGGATAGTATCGTAGTACCTGAATAGTGTTTTGAATATTGAACAGTAAAAGTGAATAGTAAATACTGTTTGAACAGTAATAGTAAATAGTAAAAGTGAATAGTAAAAGTGAATAGTGTTTTCAAATACTGTCTGAATAAGTTTAGTAGTCTCATCGTGTCTCTGAATTAGAATATAATCATTGTGTCTGAATAGCATATCTCGAAGACTGCATACCTAGATTTAGAGTGAGTGGTAATCTTAAAATCCTGGTATCAGAGCCTGGTCACCATTGAAAAATTAAAATATCTAAATCTAGAAGTAAGTACTGGTAAAATTGTCAATACAAAGGACAATAATAATATAAGGTGCAGATTAAATTCCACTCCATTAAATTCCATCATTCTCTTCATTCCTGCAAAATAGACGAACGAGAGAATAAGTCTGGTAATATATTTTCTTTGCCCTATATATGCTCAAATATAACTTTATAACTATTTCCAGTAATATCATAGATGAAATTACAAGGCAAAGAAAATATATTACCAGACTTATTCTCTCGTTCGTCTATTTTGCAGGAATGAAGAGAATGATGGGATTTAATGGAGTGGAATCATTCAGCTTTGGAGCTGAGAATAAACTAAGAATCTTTCCACCGAACTCTTATAAATTCAAACCAAAAGATCATATTGTGCTAGATGATATTCAAGAATGCATTCTAGATAATTTCTGGTACCAATATAATAATAGGCGTGAAGACAAAGGGTATATGCTATCAATATTGAATAGTCTTGCGGAATACTTCAATAAACTAAATACTTCAATGCCTATGTCAGAGAGTCCAGAAGTTATAGAACATATAGAGCAAAAACCCTTATATGTGGTGTTTGAAGGCCAATTACCAGGTATATACATATCATTTGAGGAAATAGTTTCCCAGAAAATAGACGCGAAAATATCTGGAGGAATTTCATGGAAGAAATATACTAATATTGATGAAGCCTTAGCTCAAGTTAGGAAAATATTAGGGGTAAATTATCATATGGAACCTGCAGCAAAGGAATATATTCAGAAATTTAAGAGAGAAAGAAATAAAAAAGCACCAGCCACACCATATCTAGAAGTTCTAAAAAAAGATAATGCTCCAAAGTTCACAACGTATAAAGAGTGTCTGGTGAAGGGAGTAGATCCCTGAGACGGGGAATATATAGACTGGAAGATAGAAGAAAAATTTGAGAACATAGCCCCCCAATGGAAAAAAGATATTAAAGAAGACATTTTAAAGGATCTAAAAAAGGAAATGGATGAAAAATTTGAAAATATGAAGAAAATATATGAAGAAAAGTACGATATATCATTTTCTGATGAAGATATTATGGATATTGCCGGACATGGGCAAAATCCAAAAACAGAAATAAATTGAAACCTATGCGGAAGAATATGAGCTAAATAATATTGATAATATATTATCAATCATTCGAGCGTGGCAGACCCGTACCAGAGAATATATTGGCAAAAGAGAGAATATACTGGCAAAAGAGAAAGATGTGAAGAAAAGCTGAACTGAATAATTCTCGAATCACTCGTGAAGCATATGGACGAAGCATAGTGAATAAAGCGCTGATGTGAAAGAAAGCTGGAAAAGACCCATGCAGAAACACCGACAACAAATGACATGAAGGCAAAAAGTGACATAAAGAGGAATTCACTGTGAAGAATAATTGTACGAAGACCGCCAGCGCATCCCTGAAGAATAATTACCATAGCCACTAATGCAGCCTATGAAGACCACGTATGCAGCCTATGAAGACTACCAAAGCATAAAATAAAGGAGAGAGGCTCCTTGCACGCAGCTATAAAAGGGGTTGCAGCCAGACTCAGAAGACATCGATCAGGCAAGAAACGAAGAAGCAACACCAGAGAGCTAAGAGCAAAACAGAGAGCACTCCACTCCACTCCCTCTTTAGTCCCCATAGTAGTAGCCACAAAACCGTTATAATATATCCGCCTCCAAGGTTTGTAATATTTTAGAAGGTAATTTCCTCTTTTGTAAGCTGTTTGGGGGTTCCCGAAAGGGAAAACCATATGTAAACTAGTTTATGGAAATGAAGTAGTTCTGCTTTGAAAAACCCTTAGTGTTTTTAGCTTCAGTTCTATGAGACAGGTTTTTATGCTAGGGACCCTATAGGAGAAACCTCTGCGGTAGTTCTCAGTTGAAGCCCTGCACATGGCATAGGGTATAGAGGATTCGGTTTCCGCTAGAGAAGTGTTCCCTTCGGGTGGAACTGCCTGGAGAGACGAGAGAAAACCTATCCCATATGGTTGCAGCTAGAGGTATTCGGGGAAAGCTTATCTACTTCTGAAGTAAATTAGTGATAAATATGGTGAGTACTGAGTAGGATTTTTACAACTGATAAGCACACACCCGGCTGTCTTGCTGGTCTCGCCAACCCACAAGATCCTGCAAGAACGCTAGCGCTGAATATTAACCATACTCAGTAGTGAAGAGTTTGAATAGTTTCGGATAGTATCATAGTACCTAAATAGTATCGTGAATAGTGTTTCAAATTTTGAATAGTAATAGTGAATAGTAAATACTGTTTTGAACAGTAATATCGTACCTGAATACTGTTTCCTGAATAGTACTAAATAGTGAGCAAATTCAAAATCGAATACTGTCTGAATAGTCTAGTAGTCTCATCGCGTCTCTGAGTTAGAATATAATCATTGTGAATAGTGCTTAATAGCATATCTCGAAGACTGCATATCTAGATTTAGAGTAAGTAGTAATCTTTAAATCCTTTTACTATAGGTGCATGATTATTACCAATATTTTATTCAATTCAAGAAGATATGACCTACCAATAATTACAAATTTATTTACGACAAATACAACTTAATATATGACTTATTTGATAAACTTGACGATGGATTCGAGAGAATAAAAATTAGTACTTGATTTGATTAAAATAGTACTTGATATACCGATATTAGACACAAGATTTAGACACTATAGTATTATTCTACATTATTTAAAATACTATTTAGACACTATAGCACTATTCTGTACTATTTAGATACTGTTCTTATTTATTCGGTATGATTAATTTAGCGCTTGCGCTCTTGCAGGATCTTGCGGGTTGGCGAGACCAACAAGACAGCCAAATGTGCAGCAGCAGTTGTAAAAATCCTACTCGGTACTCACCATATTTATCACTAATTTACTTCAGGAGTAGTTAAACTTTCCCCGGATACCTTTAGCTACAACCATATGGGATGGGTTTTTTTATCATCTCCCCAGGCAGTTCCACCCAAAGGGAACACTTCTCTCATGGAAACTGAGTCCTCCATACCCTATGCCATATGCAGGGCTTTAACTGAGAACTACCGCAGAGTTTTCTCCTATAGGGTCCCTAGCATAAAAACCCGTCTCATAGAATCGAAGCTAAAAACACCAAGGGGTTTTCAAAGCAGAACTACTTCATTTCCATAAATTTGTTTACATATGGTTTTCCCTTTTGGGAACCCCAAACAGCTTACACACAGAAAGGAAAATTACCTTCTAGTAATATTACAAATCTTCGTCGCGATTATATTACAATGGATGTGTGGTGACTAAGAGGACTAAGGAGGGAGTGGAGTGCTCTCTATTCTCGCTCTCTCTAGCTCTCTCTGGTGTTGCCTTCGCAGATGATTTTCTAATGCCTTCTGAGCCTGGCTGCAACCTCCTTTTATAGTTGCGCGCGAGGAGCTTCTCTCCATTATTTAATGCTTCTAGACTTGGTAGCCCTTATAGGCTTCATGCGTGGCCGTCCACCTGGATGCCTTTAATCTTCATGGGTGCACTAGCGTCCAAGTGCTTCAGAGAAATATTCGTGTCCAACTTCAGCTTTATTCCCGTCTTCTTTGCATGCGTCTTGTGAGAACCCTAGTTTTTAGGGTTAGTCGTAAGAGGCGTGAGGTGAGAGTTCGTTCAACTCGCGCTGCTGAGTTGGCCTAACTCTACCGAGGATCGTCGTGAGCTACGTTGTGAGCTAGGTCGAGAGGGGGAGGAATTGGTTGCGCATTCATGGCATACTCGTGAATCATTGCATTTGTCATTCATACACATTGAATATAATAGACATTAAAACTTTATTGAATGATGAACACTACAATGTCATGATACAATGTTGTGACAAAAGAATAAGAAGAAGAAAAGAAAATTACATATTTCAATATTTCTATCTATACATAGTCTACTCTAATTCTTGAATTTTCAAGTCTTCAAAGTCTTCATGTCGAAGAAGAACACCGAGAGTCGGAGGGGGGAAATTCTCAGAAATATTGGCGGT